>CM051475.1:3705000-4165000 GCA_028015225.1 Carex myosuroides | reverse complement strand
TGAGATAGGTACAAAAACATTGTTTTCAGATAATTCTCGACCATCTAAAATAGTGATTTTGCATCTATCTTAAAAGATAGTAAATAAATTAAAAAAAATATAAAATTTGATCTCCAAGCACATTTTAATATGGAGATCACGTTGAGCGGTTCGGATCGATTGTTTGATTTTGAAATCGCAAAACCTGAGTCATTATATCTTAGGCTGAAATTATAACGTTATGACATTAGCCAGACTATATATATAGTGAGTTAATTAGAAAAAGAATTAGAATTGTAGGGCCAAATATTTATGCAGTGTGATTTTAATTTCATGATAGAAGCTAAAAAATATTTGTACTTAAAAAATAAATAAAATTTAAAAAATAATAAATTCTTCAAGTGTGATTTTAACCCCATTTCCCCCTCGCCTCTCCTTTCTTTATCTTGCTTTGAAGTTTAGTTACAATAAGGACTCCGTGCGTCTAAAAAATACCTCCAAAATGGAACTTGATTCTTTTCACGCTTTTGAAACTTGTCAGAACAGAACCTTGCAATCACAATCAAGAATTATATTTATCCCCATTAAATTTAAAAGTTGGAGACAAATTAGTCATGCATTTATAAACAATCGAAATCACAAGAAAAAAAACCCGAAAAATATCACTACAAAATGAATCGAGCCATTTCTATATGAATTGACACTTTGGTAAAAAAATTATACAATATTACAAATTTCCACAAGAGAACAATAAGATATATAAAATATTATATAAGATGAAATCAAACTACTTAGAAAATGAGAAGTTCACGTCTATATATAGTCTTAATATTTCAAAGAACATATTAATTTCTGACTAGTTGTTTTGTTAAGATGCTCTCTCCCGTTCTAATCTATAGAAAAGGCTGCCATCAAACACACTTCTTGCGGTATCCTTGTGGAGAAAGCCATATTTGTCCTTGGCCAGATCATACAGGAGTCTCCATTCAAGCATACTACCAGAACTGTCATAATTCAACATATATGGTGAACAAAAATAGTATAGTTAAATGTAAATTCCTCCACAAAAGATAGTATATAACTATATAGGCAAATTCTTCTATGGACATAAGGACCTATTTGTAAAATAAGCATATTTTCATTTTTGAAAGTTCAAACAGTCGATCCGACCATTCAACATTATCTCCATATTAAAATGTACTTGGAGGTCAAATGTTACATTTTTTTGAATTTTTTTACTATTTATTAAGATGGGTACAAAATTCAATGGTCTGAATTTGACTAGTTTTGTAAAATACTTAATAAATAGTAACAAAATTCAAAAAAATGTAAAATTTGACCTCCAAGTACATTTTAATATGGAGATAATGTTGAACGGTCAGATCGACTGTTCGAATTTTGAAAATGAAAATATGCTCATTTTACAAATAGGTCCTTATGTCCATAGAAGCATCCCTCATATATATATTGTGAAACTATCAAATTTCTTCTAGAGGTAATTACTTACTGTCCTATTGGGTCATTCGGTTGTTCGTTTCCTTTAAGCATTTCATCCACCTCCTCTGATGTGAGCGCATTTGGATTTACTTTTGCATATTTCTTGAAAATCTCTTCGAACTTTTCAGGAACAAACCTGTAATTTGGAATTAGCAGAGCCTAGAAAAAATAATTAAAAAGGTACCTCAGAAAATGTACTTTTCTCAGTTGTTTATCTTCAATTTTAAAGTCGAAACAAAATATCTGAATCGCTCAACATGATATCCACGTTAAAAATGTACTTAGAGATCAAATTTTATATTTTTTGAAATTTTTTTACTATTTTTTAAGATAGGTACAATATCAATGTTTTTCAGAAAATTGTGGACCATCTAAAAACAATGATTTTGTACGTATCTTAAAAAATAGTAAAAAATGTCTATAAAATATAAAATTTGGTCTCCAATCATATTTTAACGTGGATATCACGTTGAACGGTTCGGATCGTCTCTTTGAAGTTTGAAATTAAAGATAAAGATGTTGGGGTACAATTGGGGTATTTGAGCCCTCCTTGTAACTAAGAGAACTCAATTAGTACATTATCATTATTGAAAGAAATATTTAATAAAACCAGCAACTGGTTTTTTTTTTTTTTCTTTTTCTAATTCCCAATTTGTCAATGTATTGTTCTATTAAAATAAAAGACTCAGCAACTAATTTGCACTATACCTTCCCTCTGAGTCATAGGCACCAGAATCGCTACCATGTTTCCCTCGGCAAATGTTCTCCACATAAATAGGGAGCCAAGGCGATGGAATTTTGTTCTGCACTTCCACAATACAATGAATCAAACGAATATGTTATCAAATTAATTACAAAATTTCAGTAGGGAGAGAGCAAGAGGGTATACAGGGCTTGTTGAGGGGCTGAGGCCACCATTGATGACCAAGGCAAGAGATGTGGCCCTAACAACACCCAGACCAATTGCACGCAAGCCTGGAACGAACAATTAGACCTTTTATGGTAAGTATAATAAAAGAAAGATGAGATCCACTGACACTCCCTATAACTTAATTTTAAGTTCGGATCGAGAAGAATTTTGGAATGATATATTTAGTATATACTGTACAAATGTATGCTTAAAGCAATAATGCGTTTTGATGTTTAATTTATTGTCTATTGAAGGATTTAAGTTTCTCATGTCTCAACTGGATAAAATAAAAGGATTTAAATTTGAAGCAGACAATCTATACACATTCGACACACTTGTAAACTTACAGTTTGATGTTAAAAATTCTTTTCATTTGATCTAAAAGTATTGTCAAGTTTATAGAATAAATTTATTGTAAATGGATCAATGAAAAGATAAAAAATGTACATTCAGAAACAAAAGGAGGAAAGAGTATGGTTAAAATTGAATGATATTAGTTGACAAATAAACCTTCATAAGTCTCCTTAAGGTAGACGAGCCCGTTCTTGTCTCTGTCAAAAAACGATGCATGCATTTGCAGCGGCGTCAGCATGGCAGCTTTTGAGTCTCCAGTACCTTATACACAGATAGCCTTGCTAATTAAAGCATTCAAATTTGGGTATTTGTCTAGGAAAATGAGAGAAAATATGCAATCCCCAACGCGCCCCCCCCCCCCCCCCCCCCCCCCCCCCCCATTCTCTTTAAAAAGAAAAAGAAGAAAGAAACGTGAAAAAAAAAAGCTCTTTTCGTTATTGTAAATTATACGTATGCATTGATAAAGAAATAATAGTTGAATCAACAACAAAAGCAAAATGTACATACCAGTGTTTGATGAAGGCGCCACATCAGTAGCCTTTACCAGAGGAAATGCAGAGAAAGCGCACAGAAAGCTTGAAAATAAAAAGGAAGACACATTTATTTAGGATAAAGAATAAGAATGTTAAAAAGAATATGAAAAGGGAAGCAAGCTAAAAGGATCCATTAGAAATGGCAACAGGAATGTGGAGAGCGTGGGGAGGCGGCGCACGGCCATTTGCTTTGTTTCCCTTATAGTTGCTTCAGCCATCAGGTGATACTTCTTTGTGCAAATGGACAAACAGAGGTTTGTACGCAATTGTTGTTTTTTTCTTGGAATGCATGTGCTCTGGTTCCAGTCCATATATATAAGAGTGGAAATAAATCTGCTGTTATTCCAACGACAGGAACCTGTTATTCTGTTCCTAATCGTTCAAATTTTTTCTTACGCAAATCTTAATGAAGAAATTTTTTGATGCACGAATTAATCATCGGTTGGGATCAGAATAACAGATTCCTGTTATTCCTTTGGAATAACAGCAAATTTATTTCCAGATAAGAGTTCATTAATCAAATGTCGGCAAAACCCATAATTTTCTTAAAATATATATATATATAGAGAGAGATGGGCTATGGTGCATTGCAATGCATAGGCACCCTTGTGCATTGGACCATAAATCACCGATTCAAAGTCCAAATGACCGATCCAAACCGTTCATCTTGTTCTCCATATTAATATGTGCTTGGAGACCAAATTTTACATTTTTTGGAATTTTTTTGCTATTTATTAAGCTACTTTGAAAATTGCTGATCCGGGTGAACAGTAAAAACAGTGCAACTAAATTCTGGACCATGTGATCAGCAATTTTCAAAGTGGCTTAATAAATAGTAAAAAAATTCCAAAAAATATAAAATTTGGTCTCCAAGTACATATTAATATGGAGAACAAGATGAACGGTTCGGATCGACTGTTTGGATTTTGAATCCAACGATTTTAGTCCAATGCACAGAGGGGTCAATACATTGCAATGTATAATAGCACAACTTTATATATATATATATATATATATATATATATATATAAGAGAAACATAAGCAGTGATTTTATCTTTGTCTATTTTCTTATTTATTTACTAATTATTAATTAATAAATTTTAATTTATAAATTACATAAATATATATAAAACAATTAAACCTACTAGTAAGCAATTATGTATTTCAGCTAAACTATGTAAGCAATTAAGTCCGATATTTTTATTAAAACCCCCAAAAAAATAAAAATTATCAAATCTGCTCCCACTTCAAAATTATAATTATTTCTACCCTAACCGCCCGTGGACTGGGCGGTCCACTTTTCCCACCAGACCGCCCAGTCACTGGGCGGTTCACTTTTGAAACTTGACCGCCCAGTCACTGGGCGGTCCACTATTAATTTTTTTTTTTATATTAAATTGTTGTAATGATTTGTTTGAATGTTTTATATTAAATTGTTGTAATGATTTTTGAATGTTTTATATTAAATTGTTGTAATGATTTGTTTGAATGTTTTATATTAAATTGTTGTAATGATTTTTGAATGTTTTATATTAAATTGTTGTAATGATTTGTTTGAATGTTTTATATTAAATTGTATGATATATATTTATTATTTGTTGACGATTATTTTTATATGTTATGTAATTGTGTAGTTTTAATATAATTGATTAGTTTTATATTAAGTTTGTTAATGTTTAAATGTTTCTAAATGGTAATCTAAATAGTAAGCATAAACAATAAAAGTAGGTAATCTAAATGGTAAGTCTAAACATGAAACATAACAGTCCAAACATGTAATATAATAATCCAAACTAAAATACTAGAAACCTATCAAACTAAAAAAAAATATAAAAACCCTAACGGCGACGACGAGGGCGAGGTCCGGAGAGGTCCAACCTCTCAGGTGCACGGTGCTCTCTCTGCGACGGCGGACGCCTCTGGTGAACCTCATCCACCTGCATGTCATCGTGTACGTCCTCACGCGCCCATGGGTCCTCCCCCAGGTGTAATGCATGCTCCCCATGGATCCCCGCCTGTGTACGCAACACCCACGGATCGGCCTCCCAAGTAGGAGGATACGTGGCCGGAGGCGGTGTGCCAAATATAGCAGCGGCAAAGCCATCTGCAGTCTGTGCCCCACTCCCACTGGCCTCGCCGTCGTGCTGTCTGGGCTCCATATACTGCTGTCGGTGGGGGCTAGCTGGCTCCCATCCGCCCTCATCTCCATCGGTGGGAGCTAGGTCATCCAATGAGAAAACGGCATCGTCCGCGGCGGCAGCTCCATCCTGCATGTAAACAATGTTAAATTAGGGACATAGAAGTAACGAGTAAATCTGGTAAATAATGAACTTTTGCTACCTCGGTATGCTGCACTGGAACTCCATACTCGTTGTAGTACGCGCTCCACGCGTTGTTGTTCAATACCCATTGGTGGAACGCCCAAGCTGGGTCATCATCTGCATAAATGAAGATAAATTAATAAGAATGATCTTTTAGAGATAAAACTTAATAATGATCATTTGTATTCCATATTATTACCTGCAGGAGGTGGCGGCATATCCGCAGCGTAGATAGGGGCGACAGGCTGCTCCGGATCTGGTGGTGGGGCCTTTATCTCGCGCCAATTGATGTCCTCCCCGGCATCGTGCAACATACCAATGAGGCGCCCGTCCCAGCCAGAGTCCTCAACGATCGGTGCACTGTGTTGGAGCATTTGACATCCTATCGCTCTCCAACTTCTTCTCGCCATGCACACCAAGCTGTGTGCCACTCCTCTAATACCCGTCAAAATCTGCACACAATGTATTTTCATTATTATTATTAGAAGATGAATAAATAAATACAATTTTTTAAGCATGTCATTTTCATTTAAACATACCGAACGAGCATGGATCGGGCCGAAAGGCAAGTAAGTCCTAGATCCCTCACCCGTGAGTCTCCGTCGAAGAGCATCACCGTAGTCCCCCTGTAGATAAACCGTCGGCATGCCCCATCTCTGGTACCAGACGATATATCGCAATCTCCAAGGCCCGACCGGCATAGGGGCATCTCCTGCTGGAGGCGGGGTCCATAAGTGCAACTGGGGAGATGCAGCACGCTGGTAATGCTCCCAGAAACGCGTGCTCCAGTCGACTTTGGGCTTGTTGTGTTTGGTGCTGCAATATAAATTAATTAGTAACGTGTATGGCTGAATAAGTAATAAAATAGACAAAGGATAAGGCAGTGGGTAGTTACCTGTGCAGCTGGGTGGTCTGCTGCTCGCCCAACTCTGGAAAATCAGGGACAAAGGCATCTAAGCCAAACTGACGGGGCACTCGGTCAGGATAGTGATACTCAACTATCCAGAAGCATACGCACGGCCCCCGATAAAACGAGAGGTGTCTCTGCTCTAATGTCATCGGGCACAGAAGGCCCCGATCGTAGAACACACGATAGGGGTACCAGGTGACGCTCGCCTCGTGAAGCATCTGGAGCTGGCCCCGGACATACGAAATCCCCACGGTCCTCCCTCTGCCCGTGTCCTCGTACGTGAGGGGAGTACTCCATATGGCACCGTACCCCGGACGTCTCTCGGGGTCATCTCCCATCCATAGCCCCTCCTGAGCTGGAGGAACAGGCCGACACACCGGTAGATGTGACCAGGACCACTGCTGGAGTAGAAGAAGTGGTCCGGCAATCTGCCTGTTCGTCGCCTAAATTTTGGACATGCGATTCATTTCTGGTAAATATGGAACCATAATATATGTAATAAAAAAATTAAAATATTTGTACAAACTTACCAGACAAGCATGACACAAGCCCCGGTATAAGTGAGCGAGCACGGCTCCACCCCAATTCCACCTCGACGGCCGCTGAATGTCCCTCAGCAGAGAGAGGAACATAATCGGGACTGCGTCACCGCTGGAATCGACAAACATGACGCTGCCACATAAATCCAAGACAAACGCCCTCACGTACCTGCAATATAAATTAGAAACATAAATAACTACATTTTTTGTTCAATCCATAACATATTTTAATTTGCAACTGTTTGTGATTACCTCAGAACAGCCTGCTCGTCACGTGTCTGAGGGGTGATCCTACGCCGGTGGAAGTGACTGCGGAGCGCCGCAAGACTGATGCAGTACTGTGAATACCGGTACTCCTCGTCCTCCTCTCCTTTCTTCTTCTTCTTCTTCTTTTGCAAGTCCGACGGAGCGGCCCCCAGCAGCTCCGGTATCATGTGCATCAGGTCTGGATGGTCTGAGACACCACCGATGGGGTCGCCGTCTATCCGTAAACCCCACAAGGCGCTGACATCACCTAGTGTGACTGTCATCTCCCCAACCGGAAGGTGAAATGTATGCGTCTCCGGTCGCCATCTCTCCACTAGACCGCAAACGAGGGCCTGATCAATATCACAGTGAGGCATGGTGGCCAACTGATACAACCCCAGATGAAGGATGCACTGCTCCATCAACGGGTGACGGACGTATGGTATCTCGGGGGTGCGATGCCTCACTGTCATCATCGTCGTGTCCTGCATGTTACAATTATTTCAATATAAACGTCTAATTAAATAATGCTATTTAAATTAGGAATACAACACCAACGTACCTCCATAGATGCAAGTGAGACACGGTGCCTGACATGTGGGATCCACAGAAGAGGACTAAACGTGTCAGGATGGTGAGGGGGATAATCTCCAAAGGGAGCATCTGCACCGGATGCCTCTGCACCGGATGCCTCTGCACCGGATGCCTCTGCACCGGATGCCTCTGCACTGGATGCCGGTGCACCGGATGCCGCTGCACCGGATGCCTCAGCATCGTGATCATGTGAACTCTCCCCCGTCTCCAGAGGGGCATCCCATTTACGTCCCCGTCTAGTTCTGACCATACTACATTTCAATAAACAGAAGATTTTATCTTACAAATCCTGATTTATAAACCCTAACTTATAAACTCTAATTATGTCAACCCTAAACCCTAATTTAGGAATTCAACCATAATCTAGCAATTCAACCCTAAACCCTAATTTGATCCTTAAACCCTAATTTAACCCCTAAATCCTAATTTAACCCCTAAACCCTAAATTAACAATTCAACCCTAATTTAACAATTCAACAAAATTTAAACAATTCAACCCTACATCCTAATTTAACAATTCAACCATAAACCCTAATTTGATCCCTAAACCCTAATTTAACCGCTAAACCCTAAATTAACCCTAACCCTAAATTAACAATTCAACACTAAACCCTAATTTAACAATTCAACCTTAAATTAACAATTCAACATAATTTAAACAATTCAACCCTAAATCCTAATTTAACAATTCAACCCTAATTTTGAACAATTCAATCGTTTCGGGAAAATCAACAACCCTAATTTTGAACAATTCAATCGTTTCGGGAAAATCAACAACCCGGACACGATAATTAACAATTCAATTCTACCTATCGGTCCAATGCCAATACAAGATACAAAATATAAATTAAAAAAAATTATTTAGAAACTTACCCGAAAAAAATCGGACCGTCGCCGAGATGGCCGAAATTAGGGTTCGGGTGAGAGAGAGAGAAAGAGAGAGGAAGAGAGAGAGAGAGAGGGGAAGAGGGAGAGAATGGCAGTAGAGAGAGAGAGGCAGATCTAGAGAGAGAGAGGAAGAGAGAGAGAGGAAGAGAGGGAGAGAGAGAGGAAGAGAGGGAGAGAGAGAGAGCTCTAGAGAGAGAGGAAGAGAGGGAGAGAGGCGAAATGGGCTGGGGTGGACCAGGTTCGGGCGGCGACTCGGCGGGGCGGCGACTCGGCGTGGAGGCAGAGGCAGAGGCAGAGGCAGAGGCTGGGGAGCGGTCTGCTCCCAGCGGACCGCTTTTAAAAAAAAAAAAAAATTCATAGTGGACCGCCCAGCCTCTGGGCGGTCAGGTTTTCAGAGTGGACCGCCCGAAGGCTGGGCGGTCAAGTTTCAAAAGTGAACCGCCCAGTGACTGGGCGGTCTGGTGGGAAAAGTGGACCGCCCAGTCCACGGGCGGTTAGGGTAGAAATAATTATAATTTTGAAGTGGGAGCAGATTTGATAATTTTTATTTTTTTGGGGGTTTTAATAAAAATATCGGCAATTAAGTCCAACTAGAAGAAAAGGTTTGCTAGAAGAAAAGAAAAGAAAATAAGAGAAAATATCAAAAGGTTTTCTATGTAAGCAGTTAAGTCCAACTAGAAGAAAAGGTTTGCTAGAAGGTTTGCCAAAATATCAAAAAGGTTAATTTTCTGATAAACTCTATAGAATGTTGTACAGGTGTGGATTTGGTTCAGTGGGAAACTAACCCTAATACAGTACGTCCAACAAGAAAAGTAAAAAAAAAAAAGGTTTTCTAGAAGAAAAGAAAATAATAGATTTACTAATATTCTTTTTTTTTTTTGATGGTTGACGGCGAATTGCCGTCAACAGATATATTGATACTAAAAAAAAAGTTATTTACAAGACCAAGCAGTGTATCTCGAAAATAAAGCAACTTAAACAAAACAAAAATCGAACGGAGAACTAATCAGCTTGCCCATATGGCAGCTAATAAAACGCAGTAAGAACCCCCATTATCTTCGGTCCCCAGTTTTGTCCTCGATTTCTCCAGTATGTTAATCGACTCGTGACCATAAGGAGATATCCATCGTCGTATCATGAATTAGTATTTGCACCGGCTTCCTTTTATCCGAGAACAATCGCTTGTTCCTCTCTCCCTCCATAAAGCCCATACTCCTGCTGCCCAGATCCTATTAGAAGCGCTGATAACTCATTTGGACTGACCCCTGTGAGTTAAATCCCAGTCCGTATGTGTGTTTATTACCTGTCGGTGGTAGTTGTAGTGAGAAAATAGATCCTTGGCCTCCAAAATGCCCCGGCATAGGAGCAATCCCACAAAATATGGTCCATTGTTTCCAATATTCTGGTTCTACAGAAATGGCAGCCAATTGGCACCCTGCAACCCCTAGCATGAAGTACCTCCTGTGTCAGGATCTTGTTATCCATCATCAACCAAATAAAAATGCGGACCTTGGTTGGAGTTTTGAGTCTCCATAATAATGCCTGGTACGGCGAGATGCATCCTCTGTTGTGAATAGCCTTGTAGGCAGACGCAGTTGTAAATGCTCCCGTCGTCGTCCATCGCAACTGAATTCCATTGGCTCGGTCCGTTGAGCAGTTGTAGAAAGGCAGCAGTCCAGAGAGTGCCTTCATAAAAAAGGAATCTGCGGCTGAGGTGGGGATATTCGTGGCCCGGGTTATCCCATGCAATCTCGCCACGGTGGAACTCCATAGTCCCGTCGGTTTCCTTTAAGGTGCACACTGTTTCCCAGTTTATGAGACAATTTATTCCTTTGCAGGTATCATTGCCTTTCCACAGAAAATTCCTCCTCATTTTATCGATGTGTTTAATTACCCCTGCCGATAATTTCAGCGCTTGCATGTGATGGAGTGGCATTGCCGAGAGGACCGCTTTAACCAATGTTACTCGACCCCCATATGATAGGAAATTGGATGTCCAGCTCTCCAATCGTTGCTATATCGAGGATAACATCGGCTGATAGTGCAGCTTCCGTGGATTTCCTACCGTGAGTGGGAGACCCAGGTAGGTGAGTGGTAATTGGGATCGTGTGGCTGACAGGATCTGCGAAAGGCGAAGTACACAATTCGTCGGGATCGAAATTGGCACAAAAGTAGATTTTTGCGGGTTCAACTGAAGGCCTGATAATTCCGTATAGTCAGCACTTTTGTGATAACCCGTAATGTTGTCGGATGAGCTTCGGCGACAATTAAAGTATCATCGGCATACTGGATGATTTCTGGAGGCAGACCCGCATGAGGTGGCATTAGATGCTCCACATTCTTACAGAATCTAGCCAGTGAATCGGAGACCAGGATGAATAGTAGTGGCGACAGCGGGTCTCCTTGACGACAGCGGGTCTCCTTGATTTGCTAATATTCTTGATTGGAGAGCATAACCCCCACATTTTGTAGTATATAACATATTCGTATTTTCTCTTTATTTTTAAAGAAACGTGAAGATCACCGATGCCCTCATTTCTAGAGTAATCAAGTTGAAAAATAGTATAGGTACGAAAAGCAATACCAGCTAGGAAAAGATCTTTGAGTCAGTAAACAAAATTACAAAAGTTTACAATAATTCAAGCCATGTGCATGCACAGTCTGGCACCACCATCAAATAAATTATTTGTTTTGTTGGTTTTCTCCAGTCATCAACTGTTCAATTTCGTTAAATGGGTCAAATTGACCGGCTTATTTGGGTCGGTAATTTGGCTCTAAGGGAATTTAATACATTTTGGTTAGAAAATATTGCAATAATTACAAAGTTTTATATCCACGATTAAAACGCTGTATTCTATGTGTAAAAATCTTAAATTTTTCTATAGATCACGTCAAAACCGGCGTCCAAACAATTGTAGAAATACATTTATATCATGCTTAGTGTGCAAATGAGACTACCGATTGATGTCTCAGAAAATAAGCCTGATATAACGAACGCCTGAAAATTAACCGCAGAAACTCGAGCCGAGAATTTGCTGAGGGGCCCTGAGCGCAAAGGTTCGCATATGTATTAATAACGCGTGGATCTAGATCATCACTTACAGCAGCTGTGTGCGGGTCTGACAGACCAACAGTGGACCGACATGGCGAATGTAATATGGGCTATATGGCGGTGCAGGAATGGTAAGTTATATGCTGGAAAAACACCAACCAGAGATGATTTCCTCAAATTCTATAATTCCAACTCGGTGGAGTCCATGATTGCTGCAACAGTCAACAAAATGGTACCGACCGAAACACAGGGTTTGCAGCCAATTGTGTACCGATGTCACTGTGACGGGTCCTGGACCAATGACTGGAAGGGAGGAGTTGGGATCATAATTACAATGTAGAACAAGCTGGTGATGTATAACCTGGAAGGAGTGACAGCAGGGTGCGCAATGCAGGCTGAAGCACAAGCCCTTAGGAAAGGGACTCAGCTGGTAAACAGTTTGCGGATACGATCTTGCGTGTTTTACACTGACTCGGCTTCCCTTGCAACACTGGTCTCACAATCACAACCTCCCATTGAGGCAGACTGGAGGATTTCCGAGAGGTGTATGAAGTCTGGGAAACACTGAAAAGGAACACTGATTTTCAGGTGTCTTATATTTTAGCTGCAACTCTTTAAGTAAAATCTTTACAAAGGGTAGACAGGCCCGCTCAGGTTATTCATGGTTTAGGTTCTTGTTTTAATAATCAAGCAATTACAAACTGTTATTATGCTGATAACACAATTTTATTTTTAGAAGCTAAATATGAAGTTGTAGAGGTTGCATGGTGGACCATGCAAGCTTTTGAAGCTCTATCTGACATCAAAGTTAATTTGAATAAAACTGAATTATATACTATCCATACCGATTTAGGACAAGAACTAGCTCAAACTTTCAGATGTCAGCTTGCTCATTTTCCAATCAAATACTTAGATCTTCCTTTGCATGATAAAAAAATTAACTGTCTAGACTGGAGGTTCTTAATAGATAAACTAGAAAAGAAACTTCCAAATTGGAAATGTCAGTTACTATCTTTTGGAGGTCGACATACAATACTGAATTCAGTACTCTATGCAGTTCCACTCTATGCACTTTCCTTATATAGAGTACTTGATACTGTTATTAAAGATATTGATAAGATTATGTGTAGATTCTTGTAGCAAGGTAGTGATAAAAGTAGGAGGAAGTATTCACTTATTAAATGGGAAGCTGTATGTTTAGCTAAAGAATATGGTGGTTTAGGAGTTCTTTATCTTAGTACTATGAACTCATATGCTTCCATGTGCATATGAGTTAAAAAACAATACAACTAAAGCTAGGGGCGTAAACGGATCGGATATTATCCGATTTTGTCTGGATCTGAATTCAGAAAATTACTTAAATTATCCGATCTGTATCCATATCCAAGACTATTCGTATCTGTATTCGAAAAATTATAACTGATAAGGATACAGTAAGATTTTTAACTATCTGTATCCAACCATTTACACCGTAAACTGCAACAAATGTACTCTATGTTCTTAAATTGCATATACATACCAATGATTTATTAAACTCCATATGCATATATATATATATATATATATATATATATATATATATATATATATATATATATATATATATATATATATATAGAGCTGGGCTATGGTGAGTTGTGAAGTAAGAGGTCATTTTTACTTCACGATCATATTTTCATTTTGAAAATTCAAACAACCAATCCAAACAGCTCAACATGTTCTAAATATTGAAATGTGCTTGGAGACTAAATTTTACAATTTTTGGAATTTTTTTACTATTTATTAAGCCACATTGAAAATTGCTGATCCGGTGGTCCAGAAAATTTTACTGTTTTTTACTGTTCACAGTGGATCAGCGATTTCAAAGTGGCTTAATAAATAGTAAAAAAATTCCAAAAATTGTAAAATTTAGTTTCCAAGCACATTTCAATATTTAGAAAAAGTTGAACGGTTCGGATCGGTTGTTTGGATTTTCAAAATGAAAATATGGCGTGAAGTAAAATGACGTTTTACTTCACAACTCACCATAGCCTATCTCTCTCTCTCTCTCTCTCTCTCTATATATATATATATATATATATTGATGAACAATATAACACTATGACATGATTAGTGACTAATATTTTAATAATATGATATATGTTTTGTAACCAACAAACTTATTATGAAAAATATTAGATCTAATTTATAAATGAAAAATTATATTTAGATGTTTTTCTTTATAGAAAGTACATTAGTACTTTATTTTTAATTATTCAAATTATATTCATATTCGTATTCGTATCCGTCCGATATCCAATCAGTATCCATATCCGTTTAATATTCGATCCGTATCTGTATCCGAGACTATCCATATTTGTATCCGTATCTGAAAAATTATAACGGATAAGGATACGGTTTGTCCGATTTGTATCCGACCGTTTACACCTCTAACTAAAGCTGCTTGCACTACTAGAATATGAGTTTATTACATGGGGAGCACTAGTTTGTTGCATGGTAGGGACGGTCCATGCAAAAAAAATGACATTTCTGAATTCGTAAAACTTGTTGCAAGGCTAATCCGCATCTTAGGCTTTGGAAGCTTGCTTGAACAAAATGTGCAAACAGCAACCACCCGAGAAAGGCACAGCCACGTAGCATCTTTTGTATCTGGGTTGACAAATATTGGAGTGCAGGAGACCTTCTCTAAGGCAGAAGTAGACGCGATCGTTCAAGAACGTGATCGCCGTATCGCCGAGGAGCGCTCCGAGAGGATAAGAGATCAAGCCCAAATCAATTATTGTTCTCACAATTATTCAAAATGCATGGGCTACAACAACCTACTTCACAGGTTAGTAAGAGAAGAAATTTTACGATTTTAAATTAAAAGGGTTGTTGTGTTCACGGATTTTCATTACTAGCATTTGTTTTTTCACATTTTAAATTAGGCACCAACTAGGAGTCCTGAACTACCACAATATGGTAGTAGGGAATATGGGTTATTTGTAGGTATCATTTTTATAAAAAAAATCTAAGTATTGTTAATCTTACAAATCTGATAGGATGTTGTGCTCTCCAAATTCTAACATTGTATTTTGAAATATAATGCTTAGGTTGAAGGCCCCACCTCTCAACCATCTCAGGAAGTACCTTCAAGGCTGCAAATGGAATTCAATAAGGTAAGTACTTTTATAATGATGGTTGAATATTTAAATTCTTATGAAATGAACTTCTAAGGTAAGTGTGCAATGGTAGGAATTATATGTTCAACAGTAATGGGTACAACATTGAGAAGTTAATAGTACTATCAAATGTTTTTTTCAAGATAATGGTAAGATGTAATACAAATACTGTAAGTACTAGTAGTGGGTTTTTCGTGCCTCAAAACACACTTATTGTTATACAACTAATAGAATGACTACAAATGACCATGTCTCATAAAGTACCATCATATGTTTTTCAGCAAACTATTACTACCTCATTATTATTGAAAAAATCAGCTCAAGGTAAGTGTACAACAATAATGGATAATAGTACTGTATGATCAACAAACAAGTTATTTTAAGGCTTGAACTACATAATTAATTTTTATAACAATAACATGTTCTAACATTATAATTTGTTCTATAGAGGATGTTGCTGGTTCTTTACAACTAAATCAGGAAGGGTCATTCCAAACACTACTGAGTTCTCATATTGGACGAGAAATTGCAGGTAATGAGGCCACAATTACAGATTGGTGGCGCAATCAACCTTCGACATGAACCAGGGAGGTCTAGTGTGGTTGTCAATATTTAGGGTAAAGTTTTTTTTATTATATTCTGGGTATATTTTGTTAACTCATGGGGGTGAGTTTATTTTGTGAATGCTTCTTGGGATGTTACATTTTGGATATATTTAGAAGTTAAGTCTTTTATTATCAATGTTGTTCTGCTGCTTTTATAATTTTGGTTTCTGTGTATAATGATTATACTATGTTGGTCAATGTTTATTAGTTGCTTTCTACAAATTTTTCAATGTGTTTTATGTAAATCTTAATGAATGAGAACTGGGAATTGTAAAACAGCATAGGGCTGGTACCAGATTGGTACAGGGAGGGAGGATTGTAGAATTGGAGCATGCTAATTTGCAGCCATTTCTTGTTATTATTACCTTGGTTACATCCACGCAAATAATTAGAACTGCAGAAAATGTAATTCATATCCTTGCAAATAATCACCAATGTAATAACGCAAATAATCTTCCCATGCTAATAGTTAGGTGGGACCCACGTTCCCTTGCCTTGCTAATAGTCAGGTGGGACCCACGTTCCCTAGCCTTGCAAATAGTCAGGTGGGACCCACGTTCCCTAGCCTTGCAAATAGTCAGGTGGGACCCACGTTTGTTAGCCTTGCAAATAGTTATGTAGGACCCACGTTCCCTAGTCATGCAAATAGTCAAGTGGGACCCTCGTTCGCTTTCCTTGCAAATAACCAGATGGGGCCCACGTTGTCTCCCCTTACAAATACTCCAAATGGGGCCAACTCTCAAAGTATTTGCATGAGCCCTTGTTGCAATAACAAGTCAGAACAAAGTTGTTGCATGGGCGTCCATGCAAATACTTAGTATTTGTATGGAAGCCAGTTGCACGGGCACAGTTACATGGCTATTCGCATGCAACAAGCCTTCTCGGGCTTATTGCAAGGCTATCTCCATGCAACAAGTCATTTTCCAGCGCATGCAATAAACTCATATTCTAGTAGTGTTGTACAGTTTGATAAATAAATAATAAAGTAATTTTACTATTAAATTTCACTATATAACAAATAAACCAGCCACTATAAAAGACAATAGCAACTCATGTGCATATCCACAATCGTGCTAATTATTTTCGTATAATACTAGGACTACATCGATTAACTACGAGTTTTTTGGTTATTCTGCGCTAATTTATAAAATAGACTGCCATCGTATACACTTTTTACAGTATCCTTTTGTAGAAATCCATCTTCATCCTTGGCCAGATTATACAGGAGCTTCCATTCAGCTCTGCTACCAGCACTGTCAAAGTCAAAGTTAATAAAACAAAATCAAAATCAATTACCACATGTCAGAATTTTAGAATGAAATTTTAGTATCCAGGTGTAAATATAATGCAAGATTGAATTCAATTTTTTTTTCCAACAATAAGATAGACTTCCATCATCTTTGCCCAAATAACAAAACCCAAGATTTTCTTCAAGAGGCAAAATTACGTACCGTCCTTTAACGTCACCCGATTCTTGGTTTCCTTGAAGCATGTTCTCCAATTCTTGTGACGATAGTGCATTCGGGTTCGTTTTTGCATAAGTTGTGAATATCTCTTCAAACTTTTCAGGAACAAATCTACAATTTCAGAATCAGGTGAAGGGTTAGATGAAATATCAGAGTTCACCTTTTCTCAACAATAATATAAGCAACCCTGAAAGCATTGCATGAACATGGTTCAGCAGAAAGCAAGCAATTATTGCAGAACAATCTGACAAAAAGTGTCATTAAATATTGTATACCACCAAACTAAATTTATGCTAAGTACAACTAAGTAATATGACCAAAATTGTACAACCATATTTATGATGTTGTCCTTTGTTATTCTCCTGTTTGTCGCTTTCATGCTCTATCCTTGCTCTGAACATTTTCAGGGACTACAAGTCAACTATTCAAATACAGTGTAAATTGAGCTCTTGTGCGCATCATTAGAACCTTTAAATTGAGTATATTATTATAATGACTAATGCAAATGTAGTTAATAACCCAAAAACTATGTATGTGATACTATAAAACAAGCAATCAGTAACAGTAAGCATACTTTCCGTCAGAGTCGTAGGCATCAGTATCGCTACCATGTTTACCCTTGCTGATGTTCTCTATATAGATAGGGAGAAGCGGCGATGATCCTGTCCCCTGTGGTTTTACCAGCAAATTAATGCATAATGATATTTTCTAAATATATATCCTAAAAAAATCAGAGAAAGAAACAAGTACAGGAGGTCTTGTTGGGGGGCTGAGAGCACCATTGATGAAGAGGGAGCCTGCTACGGCAACAGCAACATTAACACCAATTGCGCGCAAACCTGAAATGGATAATTGACTATCAATTTAGCTTGCCAAATTTTAAGTACTGTCAAATTGGAAAGAAATTGTGAATTACCTTGATAGGTCTCCTTTATGTAGATGATCCCATCATTGTCACTGTCGAAGAATGCCGCGTGCATTTGAAGCACTGTCAGATTTGCAGCCTTCGAATGTGCAGTATCTTTTACATGGAAAACGAATTTCAATTTACCGTACTAAATAAAATAAAACAGAATTGAAGTAAAATTAGAAAAAAGAAAAATGGAGAATTCTCTTTTCCTCATTACAAACTTGACAACTACAGGAATAGTATTTTGAATTTAAATAAAAACAGAAATAAAAAGGGAGTAAGGATTGAGAAGAAAAATACTATATACCATTTTTTGAAGAAGGTGTCGCTCCATCACCCTTTCCGTGTGGAATTGTAGATAAAACACACAGCAAGCTTCAATTGAAAAGAAAAGGAAGATGAGTTCAGAATAGAGATATCAGATATGAGAAACTTAAATGAGAATTATAAGAAAGTTGTAATTGAAAAGAATGGGAGATGGCACATGAAAGTGGAGAGTATTATGTGGAGGCGCATGTCTTTCTTGCGTTTGTTTCTGGTTTCCTCAGATGATAATATGGGGTCACCTGACACCTCTTTATTTATAAACAGTTGCAATTCAAATGAATGAGAAATAGTACATGAACGCGGAGACACTGTGGAGGCGCATGTCTGTCTTCTTTCGTTTGTTTCTTGGTTTCTAAGCTGATAAATGGGGTCACCAATTTATTAGAGACACTGAGACAGTTGTAACTGAAAAGAATAAGAGATGGGTACATCAACGTGCAGCCGTGGAGGCGCTGTCTTCTTTCGTTTGTTTCTGGTTTTCTCCTGAAGTCATCTCTTTATATAGAGACAGTTGGAAATACGCAAGTGATCGTGTGGCGTGTGCTCTGCTTGCGTCGATAGGCAAAGTTCTTTTGGGGAAGATTAGCTGTTTGGGAAACCCAATCCAGGTAAAATTAACCTAATATTAGATAAGAACGGTAAAAAGATCTGCTAGCGAAAAATAAGGAAAGACAATATCTGCTCACCTGGACTGCATCCTGAAAAATATTTTCTCAATCGGAGAGAAAAGGGAAGGAAAGATTTGCTATATATTAACGCAGACCTGAACCTGCTTAGTTTCTATTTATTTTCCTAATTATTTTTTAAATGGTTATATTTGAAATATAAAGTGTGTGAAATTCATACTTTAATTATAACTGTTTAGATCATAGATTAATGGACATATGGACTTAGTTGGCAGAAATTTTCTGCTCACATGTGGGTAGTAGATTTGATTTCATTTTTTTTATACAAGACTACAAGCCCATAAACAAGCATATATAAGATAATTTTGTTACGAGGGGTTATTTTTTCTCGGACAGAAATATTTTGTATCATTTCTTTTGTGAAATGTAAATTCTTTACACATATGAATTCGTATTGAATTAATACTTATGGACGTAAATACGGAATAAAATCTGCTATTTTTCTTTAAAAAAAAACAGGAGTCTACATTTTCACATTCAGCCCTTGTTCTTCATGGAGATTCATACATAAAATAATTTAAACGATTGGATCATGAAAAACAAATTTCTGGTTTTTTTTTTCAAAATAAAAGCCACATATTCGGACTCCATAACAATATTGCGTGTTCTACTTGATAAATGATTCAGAAGTCCAAAAGCCGCCAAGTGACTGATACCAACCCGCTCTGGTTAGATAGGCATGTTCAGCGGTTTATTTTAGTTTGGTTAATCTTGGTTGATTCGGTTGACTATAAAACATATGATAATTCTTTTCTCTTTTCTAGTTCAAAATTATATCAACCAAGCAAATAAAACAGAGTACTTGTAAATTTTCTTAGTACATATCAGTACAATTACTAGCTAGTCAATAATTAAATGATGCCCATAAAATCCGACATTTTTATTAATATCCAAAGTTAATTAGAAATTAATAAATTTACCCATGATTGCCGACTTTTGCCCAAAATGTCCAAACCGGCCATAAAATGGCTGGTTTCCTCTTCTTCTTTTTTTTTTTTAGAGACTATAAAGAGCAAGATAATGACATCTAACACTGAAAATTCAAATTTTTTGTTTAAATTATTTGTTAGATTACTTTTTTTGATTTATAATTAGCATATTTATACTAAAATACACTAGATTACTTGAAATTATTGAATTACACTATATTACAATAAATTATGTTGAATTACACTAAATTACGTTAAATTACGCTAAATTACAATAACTTCGCTCATTATACTGAAATACGGTAAATTACGCTAAACTACGCAAAATTACGCTAAAGTAGACCGATTTTGTGCCATCTTTCATGAATCATAAAAAATAGTAAAAAATTCCGAAAATAGTAAAAATTGGTATTCTACAAGTTCATTATGTAACTAATTTACGAGCTACTTAGATTGAATAATAGAAATGAAAATTTTAATCGGAAACTTCAACTCAAGTTTTGAGGCTCTTCCCTTAGTTTTTTGGCAATTATGAATTTTGAAGCCGTTTGAAGTTTCGTCGTCGTTTTTCGCCTTTTTAGTGAAGATATAGTCCCTATTCATATGTAAGTTAGCGTGATTTACCGTATTTTAGCATAATGTAATGTAATTTAGTGTAATTTAACTTAATATAGTGTAATTCAACATAATTTCAAGTAATTTAGCGTATTTTAGTATAAATATGCTAATATATATCGAAAGAAGTAATCTAACAAATAATTAAAAAAATTTGAATTTTTAGTGTTAGATTTCATTATCTTGCTCTTCATAGTGTCTCTAAAAAAAATAAAAAATAAAAAGAGAAAACCGGCCATTTTATAGCCGGTTTGGACATTTTTAGCAAAAGTCGGGAATCGTGGGTATAATAATTAATTTGTAATTAACTTTGGATATTAATAAAAATGTCAGCCATAAAATTGAATATTTCATAGTAATTTTATCTCGTTCATGTTTAGCTTTATTTGATTTGGTACGATTTTCATTATACAAAATTAAATGATTTTGTTTAGATCGAATCGACCGAATGCATTGCCTTCCGAAACTATTTTTTTTTTAGGGTTAGTGGAAATTTTCCACAAATATATTGATGCTAAAAAAAATAATTACAATGCTCATTACCTTCCGAAACTATTTTGGTTGGGAGCAACTCACTAATTACCTATTTTTCTAATTTTTCAAATTAAACGCATTATGATTTATGTAATCTAATCAAGTTATTGCATTGATTTCTTACAACTATTATGAAAAATTCTATGTTTTTTATAGAAATGCTGGATATTATTATTAAAAAATTTACTAGAAGTGTTGAGAAAGAGAGATTTTGGAGAGAAATTTCAGAATTGGATTAAGGAGATGTTAGAGGGCAGGAGGACATGTGTTTGTTTTAATGATTAGTATTATTATAAACTAAAAGTAGATTGAACGATATATAATAATGCTTATTAATTATTATTTAAAAACGAGATCTTTTCTTGTAAATTTGTTTTCCAGTCGTAAAAAATCAATACTTCGACCAGTGGAGGAAGATCAAGAAAGATGAGTGGGAGTGCTCTAGTAGGCGCTTAAGGTATTCCACTAGCGAGGCAGGCGTGTACGGAGAAAGGGGCTTACTTTATCAAGGCTGACCAATGTATAGGTGAGTTGGTGCGTGATCACCCTCATAGCTTAACTCTTCGGTAGCTTTCCTCGGTAGACTTATTTATCTAGGAACTTAAGTAAGATTTCTTATCTGTGCAGTCTTAATATGACTAGTACTGCAAATTAACACCTACTAATGGATCTAAACAAAAAGAAGCTTGAGAAAGGGGATTTGACCATTCATTTTCTTTCTAATTCTGTAATTATCACTCAATTTCAATAAATAAAAAACCAATAAGGTTCGCTGCTTTATAATAGAAAACTGTACAGCATGCTGGTGAATTAAAATTGGAACGATTGATTTCAAAAAAGAAAAAAGGTGAGGTGAAATTCTGAAACTTGCTTGACTCCATGTATGCTATGAGGTTGCTAGTATTTGCAGATAACAACACAAAGGTGGAAAAACAGGAAAGGAAAGCAGCTCGCACTTTACCAATACGGGTACATCACTCGCAAATAAATAATAAGAAAAGCCAAAATACACTCGATAAAAACAAAGCCAAAATGAAATAATCCAGCAGCAAGTGGAAGGAGTCGACTTGCTGCTGGATTTGTTGCGACTTCTTTAGGCTCTGCTACTGAAGTAGAAAGATCAAGATCAGAAACGACTGAAGCTTAGACTGCTACCGTAGGCTATGACTCAGAATATGCCGTTGTCTCCACTATATATGCTTGGGTGCTGCTAGCTAAGGCTAGTGCTAAACAGGGAGCTAGAGTATATCTGAAACCAGAAGGGGATGCTTTGAGAAAATATCTCTTTTTAGTGCAACGAACTCTTATGTAGTATAGAAAGCGTTAGTTCAGTCAAGCTTTCCTATTATTATTAAATAATAAGAGGAAAGGAGTTCTTCAATCCTTCTTGCTCTTTCCGTTCTTCTCGGGCGGTACTCGTGTTAATCACAATATTTTATTTGATTAGGGTTTTGTTTTTAATTATTTTATTTGTTTGGTTTTTGTTTTAAATGTCGTTAAATCTGAAAATATTTTTTGTTTGTCGGATCAAATATAAAAAAGCCACAAAAATAAATATAAATAAGCCATAATAATCTAATAATAAATATAAAGAAGCCAATAATAAAACAATATAATGTTAATGTTCTTACGAGTACAATAAAAATACGTCTAATACACCTAAAATAAACAATGTTCTTACATGGAAGGTAGAAGCCCATGTGTTATGCTTGGGAAATAAGAGAGAGTTTTGCATTTCTCGATCCAATTTTAACTAAATATTTTGCGAAACATCAAATTAGACGAAATTTTTGAAAAACAATTAATGTTGTTTCATCTTTTCATGTAAATTACTCAACCAATGACAAAATTGAAAAACGACTTCAATTGAAGAAAAAAATACAGAGGAAAGTTCATGTATATCATTCAAAAACCTTGAAATTACATATATTCTCCTCAAAATTTCGTTATATCATATTTATCCTTCTAAATTTTAAAAATCCACAAATGTACTCAATATATTACCTTTTCTATTAAAACTCATTTTAATATTTTATTGTTATCATTTTATCCTTTATTAAAACATAAAAATATCGAGTCAATGTAAAAAAAATATCCAATGTTCTAATTGGTTAGTTTTCGAGAAAAAATTGTTTATTTCTCCCCTTGTGCGCACGGTGACCTTTAGGTGTAAACTTGTCTGCATCACAATTAAAAAAATAAACAATTTTCTCTTACAAACAACCAATTAGAATACTAAATATTTTTTTAAATAGCCTACATATTTTTTATTTTTTATTAAAGGATAATATATGTACAAAATTTAAAATGAGTTTTAATAAAAGGCATGTAATTGGGTAAATATGTGAGTTTTTAAAATTTAGAAGGATATGATATGAGGAGAGTTCAAATGCCTCTATTTTTTATGACTCATCATCCATCATGTTTTCATTTTTTAAATATCTAATACCAAAAATTTAAAACTTATATGGCAAAATAAAACTATTAGATGTGATCTACATTATTTTCTCTACATACACATAAAAAATTATCATTTTTCGATTTTACTTTTATATGAACAAATAAGTTGAAAAATCACTATCCATAATTTATCCATATAAATGTTTTTTTTAAGCTCTTGATACTGATCAAAACAAAGTCAAAATCTCGTAATTTCGTATATATATTCATAAAGAAAATGATATAGATCAAATCTAACGGTTTCCTAGTTAATGTAAGAAAAATATTCAGTGTTCTAATTGGTCAGTTTTCGAAAAAACATTATTTATTTCTCTACTTGTGATGTGCACGGTAACCTTTAGGAGTAACCTTGTCTGCGTCACATGTAAAAAAACGAACAACTTTTCCTTACATATACCCATTAGAAAACTAAATATTTTTTTAAATAGCCTACATATTATTTTTACTAAAGGATAAAATATGTACGTACTAAAACTAAAATGAGTTTTAATAGAAGGCAAGTAATTCGGTAAATATGTGAGTTTTTGAAATTTAGAAGGATAAATATGATATGAGGAGAGTTCAAATGCCTCTACTTTTTGTACTTCTATCATGTCTTTATTTTGTAAACATCTAATACTAAAAATTTAAATCAATATGTCGAAATAAAACCGTTAGATATGATCTATATTATTTCTCTACTTGCACATAAAAATTTATCACTTTTCGGTTTTACTTTTATATGAATCAATAAATTGAAAAATCACTGTCCATAATTCATCCATATAAGTGTATTTTTTAAAGCTCTTGATACTGATCAAAACAAAGTCAAAATCTCGTAATTTCTTATATATTTATAAAGAAAATGATATATATCAAATCTAACGGTTTTATATATTGATATTTGAGTTTAAAATTATAGATTATTAAGATTTATGTAGGCATTTGACCTCGTATGGTATGATGAATTTTCGAGGGAGAAATAAGTAATTTCAAAATTTACCAAGGGTGTACATAAAATTCCTCCAAAAAATAAAGACAGTGGGGTTGCAATAGCTAGACAGCTAGTTATTATGAGGTCAATTTGGGTCCGATGCCGATCGGACTCAAAGTGAGTTTGTTGGGTTCGATAACCGTCCGATCTATTTTAAAATTCGCGCACGCAACTTTTGCATCTGTTTTAAAGTTCATGCGCATGAATCTTAAAGCAGATCGGACGGTCGTGAAACCCATCGAACTCAAATTTGAATCCGATAAGCATCGGACCCAACCTGCTCTCAGTTATTATCCGACCCAGAATTGTACCATTCTCTCCGACCATTTCTGGGAAAAGAATTTTTTCCTGCACCTACCATCTTCCGTGTGAAGATTCTTTTTACCTGTTGGGTCCACTGTCAAACTGAAGCTGCCTTTCATAACATTAAAATTGAGGCGGCTATACTTTGTGTGATTTAATTGTATAAGTATCATTAATGTTTGTGAGATTTAATGCATCAGTATTATTGGAATTGAGACCACTATAGTTTCTGAGAAAAATATTGCATCAATATCATTAAATGTTTTGTCTTTTACTATTGTTTTAGTGTGTAATTTTTTTTATGTATGGTAAAAAAGTAAAGAATGTAAAAGAATATAATGTCTAGCGTTATTGTTTTAATCATCATTTTCTATGTAGAGCTCCGACTCTAGTAAACTTTATGAGGACAAAAAAGGCTGAACCTTTCTTCACTTGACAAAATTTGAGTCTTACGTTCATTGGATGCACCAATCTTAAAATGAATCGGACAAACTGGAATTCATCGGATTCAAATTTGAGTCGATGAGCGTCAAACCCAAATTGCTCTCCTCTTTTGGACCTCCAAGAAAGATCAATAGTTGAAAGTTGAGTAAATAATATTTAAGTTCGAGAACAATCGAATCGAATCAACCATTATAAATGACGTTAAAATACAATTTACATGTGCACATCCAAGTTCAAGCTTTATTTATACATACTAATTTAGTATGATTAATTTTGGCTGGATGACTTACTGCTCCTCCAATTTATAAAATAGACTGCCATCATACACACTTCTTACCTCTTGAAGAAATCCATCTTTATCCTTTCCAAGCTCATACAAAAGTCTCCATCACTAGTACAAAAACTTGTTCACTGACCCTCAACCACCGACGGTTTTAATATGTAAAAGTCAGTGTAGAGACTGTGTGGCAAAATTGTAAATAAGAATAACTTCAACACTGACTGTCCACTTGTAAACAACCGCCGGTGAACTAACACTGACTGTTTTCTTATGCGACCCGTCAATATTGCTTATACCCTACACCGACTATTCTATTAAAAAACAGTCAGTGTTGATGACACTAGTGGAAAAACACAAATCAGGAACGGTTAAATAACCGACACTAAATCTAATAATCAGGAACAGTTGTTTGATATAGCTGATACTGATATGGACAATTAAGAACGGTTGTTTGTTATTAGCCGATACTGATGTTGATAATTAGGAATGGCCTTTAAGAACAACCGATACTGATTTTAACAATCAGGAACGGCCTTTTAATAAACAACCGTTACTGTTCATATATATAATTTTTTTTTTTTTTTTTGCAAAATGTGGGTATTCGCATGAACTAATTCAAATATCACATTTAGATCAATAATTAATATGCCACAATCACAAACAAAAGACATCAAACAAGTTAATTGCCATAAAAAAAATATCCAAATTTAATTCCATATATCCACAAAACACACAAAAGACACAAAATTATCCAAGTTAATTGTTAACGTAAAAGTAAAGGTCACTCCCATACTGCAATGTCTTGATTATTTTCTAATAGCTATAGTTCTTACATATCGATCATAGAAACTGCTTCCCTACGTATGTGGCACTAGTTCAATCAGATCTTACTCCATTACCAGCATGAACTTCCATAACCTCAGTATCAAGGGTCTTCCCAAATGTGGGTTCTTTTATAAAATTATCAATGAGGAATAAGTAGGATACATCCACCAAAAAAGACTCGTACAAGATGAACCAAAGATTGAATGCCGAGTCAAATGAGCATTCTAATTGTAACCTTCACCAATGTAACTCAACAGTACAAAAGAACATAGATCCATTTTCAAGTCGGAATTTTTTTTTTGGAGCAAAATCCAAATATTTCCTCTTGCTAACAACAGTCAGTGAAAAAGAATACCTCTTCTCCAGATCTTGAAGAGCCGCTGAGCTGCTACATTCTGCATTATTGTTCAAGGAGGAGACATGACTTGCCAACTCAATTAATATCAATCCTAATAACATGCTCAAGTTGTTAGATGCTTGCAATTAGGATCGCAAACATGACTCGGAAAAATTTGAGACTAAATACCCTTTATTATTTTTATTATTTTGGAATAAAAAATGGTGCATTACACCCCACCAGTTCCCCCTTTACCATAACATAAATATTTTTACATTGATTTCCAGAGCATAAACTGGTTAATGTGGTACTGGCCAGCTCCAAGCCAATGTTGCCATTTTTGAAGACCAAAATATATATTGTGGTATTGTACTATAATATACCAGAAACATAGTGGTATGATCCTGGTAACCTGGCCTGACTTTTTCAGTAGGTCAATGATACTCATTGTCACGCGAGATAAAGAGTTTCTATTAACAATCAAACCACCATGCCTTATTGGATCACTGACAGCTCTATTTAACTGTACATTAAAAGAAATAGGAAAAATTACTTGGGGTCGAATAACATATCGAATTGAAAGAAGTACCAATTTTTTCTACAAAGAAAAGTAAATTATTTGACCTTTGCAAAAGCGCCTGAGAGACCATCTATATGAGATACTAATGCATAAATGTCAGCCTAAAATATAAGATATTGTAAAACAAAAAGAAGTTTGTATCATTAGCCCAATTTGCACAGTTAGTTAGGCTTCAGCCCTTTGAAGAATGTACTCCTTGCAGCTTGCCCATATGAATTGTAAGTCGAAAAGATATAATATAGCCATCTAACTAATCCTTCATCTTCAATTCAAAAATAGTACTCATAGCCAGGCGGAATATTCATACTTTTTATGTCCCTAAGAACAGGGTTTAGAAGCTTTGGTAGAAAGCCTTCATCAGAATGCTTTAGATTTTCAACTTGCTCATACTGTGACTTCCTGATCTGCATTAGTATGACATATACTTAGCAGTGTCACCTATACGCACAATCTTTTGTATATATAACTTCTTTTTTATTAACTTTGGTTTTTCTTGTGGGCTTGTGATGCTTCCAGTTTTATGCTTAGTAGGCGTAGCAATATATATCAAATAAACAGTAAACACAAAAGTAATAGGTAACTCCCTTACAAGTCATTATTGTCTTGAACAATGAAGTTGGCAAATAAAACAACAAAATAGTATGTTCCATTGTTAACGTAAAAGTTATCTGGATGTAGAGATTACCTAAATAGTTTTTTTCTTGATCTTTGCAATTTATCCATTTTTCTTTCCACCTCTCCAAGTTCTCAATCATGCTACAAAACAGAATTAGCGATGGGATGAGAATAATTAAAATTTAATCCAAGAAAGAAAAACAAAAGCAAAAGATACTACAATTTTACTTATTATCCAGAATTAGCGATTGAATTTCATTGATGCATTCCATCAAACACTTACATATGTGTTGAGCTGCCTGACGAAGATGGAGATAGAAGTTCCCATGCCTGAAGTGCCTCGGCAGGAGCGTGATAGCGAACAGGCTAGGGTTCCACACCACGAAGCTATTCCCAGCTGGTACCCACTAAGACGTACCTCAATAATAGTGAACAATATGGCCTTCTTCATCTAGAGGATGTGGCCCCTAATCGCAACAGAGTTTGCGATTTCGCTTTTGTATTTGCTGCGCGAGAACTTTCTCGTCTTGAAATTTCGGAGAGAGTAAATGGATGAGAGGTTGGGAGCAAGAGGAGAACGGGGAAATTGGAAGCGATGCAAACAACGAAGAAGGTCCGCGACAAAGAGCAGGAGAGAACTCTAGGAGACCGCGATGTGCAACACGTAGTAAGGGGCGAATACGTGGTAAGAGTGGAAGGAGGAGGAGATGACAGCTCGCAAAATTTCGAAAGAGAGATGGCGAAGAAGGCGAAGAACTCGAATAGGGATTAGGGTTTTCAAATTTTGCGAACTGGTTAGGTTGGAGAGTTGGAGAGTCGGAGATTGTGCGGTGGGGATTTGATTTCGAGTTGGGGTTTTTCCGACGCCAGTACTAATATCAGGATCGGTTAAATAAAAGGGCGTTTTTAAAACTATTAGGAACGGTTGTTTTAAAGAGCTGATACTAATAACACACAATCAGGAACAGTTCTTTGTAAAGAGCCGTTTCTGATTCGGCCAACACTATCAAGAACGGTCTTTAAAATACAACTGTTCCTGATAAGCACAATCAAGGTCGGCTGTTTAATATGCTCGTTCCTGATATATATCAGTATCGGTTTAATGTAAAATCCGACACTGATAAGCCGATACTAATTGTACTTTTTTCACTAGTGTGAGTTAACTAACACTGACTGTTTTCTTATGCAACCCATCAGTGTTGCTTATACCCTAAACTGACTGTTATATTAAAAAACAGTTAGTGTTGATGAGTTCACCAACACTGACTATTTTCTTATGTGACCTGTTAGTGTTGCTTATACCCTACACCGACTGTTCAATTAAAAAACAGTCAATGTTGATAGTTTTGTCTACACCGACAATTTTTTCAATTGAACAGTCAGTATTGATCTCTATTGGGTTTCATAAAAATCCTAGGTTTACGTCGGGTTTAATAGAACCGTCAGTGCTGAGCTCGGCACTGACTGTTATTTTTTAGTAACCGTTGGTGTTGGTTCATTATTGAAACGTACTTAGACGAATTTTTCAGAGAGAGGGTGAAAAAGAAAAAGTCGGACTTGACAAGTAGGTTCTACTTGTCAAATGAGAGTGTGTGTGTGTGTGTGTGGGGGGGGGGGGGGGGGGGGGGATGGAAATCATATTTCACTTTTGTTTAGGGTGCAAGTAGAGGGAAAACTACATTTCACTCTCTGTGGCGCATAACATTCAACAGGGAAGTGAAATTTTAGATAATTTTTTTTGTGCATTTATAAATAATTTATTAGGGTTGAATTTTATTTAAAAATAATAATTGATGTGCATTATGTGAATAATAATAATTTATTAGGGTTGAATTTTATTTCAACCAGAATTTTGCGTCCATTGTCAAATTTTAGAAGGGAATCCAATTAAGTAATTTGTGGATATTTTACAATACAATTATGTCTTTCCAAAATTTATAATATATTTTTAAACTTAGATTAGTTGTTAAGGAAGTACGTACATAAATAAATAACATGATAATTTATTTTATGTTAAACAAAATAAAAATAAAAATATGTTAATTAGAAACTTAGAATTTTGTAAATTTAAATTGTAGATAGATTTCATGTTAGTCTTGAAAGGAAAGTGAAATTAATTTCACTTGTATATTTAAAAATAAAATGTTAGGGATATAAAGTGTCAAATAAAATATAGTGGAAATCAAAAGAAAATAAAATTTATCACAAGCTATCCAACAACTTGCAAAACATGCATGTTCTGAAATTAAATCATGTTTTAAACCTAAGCTCAAGGCAGTGTAAAAATTGACACATAATAGTGGACTTACATTGTTTTTTTTTAAACTCTTTCGCAAACCACAACTTAATTCAAAGGGGGTTTGTGTAAAAGATTAAACAATAATGCACTGTCATGTGCCTTTCATACACTGCCAAAACCTCGGGTTTGAAATATGATTTAATTTTCGGAACATGTTTTGCATGTTCTTGGACAACTTGTGACTACGTACAAAGTAATCAACTACTTCACATGAAGCAACAACAACAATTAAAAAAACAAATCACAACCATCAACACACAAAGTACAATTAATACTGCTAGCTGTTTCTTGAGAATTGAATATAATTCTACCTCATTTCGATATCTTGCATCTTGTTTGCAAGGTTGCATATGAGAATTTAAACTTACGTTACTTAAATTGGCAGTGTTGTCACACCAGCCTATCTATTAATTGCATTCTGGACATGTATAAAATTTCCTCCTCGGATTCTTTCTGGTCATCGAAAACATCACAACAGTCGGCTTAAGACATCTATAGTAATAAGGATATGATGAGTGACGACTATTTTTGCTGCTCATTTCGCCTATACAAAACAAAAAATAACATTAAATAACTAATCCCTAGTTTAAATTATTCCCTAATTTAAGAAACCATTCAAAATAATGATTAAAAAACAAAAAAATAAAGGAGAGAAGAGTGATCTAGCATACATATGGTGTCAGGAGAGGAAATGTTAGCTTCTCAGTCCGTCGATTTTGGGAAGTTGATTTTCGCAGTGAGCTAGTATTTGAGAGATATCAAAGGGTTGGAGATAATCGACCTAGGGCCGGTTTACTGGAATATATATATAACATCACCATCATCGGTTTAATATATGAAACAAATAGTGTATACTAAAACTGAGGTTCCAATTATTTACAGTGTTGCCCCTGAGAATATATGACATCGGTTCAATATGGTAACGAGTTGTATTATTTTGTACTAACACCAACGACTCATGTAACACAACAAATGGTAAAAGTCACCCCCTCAATGCCATCGTCCGATGAGTGAAACCGATGTCGAAGAGTCACTCAATATTAATTGTACTTAAAATATATTTGTTGGCAAAGGAGGGGGCATCAACGCCATCAGTTGGTTAGACTGAACAGTCGGTAAAAAAATTGAATTAATTACAGCACTGTCTCTGGTTACATACACCATCTGTGCGGAATGACACTAGATGGTAAAGGTGCGATAGTAAATGTATTTTTTGTAGTAGTAAATTATCTACTCTCTACTCTCTTGACTTAAAACTGACTACAAAAGTAAGGCTTTGAAAGACCTTAGAAATGATAATTTAAAAACTGTACTCTTTACGTTTATTATATCGATTTACTTGACATAACAAGCACAAGTTCGTTGCATTAGTACATGTAGAATAAAGAGATAATTAAGATCCTTATTCTGGTAATTGTTGATCGCTGAAAATGCGAGAAATGACAGATAGAGTTCCCTCAATTAGTATCTTTAATTTAGTTGTTCTGTATCGCAACTCGTACCTTAGTAGAAGGCATGAGAAAATGAACTCATCATACAAATTGAGAGGTGGCCAACTTAACATGTAATTATGTAAATTCTCATTAATTTCAATTACATAATCTTAGTGAATGTTCGTCGAATCAGTGAATGTTTGTCGAATCAGAAACACATAAATTGGATCAAATCAGAAATCCATATTGCTGATGAATTATATAAGACTGTCACAGAATATGAAAAGGAGAGTTCTATCTGCCTTTCAAATGTAAAATAACAACAGAAGCGGACAGCTGGCAGGTAGGACATACTACAAACCGGAATCTGGTTTTTTACAAAAACCTTCATATTTTATATACTTATTCTGAAGGACAAAAACCTTGTTCGTGTTTTCTTAGGTTGGTAGTCTGCCCAAGTAAAAAACAAAATCATGTGACAATGAGAAGGATGCCTCTTGCTGCTGTCTTTGACTATTGTAGCTTTTACTGGCATCTTGTGCAAGCTGATGCAATATTTTTGCACCAACTTGACAAAGATACATTGGTTGATGCTGCCGCTTGAGTCATTTGTATCCTCTTTTTTTCATTTTTTTTTGGGTGGTATTCTGTTATTGTAGATATCTAATTACTTGGGTGGTTAACTTGTATATATCTATTACTCTAGGCTCTAGCATAAGTTATAAGAATAATGAATGAGGAAATCGAAGTGATGCAATATATAGATAAGTTAGTTTTCTTCATGGAAGTATATTTAAATCCGACTCGATCACTTTCAAGAAATATAGCTATTGCGTGCTTATAATTTTCAAATAATGATAAACCAGAATATAGTCTTGTGCTTGATCAGTAAACCAGCAAATTAAGCAAAGAAGATTAATATTGAAGTTAACTTCATCTTTAATCCTTTTAACCAACATAAAATATTTTATAGAAGATTCAAGTTGCAGAAGTTAGCTTAACTCCGTTGTTTTACTCTAATTAAGATATCTCTTCAGTAACCATTTCTAAACATTTAGCAACAAATTAAGTTAAAAATTGTATAAGGAAATTTCTTTCCTTGAGTCAATAAAATATAATAGTTTAATGTTCTTCTTTTCTTATATAAAAAGGTGCACGAATAGGGATGTGCATTTGATTCAGTTAGCTTGACAGCAACAACTGAATTTACTTTATTAAAAATTAAAAATTTATTAAAACAATTCAGTTTCTCGATTTTTTATTGGTCTGGGTTAACTGTAAAAATTCAACTTTCGGCCGACTGACTAATAGAAATTGAATAAACTGAACCAACCAAAATATAATAAACTTTATTATTGAAAACCCAAATATGAGATTGTCAATAAATAGCTTTTTAATATGTTAATACCTATAGATAGTCTGAGCTCAGATAATGGTGGCAAAACATTTGGTCAGGATTAGTTTTGAGTAAAAGAAAAAAGGCGACAGCCATGGCGATTTAGCGATTAGCTCACAACAAGAATCAAAGACTTTTTGCGAGGATAAAAAGTGACTTTTCGCGACGGAGTACCGTCATAAACGTGCTTTATCTATTTGCGACGGCACTTTCGCGACGGAGATCCCTCGCAATAAGTACCTACTTTGTTGTACAGAAAAAAGAAAAAAGCAAAAAGAAAAAAAAAACAACAAAAAATAAGGAATAAAGCTGTGAATGGCTCTCTTTCGAGCCCGCCATATCGCTCTTGCCCAAGCTCAGTTTGCGTCTCTAATGGCGGTTGGGCCAAATGAAGGCCTGTTACCCAATTCGTATCGGGACTCTTTGTTGAGTGATCCACCAACGAAAATTGTGTCGCAGCCCCCATTTCAATACCGTGAATCTAAAGAGACGATCATCCGAAGGAGAGTTGAAGCGATCCGTGCTCAATCTACTCCCAATCACCCGATCTGCATGCGATGTGGTGAGAAAGGGCATAGAGCGCAAGTTTGTCGCAACGCGCCTCTTTGTTTTATCTGCCAGAAAATAGGCCATAAAGGCGTTCACTGTGCTTCTGTCACTCCAACTTCTCCTCCCTCTTTACATTGGGAGAAGAAACAACTAGCTAGTGCACCGCCAATGGCACCACAAGGGAATCGCAGAGGCTACCCTAGGGCACGGCCGCCGTATCGACCTTATTACCAACGGCCCCCGCCTGAACAACGACCGATCGGCGACTTTCACGCGGATCCGCTGATTCAACTCCAGATCCCACCCGATCGGCCTGTGCACGGCTATCATCAGCACATGCGTCCTCCAGTACCTCCTCCGACGGCGCATAGACCACCGGAAATGGCTCAGACCCCGCCTGATCGACCGGTGCAGGCCCGAGTCCCCCGGCCAGAGCCGATCCGCACCACTCCCCCCCAGACAGAAGCTCCCCCACAAATTTGTGCACTCCGACCACCGATTCTCATGCTTAACTCTACTCCCGAGTCAGAGGCAATTCTGAGAGAGCTTCAGCTGAGTTTCCTCTTAGACGATATAGCGGCATGGGGTCCGGAGAAGGTGGAACGGGTCCTTCGATTCTCGTATCCACCTTATCTATGGACAGTCCGAGTTTTTGACGAATTTAAGTATCTGATTCAAGCCCCTTCACCTGATTGGCTAGTTGCGGCTACTCGCAAACGATGGCTGTGAATGGATGAAGTTCACTTTCCCATCCTGCGCTGGGACCCGGTCTTCAATGCTGGTAAACGTTTACATTCAGTTTGGATTAGAATATATGGATTCCCAATGGAAAAATGGGTTTGGGGAGAATTTAATGGCATTTTAGTACCATTTGGAGCGATTGTGCTTGAAATTGACCCGGGTACATTGAGTCGGTTTGACTACCGCTTTGCGAGACTAAGGATTGGTATTGGTAATGTGACCACTCTTCCCCGGGACCATAGTCTAACTCATAGGGATGCCACTGGATTTGTTTCCACTCATGACTTAGTATTTGAAATAGAAACCGAACATATAGAGACTGTGAATGCTTGGCGCGGGCGACTGAATGGTCGGCCCTACCCTAATGGCACGCCTTTTGGCGTAATTCCTCCTCAATACCAACCTCAACCTGACCCTGATATCCCACCTCCAGTCAACCCTCCTCAGGTTGCTCCCCCTCCTGCTCCTATACCAATGGAAGCAGAACCTTCCCCTACCATTTTTCTTCCTCCACCTAATACACCCACAGGTGGTTCTGACCATTCTCACACACTATCAGCATCTCCCCAGGTTAGCCAATCTGCCCCTCCTCATATTAATTTGCACCATCCTCTTCCTTTCTGATTTGGCTTACATGGTCCCTCCCCTCAACCTCCTAGACAACGAGGAGTTGTGATATCCGAACCCTCTCCAATTGTCAGACCTGCCCTTGGCTCCTCTCCACCTGAGGGGAAGGGCAAAAACCATCTCCCTTCTTGCACCACAGAGGGTACTAAAGACCTTGGATATGAGTCTTCTGATTCTGATGAAGATTCATTTCAGAATGCGGTGAATGCAATATACCGAAGGGAAAATGGGGTAATATCTTCATCCATAGGTCAGCCTTCCAAACATGTGGTTCAAGACCCTCCTCTTATGCAACCACCAAGGGATGATGTGGAGAGTGAGACTGAGACAAATATTCCTGAACACATGCCTACCCCGGTATTTCCTGATGAAAATCAGCAGCAACAATCTGATTCAGATGAGAGTATTCTGATAACTGATTTGATGGACCACATTTTTGATGATGAACCTATTTCAGCCAGAACTCAAAGGTTACAAATTCAGAAAAATAAAAATAGGAATTCCAACCTCAAAGGGGCCAAAAAGAAAATCACCAAGGCCCAGCCCACAAAGTTCATTCGCTTTTCATCACCTATCCGATCACCGACCCCTCCTAGTAAACGAAAGAATAGCCCTAGCCCAACAAAAACCACATCAGCTAAACCTTCTTCCCACCAGCCCAGATCCACTTCCAAAAAACACACCTCCAACACCAAAACTCCTCCAGATATCATCGAAGATTCTGATAGTTCCAACCCACATGTGGTTACCCCTGACCTGACCCAAGAGGAGTACTCTAGAAATTTCACTAGATCAATGCCTAGGCGAAGCTTTCGCCTTCAGATGACCACTACTCATACCCCTATTTTGAAGAGAGCTCAAAAGAGAAAGGTTGCTGGATCAACCAAGCCTCAAGGTAATCCCTTACTCTCTTCTTACCCATACTTACGATTTACTGTAGAACAGGTCAATGATTTATTTAGGATATACCAAATCAAATTAGGTAAATCGCCATCAGAAAGAGCTGTTATTATATCAGCCATTAAAAACATGGGGAGAGCTCAATTTGAGTAGTTATTACATTCCCTAGAAGAGTCCCATAAAGATAAAAATGGTGATCATTGTCTTAGTTTGACCTCTTCCGATGGTCTGATATTAGATGTAGATGGGGTTCATTCCATTCTTTTATGAATATTCTTAATTGGAATATACGAGGTATGAACTCGATTAGGAAAAGAACTGCATTAAAAGAATACATCATTCAACATCAAGTAGACATAGTTGCAATTCAAGAAACCAAAAAAGCAGATTTTTCTCGAAGAATATTAAATTCTATTTCTGCAAACTTAGACATTTGGCATTTTGTTCCTTCTCAAGGAAGGTCTGGAGGGATACTATTTGGGGGAGATAGCAACAAAATTCAAGTCATTTCCTCCTCCTCTCATACCTTCTGTCTCAATCTTTTGGTAGAATATAAATTTGATCATTCCATTTGGCAACTTACATTAGTATATGGCCCTGTCAAAAGACATCTTAAATCAGCTTTTTGGGCTGAATTAAATTTACTTAGAGCTAATCATTCTCATCCTTGGATACTATGTGGTGATTTTAATGTCATTCGCAATCATTAGGAAAAATCTGGGACTAATTTTGATATACAAATAAGTAGAATGTTCAATAATTTCATTAATAAACATAGTTTAGTGGAACACAAACTTAGTACTCGAAAATATACTTGGTCTAATGGGCATCACTTTGCCCTGCTAGACAGAATTTTTACTTCATTAGATTGGGACCAATCATATCCTCATAGTATAGTGACAGATCTGCCTAAGAATGGATCTGATCACTGTCCCATTCTATTACAAATGAATGGAGGGCATTCATCTCACTCAACCCAATTTAGATTTGATCCATTATGGTTAGAGCAAGAAGATTTCATCAAATTATTACCCCAATGGTGGCAGGAGAAATCTCTTACTCTTCCTGATGTAGCTAATAGTTGGAATAATAAATTAGGACATGTTAGAAGGAAGATTAAGGGCTGGGCTAAAAATTATTATGGGAAAAAGAAAAAGGAAAAGAATAATATTCTTACTAGGTTACATGAGTTGGAGAGAGTCCAAGAAACTAGGAATTTTACTGCAGTAGAGTATAAAGATTGGTGTACCCTCAAATCTAGGTTAGAGGAAATATACTTAGAGGAGGAGATTTATTGGAAACATAGAGCAAAACAACAGTGGTTAGAAGAGGATGACCAAAACTCTAAATTTTTTCATGTCATAGTTAATCATAGAAAAAAGAAAAATCTCATTCGTAGTTTAGATATTAATAATCACACAACTCATTCCCTCCCTGAAATTAAGCAACATGTAAGTGATTATTATAAGGATATATTAGGATCGCCGGGCTTTAAATATGCCACTTTAGATGCAGATTTCTGGGCATCACAAGATAAAGTAACTGAAGAGGAAAATCATCTCCTTCAGTTACCTTTTACCTTAGCTGAAATAAAATCAGCTCTATTTGATTGTGAACCTCATGGAGCCCCTGGACCTGATGGTATGTCCTTTAAATTCTATCAATTTTTTTGGGAAGTAGTTAAGGATGATCTTCTCACTCTTTGTCAACAATTCTTCCAAAATAGTCTCAATTTAGACAAGCTTAATAAATCAATTATTTGTCTTATCTCCAAAGACAAAGATGCCAACACAATTGGCAAATATCGACCAATTAGCCTTGTAAATTGTAGTTTTAAACTTATTTCTAAAATTCTTACTCATATATTGTCACCTATTATGACTAGACTTATTGATGATAGTCAATCTGCCTTTTTACAAAATAGATACATCCTTGATAATGTAGTGTTAGGTCAAGAAATAATTCATTATAGCAAACAACATAACCAACAAGGGGTAGTGATAAAAATAGATTTTGAGAAGGCATACGATAAAATACATTGGGGGTATCTTTTAGAAGTTCTTAAAAGTAGAAATTTCTGTCAAAGATGGGTTTACTGGATAGAACATTGGCTGTTCAGTTCCCAATCATGTATAAGTATCAATGGAGAGTTTACTCCATACTTTTATTGCAAAAGGGGGGTGCGACAGGGAGATCTCCTCTCTCCCTTTCTTTTTATACTAGCATCCGACACACTTAGTAGGATTTTTAATAAAGGACGAGAAGCACAAATACTTAGAGGATTAGGACCCCAATGCTTCAATAATCACAATATTACTAATTGCCATTACGCAGACGATACTATACTCTTTTTAGAGGCTCACCAAGCAGTAGTTGAAGCTGCTTGGTGGGCTATGCAGGCTTTTGAAGCTATATCAGGCATCAAAGTCAATTTAGCGAAAACTGAATTATATAGCATAAATATAGATAGAGCAACAACCACTTCTTTAGCTAACACATTTAGATGTCAATCTGCCTCCTTCCCAATTAAATATGTAGGTTTACCTCTTCATGATAAAAAACTTAGTGTTCAAGATTGGAGATTTTTGGTTGACAAAGTAGACAAAAAACTGAATACTTGGAAAGGCCAACTAGTCTCATTAGGAGGTAGGAAAACCTTACTGAATTCGGTTTTATCAGCAATTCCCTTATATGCCATTTCATTATACCGAATTCCAGCCACTATTCTCAAAGAAATTGATAGAGTGAGACGTCGATTTATGTGGCAAGGAACCGATAGGAGTAGAAAAAAAATATTGTCTTATTAATTGGCCTTCTCTTTGCATGGCCAAAGAATATGGAGGACTAGGTATTTTAAATTTACGACATATGAACATTTCACTCCTTACTAAATGGTGGTGGAAATATAAAGACCCCACTTTTTTTGGTAAATGGAAAACTCTTCTCACTTACATATATACAATAGAACATAACACGTCTTATTCTCCTTTCTGGAATGCCATAGTGAAGTTAGAAGCTATAGGCCATTCAAGTATAACCTTTTCACCTGGTTCTCAATCTACAGTCAAATTTTGGGTTGATATTTGGCATAACATTTGTACCCTTGCTACTTTATATCCACAGCTATATACTCTTTGCTGGAACAAACAGGTGCTTTTAACAGATGTTATCAATTCCCAAGGGGATTGTGTTCAATTTAGGAGAACAATTATAGGGGTGGATCAGCAAGAATGGGCATCCATTCTACAGCTCATCAGCTCCATTTCCTTCACACACTCCCAAGATAAGATATCTTGGAGATGGGAACCATCAGGGAGTTTTACAGTAAAATCATTGTATAAAATTCTCAACTTTAGGGGTATCGTGGTTTGTAACCCTATGTTATGGTGGTCAATTCCTATTCCTCATAAAATTCAAATTTTCATGTGGATGACATGTAAACATAAAATTCTCACAAAAGACATTCTCCATTCCAAAGGATGGCAAGGTTCCCTTAAGTGTCAGTTTTGCAATCAGGATGAGACAGCCAACCATCTTTTTATTACTTGTCCACTAGCTAAACAAATATGGTTTTGGATGGGAAAGAGCCAACATTATTTTAGTAATTGGAATAATATTGAAAATGTTATAGAATTTGCTTTGACACTTAGGGGATCTGATCAATTAGCCTTTTTAATCATTTTTAGTGGTATTTGTTGGACAATGTGGAAACATAGGAATGAATTATGTTTTCACAATGCTCAAGTTAAATCTGGCAGAACTCTTTTATTTCTCATAATATCTCTTTTGCACTATTGGTTAGGTCACAAAAAAATTAAAAAAGAGACCAAGGAAGCAGCTCAGGAATGGATCCCCACAGAAGAGGCACTGGAGACTATACCGCTTAGGATATGGATGCCTGGGGATGATCAGATGATTCCATATCAGCCACCTCCTCCAACATATCATGATGAACAGTGATTTGTTAGAGCTTCATGTTTTTGCAGTACCGCCAGATGGATTTCTTATCTAGCTAGTTACCTTAGATTTTCCTTAGTCCCTTGCTATATGGCAAGAAGATCCTATGTTCTGTTGTGTCTTGCGTTTCTAGTTTTGCTTATTGCAATATATGGTTGAGACTATGTGGGTACTGACATAGGTTCCGTTAGCTTGATTTTTGTGCTGTTGCATATTAGGATTTCTTATGCTGGTATTTTGGGTCGTAACTGTAACTTAACTCTGTTTCTTCAATGAAGCTGGGCCTCGGCCTTTTTACCAAAAAAAAAATATATATATATGTTAATACCTATAGCTTGTAAAATTGAGTTTCCCTCCCCTTCATGGCCTATTCGACCTCTAAATCATTTTTTCTTTTATCGAAACCCAAATCTATGCATAAATAATAGCAATTAATATTCTTGTTTAAAAGTGCTGGAGCCAAGTGGAGTTGGGGGTTTCCACCATAGCTCAAAAAATAAAAAAAATTCAAGAAATTATTTTTGTCTTTTAAAAAAAATGTAGAAGCATACTTAAACTTAAAATAATTATAAAATTTTACCTACTCTTAAAAAATTTCCCCAAAATATGCTTATATTTCTATATTTTCTCAGAATTTTTTTATAAAAATATACTTAATATTCAAAATAATAACAAATTATTCCTCACTCAATTTTTTTTAACCCAACCTGCTAATTAACACTATTCACTAAACGAATACTTTCATACACTAAAATTAGTATGTTTATGCTTGTATTCAAAGTAAAAATAATTTTCTATTATCTTATCAAGTTCGGAATAGAAATTAGAAAATTTCACCAACCTCCCCTGCCATCCTACCAAGGCTTCAAATTATGTGTGATGCTGTCTTCTAAAATTAAATTAGTAAAGTTGGTATTCAAACAGTGAATGACGTCTTGTAAGATAAGACTGCAACAAGAAGAAGACCTACTAGAACTGGAATCTGTTCACCCGAAAAATTTGTTGATGTTCTCTAGGTTGGTAGCCTACCCCAGAAAAAAACAAACATCTGTGACTGTTTCCAGCATGACTAGCTTGCTCTTCACTGTATGCAGTTCGAGGAGATATTGGTAATGGCATCTTGCAAATTTTTGTTTTTTTTTTTAACAACTTGGAGTCTTGGACAGATTGTTTGGTTACAGAGTCCAAGAATTTTTTTTTAAGGCTGGAAGCATAAGCTCCAACATATATATTAATAAAAAAAAGTTATTTATAAAAGGTCTACTTGTGTCTCCCTACTAGTATACAATCAACAAGGAAAAATTCTGGGCAGTCTTTTACAATAAAGATTTAATTAAGACTTCTATATGAATTTTGATGAAGTTTTAATCTGAAATAGGATTTGTGATGAATGCGGGGTTGTGCTTAGGAAAAAAAAATTCCCAACGAAATTGTAATTGGTCAATTTCATTCTTTTTTATTATTGTCCTAACAAAATTTTTATCCAACATTAATCACAAGTGCACATTTTTAAATTAGACTGAAATCAAAAAGAAATCCTAACAAAATTGCATTGTAGTGCTAAAGGTTGCTTGTTTTGGATAAATAAGCTGGGTCAACCGTCATCTCCAATTGTAAAAACTGCAATAAGCCCACTTATCTCAAAAACAGAAAACCAAAAGGCCTGGAAGCCCTTTCCATTAATTTCTGATTTCCTTCACATTTAACTTAAAGACAAGCGCTCCTTGATATTTTTGCAAGAATAAATCTTTAGTAGATATTAATAAGATTATTTACAACTTGAAACAACCAAATGCATTTCTGGTGAGCTGCTTGTGGGGACTATACGAGAGAGAATCCCTTAGAATTCCAGTAAAGCGATTTTTTTTTCGGACATGTCCTAATTGCACGGGAGGCCTTCTAAACGGCCCGATTTTGGGTAAAGATTTTAACAGAGCAGTTTTTAATTCATGCAGAGTATGAATAATAGAGTCAAATAAAGATGCATATAACTGTGCGCTGCATGAATCAAAAACTGTGAATTATTTGGAACCAATCCGAATATACCATCTGAAATACATAATCGTAAGAAAGAAAAAACAGACAAAAGAAACAAGAAAAAAGAGAGAAAAAAGAAGGTAAAAGAAAAAATAGAAAAAATAGACAGCAATTTTTTTGAACAAAATAGTAACAAACAGGAAAAATCTTCCAAAAAGAAAAGATGGCTCAAGCCCAGAAAGATCGGATGGGCCTTTTAGTTGCGCGATTTCGTCACAACTTTCAGTCTACAGTTGTACAGGGATCTTCTGCGCCATTAATGGCGGGTGCTATATCTTCGGGTTATCTAGACCCATCCCGACCTACATATAGTGCGATTGCACGAATTCCTCCTGTGCACAGGGGTCAGCAAATCCCAAGTAATCAGACCAGATCCGCTGCATCGCTCGCTCAAAAAAGAATCGAGGAGATCAGGCGCAAATCCACTGTTAGTCACCCGATCTGTATGAAATGTGGCGATCGGGGACATCTGGCTCGACAATGTAGAAATAGGCAAGTGTGCTTTGCTTGCAACCGTTTAGGGCATAGAGCTAAGGAGTGCCGCACAGAACCACTTCGCCTATCCTTTCCCTCCTCTCTTAAACCTAGATCTGTTCCTTCGACAGTGATTCGTCCCCGAGCTGAGGCAACTGGTGCGATGCCGATCCAACCTCCTCTCGTCACTCTCGTAGCTACTCCGAGATCTCAGGCGATCGAAGCCAATCTGCTACTTAGCTTTGTGCTTGACGACATCGCCGCCTGGGGTCCCGAGAAGGTCGAGACTGTACTCCGGAGTCAATTTGATCAGCATCGGTGGGTCGCTTCGGTGTTTGATGAGTTCAAATACCTGATCAAGGCTCCCAATTCGACGTGGCTTGAATCGGTAGCTTCTCGTGGATACCTCCGACTTGGCGAGGTTCAGTTCCCCATTATCGCCTGGGAGAAAGAGTTCGGGCAAGGTATGCAGTTACAAACTGTTTGGGTTAGAATTTATAATTTTCCAATTTTCATGGACGAATTTGGGGATTATGATCGGGTTTTCAATCCGTTTGGCGCATTTGTTCAAGAAATAGACCCCGCTACTCAAAGCGGGTATGACGTCCGGTTTGTGCGGGTTAAACTCACCGTCTGTGATCTTAAACTTCTTCCCAAGTCACACCTGGTACCGTACCGAGACCCTGCAGGAGTGATGTCTGTGTATAATATCGACATTGAGGTCGAAAATGACACCACCGAGGGGTTAAATGCCCGGGCAAGGCGTAAACAAGGCAGGCCGTATCCGAATGGCACCGAATTCGGGGCCAGTGAACGCATGGGACCAGGGATAGGACCAGGCTCTGGGTGACCACTCAATGACACCAATCCTACTACTGGGCAGGGAGGGGGTAGTATCCGGATGGTTAATCTGACTGACAGTTCCTCTAACCCCCCTTTCTCACACCAGCCCCCTTTGTTTGGAGGTCCTAACAACAGGGGCAAGGATTTAGAAGAAGAACTGGTTGATGAGGTTATGGAGTTTCTTACCCGGGCTGCACAGAGTAGGGGTACATTTGGAGACCAAGGGGCTGGGCCCAGTAATACTGGTCTAGGGGATTCACTAGCAGCACCTGCGGCCAGTCCAGTGTCAGCTACTATGCCAGTCATTCAAACTGCTCATGAACCAACACCTATCATTCTATCAGCCGCAACCACAGAACCACACCAACCACCATCTCCAATGTCAGTTACTGTTAACACAGCCCAAAAAAATGATGATGAAGATGATAATGAAACCATCTTAGACAAAGTGAAAAGGTTTCAGCTTCTTACAAAAGGGCAGAGCAGTGCTCCACCAAAACCTACAGCATCATCTTATCATACCCCAGTTCCAAAAAAGAAGTTCTCTTGGGGAAGAAAGAAGCCAAAACCTTTATCCATACGTCTACCTAAGGCTCTTAAAAAATCTGGGAAGTCTACTAATGTTTTACACAGTGGTCTGGGCAAGGATGGCACTCCTACAGGGGTTGGTAGGAGACTCAGAAGTGCTGGAGGTGCCTCTCCAGCAAAAGTTATATACATTTCTGACTCTGAAGTTGGGACTACCCCTGCTGAAGTTGTGACTACCCCTGCTGTCCTTGACAGCAACCCAAGAAGAGCACAGGCTGAACCTAGAAGGAGTCTGAGAGTGACTATGCAAACAGAACATGCCTCCACCATGAGCAAAGCTCAAAAAAGGAAAAATGCTTCTGGTAGCAGCTCTACAGGTATGAGTTTAATTAATTCTTTTCCTTACTCTAGACTAACATTACCTCAAATAGTTGAGCTTTTCTTAGTATATCAAATAAAACTAGGCAATAGTGAGGAAGATAGAGCACTCATTATAGATTGTATTCAGCAGATGGATAGGTCTCAATTTGAAATAGTAGTCAAACAGTTGATTAGTACACCTAGGACAAACTCTCCAGTGGCTACTCTTACTTTGGAAGACTTAGCTCCACCTGTTAGTGTAGTTAATACTGTAGATAGTAGCTCTCTTAGTAGAGATAGTAACATTTCCTCATGAATATAAACCTCTTAAATTGGAACTGTAGAGGATTAAATTCTACTAGGAAAAAGCAAATACTTAGAGAACTAATAGTTAAACATAATGTAGATATGGTAGCTGTTCAAGAAACTAAAAAAGAGGACTTTTCTAATAGAACCTTGAAAACTATATCTCTTAGAATAGATCAATGGGTCTGGGTCCCATCTAGAGGTAGGTCAGGGGGCATTCTCTTTGGATGTGATAGTAATAAAGTTAATCTCATACGACATACAGCTCATACATTCTGTCTAGATGTCATAGTAGAACACAAAGGGGATAACACTAAATGGCAATTAACTATAGTATATGGGCCAGTTTTAAGATCTCTCAAACAATCCTTTTGGGAAGAACTTTCTCAAGTTAAAGACACTACTAGAGATATGTGGTTAGTGTGTGGAGATTTTAATTCTATTCGAAAAAAAGAGGAAAAATCTGGACCAAACTTTGATGTTCCTCTAAGTAGAAAGTTCAACTCCTTTGTAAATACACATCACCTAATAGAACAAACTACAAACTAGGAAATTCACTTGGAATAATGGCAGAAATTTTGTCCTCTTAGATAGAATCTTCACTTCTGTAGCTTGGGATCAACACTACCCTTATAGTTCCATATCTGACCTTAGTAGCTCTGGGTCTGATCATTGCCCTTTGCTGTTCCAAACTTCTCTCAATACACATGCTAAACCTCATAAATTTAAATTTGATCCAGCTTGGACTGAGCAAGACGATTTTGTTAGATTAATGATAAAATGGTGGTCTGAAAAAAATTTGACAGCTGCAGATATTGCTGCAAGCTGGAATAGAAAACTCAAACACGTTAGGAAAAAAATACAAGGTTGGGCTAGGAATTATTATGGTCAAAAGAAAAAGGAAAAAGCTCAATTAAATGATATTTTACATAAGTTAGAAATCATCAGAGAGGATAGGTCCTTTACTCCTTTAGAAGAAGAACACTGGTTAGCTAGTAAGCATAGACTAAATATAATATATCAGGAAGAGGAAACACATTGGAAAAATAAATCTAAACAACAATGGCTGGAACAAGGGGATTCCAATACCAAATTTTTTCACACCATTGCTACACATAGATCTAGGAAAAACATGATTCATGCCTTAGAAATCAATGGTACCATTAACAATAATATGGATGACATTAAAAAGCATGCATTTGATTATTATAAAGATCTATTAGGAACATCTGGGCTTAAATATGGGCATTTAGATACAAATTTTTGGGACCCTGGTGACTTATTATTAGCTAGTGAACAGTGGGAATTGGAGAGACCCTTCACAGAAATAGAGCTTAAACAAGCTGTTTTTTCATCAGAACCTAATGGTGCTCCAGGTCCAGATGGGTTTAGTTTTAAATTTTACCAATTCTTTTGGGGGTTAATTAAATCTGATCTGATGCTTCTCTTACACTACTTCTATGAACATAAGTTGGATTTACATAAACTAAACAAGTCTTGTATATGTCTCATCCCAAAAGAAAAATGTGCTACTCTTATTAAAAAATTTAGGCCTATTAGTTTAGTTAACTGTAGCTTTAAAATCATCTCCAAATTACTCACTGTTAGGATGGAACAAGTAATGCCTAGGTTAATTGATCATAGTCAATCAGATTTTCTAAAAAATAGATATATTTTAGATAATATGATTCTCAGCCAGGAAATTATCCATTCCTGTCAGCTTAATAAACAACCTGGAGTAGTGATTAAAATCGATTTTGAAAAGGCATATGATAAGATACATTGGGACTATCTCTTAGAGGTATTTATTAGTAGAAATTTTGGTAAAAAATGGATCCAATGGATTACTCTGTGGTTGCATAGCTCTCAATTTTGTCTAACTATCAATGGTGAACTCACAGAGTTTTTCTATTGCAAGAGAGGGGTTAGACAGGGTGACCCTTTGTCCCCTTTCCTTTACATTCTAGCAGCTGATACACTTAGTAAAATTTTTTCCAAAGGTAGGAAGGCTTCTATTATTCAAGGATTAGGACCAGCTTGCATAGATAATTTAGCTGTAACCAACTGCCATTATGCAGATGATACCATTCTCTTCTTAGCAGCCCATGACACCAACATAGAAAATGCATGGTGGGCCATGCTTGCTTTTGAAGTATTATCTGGCATCAAAATGAACTATGATAAAACTGAACTTTACCCTCTAAATTGCCCTGAACCTGCCAATTTACACCAGCTGTTTAGATGCAAACTAGGGCACTTTCCAATTAAGTATTTAGGGTTTCCTTTACATACAACTAAACTCTCTGTGGCAGATTGGACTTTTTTAGTAGACAAAATAGAATCTAGATTACCTAGTTGGCAAGGACAATTATTATCAATAGGAGGTAGGGTCACTCTACTTAATTCAGTTTTAACTTCCATTCCTCTCTATGCTCTGTCAGTCTTTAGAATACCTGCTACTGTACTTAAAAACATAGATAAAATTAGACGTAGATTTTTATGGCAAGGTTCAGAAAAAAAGTTTAAATATGCCTTAATGAATTGGGAAACCATCTGTGTAGCAAAACAATTTGGGGGACTTGGGGTTTTAGATCTAAATGAGATGAATATAGCTCTACTATTAAAGTGGTGGTGGAAATATAAAAATGATCAATACCAAGGGATGTGGAAAACTATGCTACAATTTAAATATGATAATTACCCCTCTTCTCCTCTCTCTCTTTCTGGGCTAGCATTATTAAATTAGAATATCTAGGCCAACTTAGTGTGACTTATTCCCCAGGAAGACATTCACTAGTTAAGTTCTGGACTGATATCTGGTACCTAAACTGCTCTTTAGCAACTAGATACCCATTTGTATACAACCTCTGTAGTACTAAACAGATACTCCTAGAAGAGGCCATTCACTCTCAGGGAACCAGCTTACAATTTCCCAACACTTTAACAGGGGCAAATCTTAGGGATTGGTTAGAAATTTTACAAATCATTAGTGTAACTTCTTTCACTCATGATAGTGACACTTTATCTTGGAGATGGGAGACATCAGGGAAGTTCTCTACACAATCTTTATATCAATTTCTGAATTTTAGAGGAAGTTTACCTATATTACCCATGCTATGGTGGACATTACCAATACCACCTAAAATTAGAGTATTCATGTGGCTTACACAACATAACAAAATCCTTACTAAAAGTAATCTAGTTAATAAAGGATGGACAGGAGACCAACAGTGCTTGCTATGCCCAGCAACTGAAAATGTCACCCATTTGTTTCTTAAATGTCCTCTGACTCAACAGGTATGGTTCTGGTTAGGACAAAGTCAAGACATAATGCATACTTGGGAGCATTTACATGATATTATTAATTTTGCTTGTCAGTTACCTGTGGTACAAAGAACAGGTTTTTTAATTGTTTTTAGTGCAGTAAGCTGGAATCTATGGAAACATAGAAATGATCTCTGCTTTAATAGTACACCTCCTCAAACAGCCAGATCTATAATACTATTAATCAAATCTATGGTGCTATATTGGACAGGTCACCTAAACCCTAATCTTCAGACTGCTGTTGGTGACTGGCTACCAGTGATGGAGGATGCAATCCCTCTAGCAAGCTACATGCCTATGGACTTGGTGGTCTGCCAGGGCCCTGATGAGCAGCTGCCTCCTGCATGAAGCCACAATATGCACAATTTTTGTATCTAGAATATAGTATTAGCCCAAGGTTATGTGGCTTAGTTGTTTCAAACTTAATATACTTTTGGAGCTTGGCTGTAGCTCAATTTTGGTTAAACTCCATGTTGTTATGTTTACTTTCGGTTTATCTGCTGGATTGTGATTGGGTTATCGCACCCATTTAACTGTTGGATTTTGTAATTAAATTTCCTATCAATGGAATGGGCTTTTGCCTCTTTTAAAAAAAAAAATGAATCAAAAACTGTTCTGTCAAAAGATTTACTCCATTCTACCATATCAGGTTGTGTCCAGTCGTGTACCTGACGTGAATTAAAGCATCTTGCAAGCATATTAAAAAACTCTTTGTTCTATTGATCTCCTCATTGCTTACAACATGAAAGTTTGTGGAAGACATGAAAAAGTATTTAATCTAATTATGTGCACCAGAGATAATTTAATTCTGCATGCAATAATATTTATATAAATCGATTCACCAACACAATGCTCGATCGGCTCTTATCTAGAAACTCTACAACTTGAAATGATCAGTAAGAGCTTTGCTGGCAAGCTGCTTACTGAAGAAAGTACCCATGAACTCTGACATGGTGAAATTTCGGTAATGAGCAGGTCTCTCGTCTGATATCAATTCAGGCAAAGGTCCATAAAAGTCAGAATCCCCCCTCTTTGCAGGGTTAAAGAAAACAGCTATTGAAACCCTCGATTTGTCTTGAGATCGTACAACGGCACGATGCTCCACGCTCTTAAACTCATCATTGCTGATTATCTGAAATGGAGAAAATTATATTACAAATGCTATTTTTGTAAAGCACAAATAAATTCACAATAAAGTACTTTTAGGAGGAATATGCATGTAACATACCTGAAGGAGATCTCCAACATTAATCACAAGTGCACCTGGAACAGGATCGATATCAACCCAATAGCACTTGCCGTCCTGTTCAGTGTGCTTCACCTGCAGACCACCTGTGCTATCCTGCACCAGCACAGTGAGGGCCCCAGGATCTGTGTGTGTCACCACTCCCATGGTAGCATCGGGCTCTGGGCATGGTGGGTAGTAGTGGCACACCATAACCTTACCGTCACCTATTGTTAATTGCTCCAATCGATGTGGGCCCACCCCAAGCCCCTCTGACATTAGTTTTAGCAAGGATCGGCCGACCTGTGATTTGCGGGTCCGATCAATATTAATTTGAAGGAGAAGAAAAAAGAATTTTTTTTTTTTGTTTCAATCTTGACTGATAATATTATTAATTTTATTAATCAACAAAACAACTCACAAGAAAAATAAATTATGTCAGTGTACTGAGCATGCCTTGCTCGCAGAAGGCAAACAAAGTAACTACCACAAACTAAACTCATGATTAAGCAAGGCATCTTGCTTTCAAGTCTAAAACAGAATAATTATCGGTTTTAAGCTGATCAAGAACCTTTGTGACATGCTCATCCCATGCAAGAATCTCCTGCCGACAGACAGGGGGGATCCGTTCTGGGTCAGGCCGAGTAGGGCCCGTCAAAACCTGAATCGTGTCACGCCAGCTGGCAGCAGAGGATTTGTACAGATCAACATTGGATGAGTAGGAGACCCCACCAGTCATGGAGCGGGAATAATACGGAGATCGATCAGAGGGGGGCAGCTCATTGAACGATTGAATGGCTGAGAGGGTCTTGTCAATAACACTGGCAGGTATCCCATGGTTAATCACCTGCACCATAGTGTTTACTAATTAGAACTATACTCCAATTGTCACACTATATAATTGCTTTAAAATAAAAGTAGCACTCTTATTTTTTTTTTTTAAATAAGATAGGAGTCAATCCCCTAATCTTATATTAGATAAACAGTTACGATTTGATCTTTTAATTTCTGGTGGGATCATGGGAGCACGCCCCAAATTATTAGTACTGTTACTGAAAGTTTGATCAATGCATTCACAGACTGAAGTTACTATGCCTAGCAGCCTAGTAGAAGGTTACTTCAATTTGTAAGGTTGTTAAAGGAACACGATGTCTAGTAAAATTCCTACTTAAAAATTAGTATGTATGGATGTACAGTCCCAAATTACTTAGAATCACATACCATTGCAAATTGTTCAACACTGATGGTGCAACACTTTGAAATGTACAGAAATTCCAGAAAAATATAGATATTGCAGTTACCTGAAAGAATCCCCACTCGTGCGAAGCAGCTCGAATGGTATCCACGACGACGCTACGTGGCAGCGACAGATCGATTGTCGGGACTGACACGGAACCAATCGGAGCGGGTGGCAACGGGTCGGGGTTGTGACGAAACATGGTAGGAATTTCGGTAACGCCAGAATCGACGAGGCCCTTGACGCCGGTTCTGGACTCGTCGAACTGCTTCACCGCCGCTGCCCGGTCGAACGCCGTCGTCGTCATTGCGTACGTGCGAAGAGAGAGGGAGTGGTTGTAGAAACGGGATTGCGTTTGGTCGAAGCTCTGGTGGTTGGTTGTGGTGGCTTGAGAAGGGATCGACTTCGTGGGAGAATGGGTTTTGTTAAACGGAGGTTGCGTGAGATGAAATGGATAGGAGCGAAGAGCTGCCATGGAGTACGCATGGGTTGACACTTGGAAATTTGTAATTGAAAATAATATCACTATTCCCTTATTATTTGAAATTTTAAATGGAAGATATAAAAAAGAAACACAATACTAAAGGCGGGTTAATTGTGAACGAGCTGTAATATATAAAAAATTTAGAAAATGTAAAATAGAATAATACGGTGATGTGTAAAAATTATGCTGTTGGTTTAGCCACGTAGCAGCATTGCTCGGTTGAAAGTTGAACCGACATTTTTATTAATATCCAAAGTTTAATACAAATTATTAATTATGTCCACACTTTCAAACTTTCGCTAAAAATACCCAAACCGGCCAGAAAATGGCCGGTTTACTCCCCCCGTAAGCCGGCCATTTTCTGGCCGGCTTACTCCCCCCTAATGGCCGGTTTAGTCTTTTTTTTTTTAAAGACATTATGAAGAGAAAAAATAATGAAATCTAACACTGAAAATTTGAATTTTGTGTTTAAATTATTTGTTAGATTACTTCTTTTGATTTATAATTAGCATATTTATACTAAAATACACTAGATTACTTGAAATTATATTGAATTATACTATATTACAATAAATTATGTTGAATTACACTAAATTACGTTAAATTACGCTAAATTACAATAACTTCGCTAATTATGCTGAAATACGGTAAATTACGCTAAAATAGACCGATTCTGTGCCATCTTTCATGAATCATAAAAAATAGTAAAAAAATTCCGAAAATAGTAAAAACTGGTATTCTACAAGTTCATTATGTAACTAATTTACTGAGCTACTTGGATTGAATAATAGAAATGAAAATCTTAATCGGAAACTTCAACTCAAGTTTTGAGGTTCTTCCCTTTATTTTTTGACGATTCTGAATTTTGGAATCCGGCATAGCCCGGCATAGCCAGCACGGACGCATGCGCATTTTCGCAAGCTTTCCGAAAATTGGTCATTTGCTGAAATCGGACACTCGAGCGCTGTTTTATGACCGTTTGAAGTTTCGTCGTCGTTTTTCACCTTTTCAGTGAAGATATCGTCTCTATTCATATATAATTTACCGTAATTTTACCGTATTTTAGCGTAATGTAATGTAATTTTGTATAATTTAACTTAATATAGTCTAATTCAACATAATTTTAAATAACTTAGCGTATTTTAGTATAAATATACTAATTATATATCAAAAGAAGTAATCTAACAAAAAATTTAAACAAAAAAATTCAAATTTTCAGTGTTAGATTTCATTATTTTTTCTCTTCATAATTTCTCTAAATAAAAAAAAAAAGACTAAACCGGCTAGTAGGGGGAGTAAGCCGGCCAGAAAATGGCCGGTTTACTCGTAAACCGGCCATTTTCTGGCCGGTTTGGGTATTTTTAGCGAAAATTTAAAAATCTGGGCATAATTAATAATTTGTATTAAACTTTGGATATTAATAAAAATGTCGGAAAGTTGAAAGTTGGAACTCGAAACTCGAAATTTTGAAAGGGAAGAAAAAAAAGAAGCTAGAATTTGAGGAACTGGCTGTACTGTGACAGTGTTTTGGTAGAGTGACCCAAAGCCCTTATTATACGCCCACAAACATTATCGAACAATTTATCGAGTTGTCTAATAGCCTTTCCCTGTAAAAGACGGACCTGGCTATTTTTCGGGTGAAAATGGATTTTATTGGCCCAGTATCAATTTAAGCCCAATATACAATTCAAGAGAGGTTGCATGCCCCAATCTGTTGGTTTCTGGCTTAGCATTTTAAGTCTAATATATCTTTCGTCAGAATGGGATCCAATTAACTGGTGGTTTGGCTGCTTTCATCTTTATTTATTCAAATTTGTTGTTCGTATTCGGAATGTCACTGAAAAGATGGGTTGCTAGACATATATTAAACGAATTGGCGTACTGACACGTTACTATGGTTAGTTGAGAGTCTGAGTCAGGTCTCACATGCAATTTGAGCAAAGTAGGCTAAGTGCCAAATTTTTATGCATATAATATAGATGATGACATTATCCTATCAGCAATGACATGTGCCAATAATGAATGGCAATGTTAGCATGAAATTTGAGGTTCTTGTGGAGTTCTAACAGGGTTTAAATAAGCTATTGGGTAGGCAGGGTTGTTCCCAGCCAAGCTGCTGTTCCCAATTGACCTGTTCATAGGGAAAACACAATTTGTAACTAATAACGGCGCAGGTTTTTCTTTTCTTTTCTCCTTGTATTATTGTTGGGTTAGAGTTGGTTAAATGCTGTTCCCAATTGACCTGTTCATAGGGAAAACACAATTTGTAACTAATAACGGCGCAAGTTTTTCTTTTCTTTTCTCCTTGTATTATTGTTGGGTTAGAGTTGGTTAAATGACTTGGGAAGGATTGGATGGCTATTAAAAGTCTCACTGTACGATTGAAATATAATAGGACTACAGGAAAATAAACTTTCAATTTTGCTCAACAGTACAATTAATAATACATTACCATGAATTTGAAAGGATGCCATTAAAAGTCTCTTTGTACGATTGAAATATAATAGGATTACAGGAAAGAAACTTCCAATTTTGCTCAACATTGCAATTAATAGTACATTACCATCAATCAAGTAGCTAGGATCCTTATTATTTTAATCATAAGCAGAGGTGGAGCTTGACCGCCATCTTTAAAATAATTGCACTGTACCTTTTTCATTTTCTAAAAAATGAATCAGTTTGAATGCAAATATAAAGGATTTTGAGGACTAATCACTAATTTTAACATATATTAGTTATACTTATATGTATTATACGTTTTTGTTACTATAGAGGTTGTGATTTTTTCCTATATATCTTAAATTCCGCCCTTGATTATAAGACAAGGAAAACAAAATCCAAACGGTGTCAATGGTACTATTTTAGCCGTTTACTCGACTCATATTGTATTCTATTGTATTCGATAAGACGGGTATGGATAAAAAAAAAATTTCATTAGTTTATTGGGTATGGGTAAGAATTTTTTTCGTTAACTAAATGGGTAAGGGTATGGATAATAACTATTTCGTATCCGTTATCCTATAGAGTAATTATAAAATCTAAAATTATATATATTCAATTCAATTTCCAAGGTAATTATAAAATCTTTGATATATTTTTCCTTTCCTCTTTCTTTTCTTGTCTTTTTACTCAATCGTAAGAATGGAATGTAAATTTTGTAAGAATCTGACTCACATAGTCATATTTTCACTTCAATTTTCATAGTGGCTATGACTCAATTTTGATTTCAAATTTCAAATTTTGCTATAAAAAATTATAATGAGTGAAAAAGCAATTTAAATTGTTATCTTATGTAATGAGTAAAATATAATTTGTAAAACATAATGAATTTTTGATGTTTTATTTGTAAAATATAATAAACTAATTATATATTAGTTTATCCGTTATTCACCCGCTACTGTTTCATTATCCGATAATATTAACGGATAAGGGTAGGATAGGGTAAGGTTAATTTTTAATGGGTAAGGATAGGATACGGGTAAGGTCAATTTTAATGGGTATGGATATGAAAATACCTCCACCCAACCCGTACTGTACCCATTGACACCCCTATCCATAGTCATTCCAAAAATATCCAAATTCTGAATTATACACATTGCCACAAGACTTCATTTTGCATGATTTAGAACAATTAAAAATTCAGTCATTTTGTGAGCTATCCAAGTATATATGCTATGGATGCAAGTACTAATAGCTTTGAATGGGGCAAAATTGGTACAGATGCTAAATGTTCTTTTCAAAGGCAAGATGCAACAAAATTGGTACAGTACATAGTTTTATACTTTTATTGTAAATTATTCATCACTATTATTTCTAGTGATGCAAAATTTTACATGTTTTTGCGTATTAGGAGCATAAGTTTGCTATAATTTTTTATAGGGGGAATTTCAAGTATACCCCAAAAAAACCTCAAAATTACATGTTCCTCCCTCTAAACTTTGAAATTACGTATCCCCTCTAAACTTCCAAAACTCACAAATTTACCCATTTTATTGTCTTTTGTATTGAAACTCATTTTAAATTTATAAAATACCAATTTTATCGTTTATTAAAAGCATAAAAAAATTGTAGTTTGTTTAAAAAAATGTTGATCTTATAAGATACTCATTATACCCTTTACCCTTTATAAAATACTCATTTTTCCCTCAAAAACCGGATACCAATTATACCCTTTTTCCTTTATAAAATACCTATTTTGCCTTCGAAAACCGATCAAATATAACCAACATGTTTCTTAAACAAGATACAATTTTTATGCTTTTAATGAAGGGTAAAATGAGTATTTTATAGATTTAAGATGAGTTCTAATATAAAAAAAAACAATAAAATGAGTATATTTGTGAGTTTTGGAAGTTTAGAGGGGGAATACGTAATTTTGAAATTAGAGAGGGAAATACGTAATTTTGAAGTTTTTGAAGGTTATACATGAAATCCCCCATTTTTATAAGTATAATTTTACAAGCATGCTGAGAATCATCTTTTGATCTCGTGGCAAATGCAATGATTTCCGTGTAAGAAGTCGCAGATTCGAAACACAAAAAGATAATCCCTTATGAAAATTAAAACGGTTGTGTGGCTTGATCTCTAACTTAACTCAAAAAAAAAAAATTAGAAGCATATTGTACTTTTTAGGGATAATGGGAGAATTGTTCCTCTCTAGCTACAAGTATGTAACAACTCTATTGGTGTGGCTCTGTTAATAACTCTAAGTGTGTATTCGGCATGTTTCTTATCATTAAATTTTAGAAAATATTATATGAATTTAACAAAATTGTTGTAAATCAAATTTAATATGATTTATGTGGATGTTCAATTCATTGCCCCACTTCTTCCACTACTCCACTACTCCACTACTCCACTACTCCACTACTATGGATATTCATTTTCTTCTTTATTATTGTAACATCTCTTTCTAGCCTATAAATAGAGGCTTTGTAAAAGCAAGAATGTACATACAATTAGAAGAGAATAAAATTCTGCTATTGCTCTCTATTTCTCTTGTCATTTACTTTACTTTTGTTGCAACTTCATTTTAATTTTATAACACGTTATCAGCACGAATTGCTCGGAAGAAGTTGCAAAGTTATTCTGTAAGTAATTTATATGATTGATTATTATATCTTTCATTAATTTAAATTTCATTTGAATTTTTTTTATTATGTTTGTTTTAGTTTATAAGAAGCATTCCTTGAAGTGAATGATGGAATAATAACCTGAAGTTATTATCAAAACTAATTGTTTATCAAGAACCTGAAGTTCGTATTACTCGAATATAATAAAAGAATAATAACATGAAGTTATTATGATAATTGTTTAGAACCTGAAGTTCTATTTGAAATTTTAATATAAAATAATATAATAACCAGCAGTTATTATAGGCCACTGGATGAATAATAATCTGAAGTTATTCTCAATTAAAACCTGAAGTTTTATTAGAAATTTTCATATAAAATCAATATAATAACTAGAAGTTATTATAGGTCATTGGATGAAAATATAACCCGAAGTTATTTCAAATTAAATTTTACATAGCGCAGTCAAGCAATTTAATAACCAGAAGTTATTAAATAAGTATTTTATTATAACTTGAAGTTATATAATATTAACCTGAAGTTATTAATACATTTAAATTTATGTATTTATTTATTTATTTATGCAATTTACATATTCTTTTATTTATATTTATTCATCTCCCTTTTCACAACCTGAAGTTATGATATTAATAACCTGAAGTTATGGCATTAATAACCTGAAGTTATGATATTAATAATCTGAAATTATTAATACGTATATATTTTGTAGTACATATGACAAATCTCACAAAGTTTGAATTTATCTCCCTTTTCATTTATCATAACTCGAAGTTATGGTATTAGTAACCTGAAGTTGTATTTTGTTATAAATACGTATTAATGAAAAATGAGAAAGGAAAACATCCTGAAGATATTTGTTACAGATGTGGGATGACAAATCATTGATTGCATACCTGTCGTACGCCCAAGCATTTTGTAGGGCTTTATCAAGTCTCAATTAAGAAAAAAAATGTGGAAACTAAAATGACCCCGAATATGAATGCCATATAGATACACATTTTGATGTATCAGATTTCTTCCATAATGTGGATAAAGAAATAAACACTTTACTAAGGGAGAAAATATACTAAGGGAGAAAATATAATGTAGAAGTTTATGTTTATAAAAGTTTAGTTTACATTTTTATTTTTATATTGTATGCAAATAAAATTAATGAATAAAGTTAGTTTATTTTTATTTTAATTTATTCTTGCATTCTTTTATTTTAAAGGAAAATGACTGACGCAATGGTAAGTAAAGAAGATCCATGTTTAGTAGACAGCGGAACAACAAATACCATATTGAAAAGTAAGAAATATTTTTCACAATTGCATCTTGGTGAGACTAATATCCACACTATATCTGGCACAACTAATTTAATTGAAGGCTCCGGAAGAGCTGTATTTTGTTACCTGAAGGAACAAAATTAATAATAGATGATGCATTATATTCAAGTAGATCCAGAAGAAATCTACTAAGTTTTAAAGATATTCGAAAGAATGGTTATCATATTGAAACTATGAATGAGAGAAATTGTGAATATCTTCATATCACATCTATTAAAAATGGCCAGAAAATTATAATGGAAAAGATGCAAGCATTGTCTTCTGGACTATATGGTACTTATATAAGTACAATAGAATCAAATATGGTTACTAACCAGAAGTTAGTTGTTACTAACCAGAAGTTAGTTGTTACTAACCAGAAGTTAGTTGATCCAAAGTTATTTACTTTGTGGCATGACAGATTGGGTCATCCAGGAAATATAATGATGAGGAGAATAATTGAAAGTGCAAATGGGCATCTCCTAAAGGACCTGAAGATCCTATTATCAAAAGAATTGACATGCGAAGCATGCTCTCTTGGAAAACTCCTTACTAGGCCATCTCCAAATAAAATTGGACCTGAAGCTCCTTCATTTTTAGAAAGAATTCAAGGAGATATATGTGGGCCTATTACACCTCCATGTGGACCATTTAGATATTTTATGGTGTTAATTGATGCATCAACACGCTGGTCACATGTGAGTTTGTTAGCAACAAGAAATGTTGCGTTTGCTAGACTATTAGCACAAATTATCCAATTGAGAGCTCATTTTCCGGATTATCAAATTAAAAGAATCCGGCTTGATAATGCAGGAGAGTTTACTTCTCAAACTTTTAATGATTATCGCATGTCTATTGGAATTACGGTAGAACATCTAGTGGCCCATGTTCATACATAAAACGGTCTAGCAGAATCGTTGATTAAAATGTTGCAATTAATTGCTAGACCTTTACTTATGAAATCTAGTTTACCGTCTGCTGCATGGGGACATGCCATATTACATGCTGCTGCACTACTTAGGTTAAGGCCAACTGCAGATCATAGGTATTCCCCGTTACAATTGGTCTCCTGAAGAGAACCAAATTTGTCCCATCTAAAGGTATTTGGTTGTGCAGTATATGTTCCAATTTCTCCTCCACAACGCACAAAAATGGGACCTCAAAGAAGGTTGGGAATTTATATTGGTTTTAACTCTCCTTCTATTATTAAATATTTAGAACCATTAACAAGAGATATTTTTACAGCAAGATTTGCTGATTGTCATTTTAATGAATCAATATTCCCAAACTTAGGGGAAGAAAAACCAAAGCTGGATAAACAAGTAACTTGGAATTCATCGTTTGTTGTCCCTTAGGCACCACTAATTTCGAAAATAAAGAAATAATTGCAAATAAAATAAAGTAGATGAGTTTAGAGAGATTTGACACAAGGAGTGATAACGGAGTTCGGCTTAAAATGCCTATGTCTCCGGGGCGTCGCAACCGCTTCTCGGTGCGCCTTTCTATTACCCAAAAGAGAAAGGTTACAACTTGTGAACCGGTGAGCCCTTACAACCAATGGGAAGTCACACGGCCAACTAGAGTAGAGAACGAAGTCTCTAAGTTCGAAATCTCAAGATGAACACTCAAAGGCTCACTCTAACCTAATCTAACTCGAGATTAGTGAAGTGAATTTGAGGTTGTTTGAGGGATATTGAAGTTTTTGTTCTCACAACAATGGAGGAACTTGAGCTCACAGAAAATTAGCTTTTTAAATGATTAGGGTCGGCTAGATAGATTTGAGGAGAACCCTAAGGTTCTATTTATAGTGACAGCTTTCAAACGAGTTTTCTGCCATAAAACGTCCCAACGTTTTGTAAAACGATGAAAACGTTTTAGTTCAACTTAGGTCAAAAATTCAAATTTCTGTGAGATTTGCTAAAATGTCGCAGACGGTTAACAAACGTCTCAGGACGTTTTCCTCTGGAGATTTATCGATCAAAATGCAATTTGAAGTCTGAGAATTTATTTAAATCGTCTGGGACGTTTTAGAATGTTTTTCCAGCTTTTTAATCGATTAATCTCCAGATTTTTCACATAGAAAAACGTCTGAACGTTTTGTTAATCGTTCCAACGTTTTTCCCTGTTTTTCACCATCAAAGCTACTTTACCAATTATTAATTTACAGTTTAAATTCTTGATAAATAACTTGATAATTTCTTCAGTCCAAGTGCTCTAAATTGCAATTCCAATTTCCTTGAACCTGCATTCTTTCTAAAATAGAGAAAATCGTAAAATTCAATAATTGTATGTTTTGCAAATTAGTCAAATAGACTAAAAGAGAATTGCTTTAAACAACAATCTCCCCCTTTTGACGATTTGCAAAACATACAACGCAAGTGCATATATCGATTTTTCCAAAATTGCAATTTTCACATAATCGGTGTTTGCATGTCTTGCATTTTCTCCCCCTTTTTGGAAATCGACGAAAGGGAGATAAAATAACACCAAATAGCACAATTAAGAGTACTCCCCCTCAAAATATGCACTCCCCCTCAATTTGAGAATATGTGACATAAATTTAGAAAATTAATCATGGAATCATGAAAGATGAACAATTTAGAAGTAAGCATGCAACCATACACCTAGCAAAGTAATAGAAGGTCAAGGCATACAACATAGAAATAGTAAAAGTTCATAGCACAACCAAAGATAACATAGCAATCACTTAGCAAATTCTAATTATAAAAGATCAAATAGATTTAAAATTCGGGGTCATCTTCGTCGTTTTCTTCTTCACCTTCCTCATCATATTCTTCATCATCTTCGGAAGGAATGTGAGGGGCACTAGTGGTCGCGCCACTAGAAGCACCATATTGCTGCACAAAGCGCCGAGCGAGTTCGGAAGTAGTGATATCAATATCATTAATTGCTTTGGCATTTTTGCGGCCTTGAATTCGGTTCTTGCGCGAATCTGCCTTCAAAGTTTTGAGATCGTTCTTTATCGCAGTAAATTGGTTGGTATTGGCTATTTGATATTCTTGCATGTGTTGAACAAGCCAAGCCAATTGATTATCCGCTCCTTGAGGGAGCTCACCTTGAGCCATTGGTGATATCGGTGGTTGGTCATGTTGTGCCGCCGATTCTTCCTCATACGGATCCCAGTATTGGTTTGGTAGGGCATCGACAGCATTTATCCACCTATTAATAGGTCTTCCGTCAGGTCGGAGCATTGGTAGACCCGAGTCCAAATGACTTTGGATCCAACCATGTTTGGGTAGAATATCAAGCAAATGATGAGGTGCATTTCCAATGAGATGACTTGGGACGTTTATGCCATTTTGGCGAATCATACGATGAATTAAATGGCCATAGGGTAGAGTGGCAACGGAACTAGTAAAGCAAGCAATCATGTGGCGAAGAATGATAAATGGGATGTTAAACTGTTTTGCATCCCGGGATATGAGATGCCTCAAGTAGTACATTGGACCCCACTCTATATTTGATTTGATCATTGCTTTAGGGATAAGAATGTTGTTGATGATAAGAAAAAGCAACCTATGGAGAGATGGAAGATGGGATGCATAGAGGGGTGCACCGCCAAAGTTACGTCGAGCAAACCAGGTTTTGTAGTGATCGGCGGATTCTAAGGCTAGATCTGGCCATTTCCGGAGGATATAGGTTTCTTCACCCTCATTGGTTAACCCAAGCCAATTTGCCATATTTTCTAAGGATAGAATAATTTCTTGGCCACCAACAAAGGATTTTACGAGAAAGGGGTTCTTGGTGTAGGTGAGATTACAATAGAAGGTTTTGGTAAGCATTTCACTGTATGGTTCATCGCAAGTGATCAAAGAATCCCAAGACCAATGTTGGATATACTCGATTATTTTGTCATCCTCGGGAAATGAGAAAGTAACCGAAGCTTTGTTGAAATAGTAACAATTCGATAATTTTCGATCCGAAAATTGTCCCGTGAAATTGGTGTAAGCAATTGGATTTCTAAACAAGTAGGTATTGGATCGAAAAATATTGGTATCCGGTTCAATTTCAGTTGCACTCGACTGACCCGCATCGGTTCGGGACCTCTTGTTTCTAAGGATATTCAATTTGGAGAGTTTAGGAGCCATTGATTTGAGAGAAAAATGAAAGGTTACCGATTGAAGAATTAAGCACGAATCCGTGAAGAGAGCGACTCTACAAGCACAATGGTGAAGACGGATCGTCGATTGAGCGGTCGGATTGCCGAATTTGGAAAGGTGGCGAGAGTTAGGGTTTTGGTGGAGAGAGAGAAGAAGGGAGAAAACCTTGAGTTTAAGTAGAGAAATGGAAGGAGGGTTGAGAGGAGAGGAGAAAGCACTTTAAAATAAGTGATTTGGTGGTGTATGGTGGTTGTAATGGAGGTTGAAGGGCAAGGGTGGCGGAGAGAAGAAGAGAAGGAGAGAAGATTTAAAGAAGAGAGAGAGGCGGCTAAAGGAGATAGAAAAAAAATGGCGTCGGTTCACAGGTCTATTTGGGATGCTGCGCCGAAAACGTCTGAGACGTTTTATAAACGTCTCGCAACGTATTGATCTGGACTTTTGAAGACGAAAATTTCGTTTTAGAATTTTGATTTAACATTAAATCGTCTCAACGTTTTACAAATCGTCCAGGATGTTTTGTACTTTTTGTATATCGAATATGAATCGTCTAGACGTTTTACCAAACGTTTCAGCCGTTTTGACAGATTTCTGAGAAGTTAAAAATTCAGCAGACAAACGTTCAGACGTTTGGCTAAACGTTCAGACGTTTCAAGATATTTGTCATGCAAGGAATTCGAAGAATTTTTGAAGATAGAAGAACACTGAATCGTCAAGACGTTTGGTAAAACGTTTGGGACGTTTAGGTCATTTTCTCAGATGAAATTTTCGGAGTTTTGGAATGAGCAAATCGTCCAGATGTTTTGTAAAACGTCTGGGACGTTTTAGGTCATTGAGATAGAATCTGGACAAATGTTCATAAACGTTCTGACGTTTCAGAAACGTTTTGAGACGTTTTCCTCTGGCGTTTTTGTCTTAAAATGAGCTAATTGATTGCTATGCTTCCAATTAAAAATTCTTACTCCTTGAATTCAAGCATGCCTAATTTAAATCGCAGTTCGTTGTGTTGTTGAGTATTTAAGGGCTTGGTAAAAAAATATCGGCAATTTGATTTTTGGTATCAATATGAATGAGTTGGACCCCACCTTTCTCAACATGATCCCTAATAAAATGATGCCTTATTTCTATGTGCTTAGTTCTAGAATGAAGAACTGGATTTTTGGATATCATTATGGCACTGGTATTGTCACACATAATTGGTACGTTGCGGAAGCGAATTTCATAATCAGTTAAAGTTTGGATCATCCATAAAATTTGTGTGCAACAACTACCGGCCGCAACATACTCGGCTTCCGCGGTGGAAAGCGCAACCGAGGTTTGTTTGCGACTTGACCATGAGACAAGTGATCCGCCAAGGAATTGACACGTACCACTTGTACTCTTTCTATCCATTCTGTCTCCGGCAAAATCGGCATCGGTATATCCTATTAAATCTAATTCCGATTGTTTGCCATACCACAATCTCAAATTCAAAGTGCCTTTGATATATTTAACAATTCGTTTAACGGCTTTCAAATGCACTTCTTTGGGATTAGATTGAAACCTAGCACATAGACATACCGCAAACATAATATCGGGTCTACTAGCAGTTAAATAAAGTAGGCTACCTATTATAGCTCGGTATTGGGTGATGTCCACGGGTGTGCCGCTTGGATCCGAGTCAAGATTTGCATTTGCAGCCATTGGTGTTGGGCTTGTCTTGCTCTCAGTCATTCCAAACTTCTTTACCAGCTCCTTGGCATACTTGGTTTGACTCACAAAGGTGCCATCCGAAAGTTGCTTGATTTGTAGCCCCAAGAAGAAGTTCAATTCACCCATCATGCTCATCTCAAATTCACTACTCATAAGAGAAGAAAATTCCTCGACAAGTGCCGCATTAGTTGAACTAAAAATAATATTATTTTACTCCTTGTGAAAGAAAAATAATTCTACCATACCAAACCTTTTGTTTTGATGCAATATGGTCCTACGCATGCTTCACAAAAAGGAGCGTAACTTTTGATCCGTCCGTCGGATCGGGCTGAAATTTTGACAGGAACTCCACAGCCCAAAACCGGATTCGAAACGAATCGATGATTCATTTCGCCCATTTTACGGGCTCAGATTCGCGATCCGAGTCTTCCTTCATGGACTTTTGGACCTTTCTTTATAATTTTAGAGTTTTTAGGGTTTTTGATGTATCTTTTATGTATTTTCTGTTTTAGGGTTTGTAATTTTAGACGTCATGTGATCTCAGAACCAAACCTATCTTTTCATTACCCCTTGTGAATTTGTTTTTAGTTAGAAAGAAAATAAAAAATAAATCCACCATACCATACCCTTTGTTTAATCTCCCCCATTATTGACTTTAGCAATTTGGGTGATTTAGGGAGATTTTAAGCACAATATTACATTAGTTTAGTTTTAGGAATCCAAACAACATTTGCATTGTTGTTTCCTTTCCTAAACCTACATTCTAATGAGGAGTGACCAAGCTTACAACAATAATTGCAAAATGTAACATTCGGCTTAGCACTTAATGCCGGACCCATTTCAAAACGAGTTTGGAAATGACTATTTTGCTTTTGAGTTCGATTCCGAGAAGTATTTGAAAATTTATTTGAAAACTTGGATGAAGAATTTTTGTTTTTGTGTGAGTCAAATTTATTGTTATATCGGGAAGCGATTCTTAATGTACTATTTCTTTGACTTCCATTTTGTGAATCATTTTTATCCTTTAATTCATAAAACCATCCATCGGGTCCCTTAAAGTAGATTTTGTTTGACCCTTGTGGTGTGAATGTATTTTTCAAATTACTATGTGCAATTTTATCCTTGTATTTAATATTATTGTTCCTATACATAAACGCGTGATTTTGTTTTCTAGAACCATAATTCTTGGCATTTGAGTTTTGAAATTGTTTCCCTTGTGGAATTAATGTGCGTCTACCATTGTATTGAATGTCATATTTATCCATGAAGTTTTTGCAATTGAAGCCATACCTAACTCTATTTTGGTTATGTTTATCTTTTAAATTTTTATTGTATTTCTTTTTCTCTTGAGATTTTGAGCTTTTGGCATCAAGTGAATGATCATTCTTATATCCAAAACCCGACTTATCATTTGGATATCGTCGTTTCTCAAACATTCTATCCACTTCATCAAGATTTAAACTAATAGGATTAGTGGATTCAATTTGAGATCTTAGAGCCAAATTTTCGGTTTTCAAGTTTTGTACTTTCACCTTTAAAATTTCTATTTCACCTACATGTGATTGACATATGTTGGTCCCATTTGATTTTTGTAACTCCACAACTTTGGACTCAAGCTCAAGAACTTTGGATCTTAACTCTTGAATGATATCATCTTTTCTACGTGATATCTTATTGGATTCATCAAGAATGGTTGTTAATCTAATTTCCTCATTATGTATTTGACCCTTATCCAATAAAGTGCTTGTATCAATTATACAATCACATTCTTCACCTCCTTCTTCATCTGTCATTTCAATTTCGGACTCATAATTATTATTCTCAAGTTCTAGTGTTACCTCTTTAGAAGGAATTGTTGAGGCTTTACTTGTATCATCCAAATCTATGTTGTTGTTCTTAACATCCACAATCATCGGACTCTCATTATCATTTGCCATCAACGCAAGGTTGAGATCTTGATCATCCATCTTTGTCTCAATCCGTTTAATCTGAGTATTTTCTTCATAACGATTTATTAGATCCTCCCACATTTCGTGGGCACTACTCATATCATCAATTAACATTCCAACAGATTCACTAACACTACCAATTATATAATTTATTGCATAAATGTTATCTTTCTTTCCAAGTTTGGATTCAATGGTCAATTCATTTTTGTCATCAAATTTTGGTACAAACCCTTTTTCTACAATATCCCAAACTTCATGAAATTTTAGGTAGTTAATCATATTTCTTTTCCAATAACTAAAATTTTCAGTTGTAAGGCCAAAAATTGGGGGTTCATTCACAATTCTATTTGGTGCCATTTTTATAGATCGATAAAACTCAAATTAAGTGAGTCTTAATTTGAGTAACGCGCTCTGATACCACTTTGTTGTCCCTTAGGCACCACTAATTTCGAAAATAAAGAAATAATTGCAAATAAAATAAAGTAGATGAGTTTAGAGAGATTTGACACAAGGAGTGATAACGGAGTTCGGCTTAAAATGCCTACGTCTCCGGGGCGTCGCAACCGCTTCTCGGTGCGCCTTTCTATTACCCAAAAGAGAAAGGTTACAACTTGTGAACCGGTGAGCCCTTACAACCAATGGGAAGTCACACGGCCAACTAGAGTAGAGAACGAAGTCTCTAAGTTCGAAATCTCAAGATGAACACTCAAAGGCTCACTCTAACCTAATCTAACTCGAGATTAGTGAAGTGAATTTGAGGTTGTTTGAGGGATATTGAAGTTTTTGTTCTCACAACAATGGAGGAACTTGAGCTCACAGAAAATTAGCTTTTTAAATGATTAGGGTCGGCTAGATAGATTTGAGGAGAACCCTAAGGTTCTATTTATAGTGGCAGCTTTCAAACGAGTTTTCTGCCATAAAACGTCCCAACGTTTTGTAAAACGATGAAAACGTTTTAGTTCAACTTAGGTCAAAAATTCAAATTTCTGTGAGATTTGCTAAAACGTCGCAGACGGTTAACAAACGTCTCAGGACGTTTTCCTCTGGAGATTTATCGATCAAAATACAATTTGAAGTCTGAGAATTTATTTAAATCGTCCAGACGTTTTGAGAATCGTCTGGGACGTTTTAGAATGTTTTTCCAGCTTTTTAATCGATTAATCTCCAGATTTTTCACATAGAAAAACGTCTGAACGTTTTGTTAATCGTTCCAACGTTTTATCCCTGTTTTTCACCATCAAAGCTACTTTACCAATTATTAATTTACAGTTTAAATTCTTGATAAATAACTTGATGATTTCTTCAGTCCAAGTGCTCTAAATTGCAATTCCAATTTCCTTGAACCTGCATTCTTTCTAAAATAGAGAAAATCGTAAAATTCAATAATTGTATGTTTTGCAAATTAGTCAAATAGACTAAAAGAGAATTGCTTTAAACAACATCGTTATCTTATCTTGACCCCCGAAGTGGTCAATGTGAACTCGAAGTTCAAAAGATTATAAATTTGCAAAGAATTGCAAATGAATTGCCTGATGCATTTACAGATACAGATAGAGTTACTAAATCGCATATTCCAGCTATAAACGCACCTGCTCGAATTGACATTACAAAAATATCTAATGAATCTAATATGCGTAGAAAACGTGGAAGACCACTTGGTTCTAAGGATGTAAATTCACGTAAAAGGATAGAGCAGAATAAAGCAGTTGGTCCAACCCCAGAAGAGGTTGATGGTAAAACTCCTGAAGAAGTCAATAAAATCCTAGAAGAGGTTGATAGTAGAACTCCTGAAGAAGTTGATAAAATCCCAGAAGAGATTAATGGTAAAACTTCTGAAGAAGTTGATAAAACTCTAGAAGAGGTTGATGAAGTTCCAGAAGAAACTCAGGTACCTAATGATTATGAGATCTCAATAAACTATGTACAGAATGGTACAATATGGAACCGAAATGAAACATGTGCTGATGAAATTTTTGCATATGCTATAGCAATTGATGTGCTAAATGAGGAAGATTATGTGCCAAAAACTCCTGAAGAGTGTATGCACAGAAATGATTGGCCAAAATGGAAAGATGCCCTGAAGGCTGAATTAGATTCGCTTGAAAAGCGCAATGTTTTTGGACCTGTAGTCTTAACCCCTAAAGATGTTAACCCTGTAGGTTACAAATGGGTATTTGCAATAAAAAGGAATGAGAAAAATGAGATTGTGAGATATAAAGCAAGGCTAGTGGCACAAGGCTTTACACAAATACCTGGAGTCGATTATGAAGAGACGTATTCACCTGTAGTGGATGCGATAACTCTCAGGTTTCTAATAAGTCTCACAGTTACAAAAAATCTAAAAATGCGACTTATGGATGTCGTAACAGCATATTTATATGGTTCACTTGATAGTGACATATACATGAAAATCCCCGAAGGATTGAAAATGCCTGAAGCATATAAATCAATACCTAGAGAAATGTACTCTATAAAATTAAGAAGATCTTTATACGGACTAAAACAATCAGGCCGAATGTGGTACAATCGACTGAGTGAGTACCTTTTAAAAGAAGGATATAAAAATAATATAATCAGTCCGTGTGTTTTCATTAAAAGATCAAATCTAGGTTTTACAATCATTGCAGTGTATGTTGATGATTTGAACATTATTGGATCTCCTGAAGAGATTGAGAATACTGCAAAATTGTTGAGAAATGAGTTTGAAATGAAAGACCTTGGTGTAACTAAATTTTGTCTCGGCCTGCAGATCGAGCATCTAAATAATGGAATATTTATCCATCAATCAAATTATATTGAAAAAGTACTAAAGAGATTCAATATGGATAAAGCTCATCCTTTGAGCACACCAATGGTCGTACGATCGCTAAATGCAGAAAATGATCCTTTTCACCCGCAATAAAATAATGAAAAAGTGGTTGGTCCTGAAGTACCATACTTAAGTGCAATCGGGGCATTATTATATCTTGCAAATAATACAAGACCCGATATCGCATTTGCAGTAAATGTGTTAGCAAGATATAGTTCCAAACCAACCAGAAGACATTGGAATGGAATTAAACACATATTTTGATATCTCTGCGGAACTAGAGATATGGGGTTATATTATCAAAAAGATACAAAATCTAAATTAATTGGATATGCAGATGCGGGATATTTGTCGGATCCACATAAAGCATGATCCCAAACGGGATATGTATTCACTTATTGTGGAGCTGCAATTTCATGGCGATCAACAAAACAAACTCTTACGGCAACATCATCAAATTATGCCGAGCTAATCGCCTTATACGAGGCAGGTCGAGAATGCATTTGGTTACGGTCAATGATTCAAAATATTCAAGAAGAATGCGGGCTTGAAAACATCAAGGAAAACCCTACTCCAGTGCATGAAGATAATGCAGCATGCATTGCACAAATCAAATAAGGATATATCAAAGGAGACCGGACTAAACATATTGCGCCAAAGTTCTTTTCAACACATGACCTACAAAAGGAAAGCGTAATCAATGTTTGCCAAGTCCGATCAATCGATAATTTGGCAGACCTATTCGCAAAATCTTTGCCGACAAAGGTTTTTGAACAACTCAGAAAGAAGATAGGTCTACACCGATTGAAGAATATTCAATAATATCTAAATAAGAGGAAGCGTTATACGCACTGTACTCTTTTTCCCTTAATCAAGTTTTTATCCCAATGGGTTTTTCTTGATAAGGTTTTTAATGAGGCAGTACACGGTCCGGAAGTATCGTGTTAATATTGATCCTGAAGTATCATATTAATAGCGTATAATGAAATATGAACATCCAAGGGGAAGTATTGTAAATCAAATTTAATATGATTTATGTGGATGTTCAATTCATTGCCCCACTTCTTCCACTACTCCACTACTCCACTACTATGGATATTCATTTTCTTCTTTATTATTGTAACATCTCTTTATAGCCTATAAATAGAGGCTTTGTAAAAGCAAGAATGTACATACAATTAGAAGAGAATAAAATTCTGCTATTACTCTCTATCTCTCTTGTCATTTACTTTACTTTTGTTGCAACTTCATTTTAATTTTATAACAAAAATATATATTTCATTTGAAGAGAGAGATCACTTGATATCAATAGATAATTTATAAAGGTACTAAGTTAGTTTTGCCGGTCAATAGAATTTTTTTTTTAAATTCATGTTAAATCATCATACACATGGAGAATCAGTTGCACTGTTGAAACTAGAAACATAAAAATAATAAAAATAATAAAAGGCATGATTGAAGAGTACATATTCGATCCATATCAAATTAATGTATTGGAGAATAACTTAGCAACATGTTCTGGATTCAACAACCTTAACCATGCTATATTTTGTTTCTCTTCTATGTATTTCTTTCTAATTTAATTACTACCCAATTTTTTTGAGTAAAGATGTAGTCCCCCCACTTTAGTCCCCTAAACGTCCCCCCATTATAACTAACTTTTTCAATCATTGAACCACCTTGAAAAACGTGTAAAACGTGTAAAAGTTGAGTTCAGTTTTTTTCTTTAAATACTTGTCATAGGTATGAATACTTCATATCATAGGTATTCATACTTTCTATTTTGGGTGAATACTTTCCATATTTGAGTCCAGTTTTTTGGATTTAAATACTTGATATCTTAAGTATGAATACTTGATGAATTATATATAAATATTTGATATGTTAGGTATGAATACTTTCCATTTTGCATGAATACTTTTCATATTTGAATATTTGATATCTTGAAAAACGTGTAAAAGTATGTCATCATGGATCTCATTTGAAAGAGAAAAAAAAATAGAAAATGTTCGTGTTTTTAGATTTGCAAAATTCCTCATAGATCGTCCCAAAAATTGGTTAGAATGAATGGAGAAAAAAAACTGCCTTGAAAAACGTGTAAAATATGAGTAGTATTGTGTCCAGTTAGGTATTCATACTTTCCATTTTGTATGTGAATTAATTTAATCAATGAATGGGGGACTGGTGGTGTGATCCACGTGACTTTTTGGTTGTGGTCCCCGAGGCAGTCTGACAGTGATTGAACCCGAAAAGTAATGGTCCCCAGTCCGTATGTCAATTAATACTTGAGATGTTAGGTATGAATACTTGATGAATTAGATATGCATACTTCATATCTTAGGTATTCATATTTTCCATTTTGGGACTGAATTAATGTATGTTGAATGGGGGACTGACAGTTGTACTTTGACAGTTAGGGGGACGTTTAGGGGACTGAATGGGGGGGGACTGTTAGTCGATCCCAAATTTTTTTTCCATTGGGTCAAGAAAAGTGGTATTAAAATATCATCTCATGATACAAGATTATTCCTTCACAAATCAGCAAATATTTTTTTTTTAATATTGCTTGCATAAAAATTATTTTATATATATAAAAAAATGACGTCAAGCACAGTTAATTAGTTAACATATTGTTTTCTCTGAGAAAGGTGGTATGTTCAAATCTTTGTGAATTTCACATATGATGACTCAGAGATTTTGATTTCCTTCTTACTTTAAAGAAATTATTTTACATCACAGCATCATTTCTTATATCTAGGGTCAAAGTTGTATTAGTAGTTTAGTACCACTCTCAACAGATAGAATTTATTAATAAGCATGATTGCAAGTCACAAGCAAGTTATTTGACATTTTTGCCCAGGTACATATTTCATGTTTGTTTTTTTAGGAAATAAGAATATTTTATGATAAAGCGTTAAACATGCCTGAGATTTCGCCAAAATTTTTAAATCCGGCCACAAACTCTCTCTTGTCATTTCTGTGAAATTATTAGCAACTAAGCGCCCCTTGGATTTCTGTAGGGCCAGCATGCTTCTTCCTTTTTTTTCTAAAGAGTTTATTCCTTTCATCTAAAAAAAAAAAAAAGTTTATTCCTATTTTTTTTTCTCTTCCAATGAATGAGATGGTACACAATACCTGCGGTGTGTTGCAACTAACAGAATAACTCAAGTACCAAGTTAATTATGTTGCTTAGAGGCTGGATTCTGAAAAAAATTAATATACACCAAACTTAGAGACACATATACAAACAAAAAGAAGAGGTTGCAAATTTCCAAATTATTATATACACCAAACTTAAGAAGCACATACAAACAAAAAGAAACGGCTGCAAAATTTGAATATGAGAACCAAAATTATGTTCCGATCGAGATAGAAATTAATACAACTTTCATATATAGTTTTTAGCGTGAACGGTTGTATAAATTCTCATTTTTTCAAGGTAATTTCATTGTGGATTTAATTGTTGACTTAAAATTAGAAGTGAACGTTTAAATAATTTGTAATTTTAAAATTTGACAGTTGAAAGGCAATATTTTATGCATACCATGTAACCCGACATTTTTATTAATATCCAAAGTTTAATAGAAATTAATTAATATACCCAGATCCCCTGAGTATTTATAAAATAACCCTACCGGTCATTTTCTGGTTGGTATTCTATTTATTTGCCTACCGGCCATTAATTGGCCGGTACCCTTAATTTTTTTTTAGAGACACCATGAAGAGCAAGATGCTGAAATCTAACACTAAAAATTCAAATTTTTTGTTTAATTTTTTTTTAGATTACTTCTTTTGATGTATAATTAGCATATTTACACTAAAATACGCTAAATTACTTGAAATTATGTTAAATTACGCTAAATTACGCTAATTTCGCTAATTATACTGAAGTACGCAAAATTATAATAATTATACTGAAATACACAAAATTCCGCTAACATAATTTCAAGTAATTAAATTCACTAGCCGCATGCGAACACTAAACTATGTTTTCTTTAGGTACTAAGTTTTAACAATTTCACTAGTTCAGATTGATCCAGTTGTTTTAATGTGATTCAGGTTTTCTATGCTTTCTAATCATCAGTCGCATACGACACTGTCACTAGCCGCATACGTGAGGCACTAAATAATGTTTTTTTGCAATTCTAATATCGTCGGCCCCCTGGGGATGACCCTTAGGGCGTCATTGCCCCCGTCTCGTCCCAAACTTTTTGAATTGGGGGTCGTACACACAAATCCGAGTTTTCAAGCCAAAGTTATGGCCGTTTAAAGTTTTAAAAAAACGATGCTTTCGTGCAAAACCACTGATGACTCACCGATGCGTTATGCACGACTTAACGACGACAGAAGTGCATTGATGTTTCATTACAAAAACATCGGCGACGGGCCGATATTTTTTTAGAAGTACCATGCCTAATTTCCAATACTAAGGCTAATAAAACATCAATGTTTCATTACAAAAACATCAGCTACGCACCGATATTTTTTTAGCACTACCCTACTTAATTGCTGATGCTAAGGCTAACAAAACATCGATGTTTCATTGCAAAAACATCGATGATGCACCGTAATTTAGCGTAATTAATGTAATTTAATATAATTCGGCGTAATTTAATATAATTTCAAGTAATTTAGCGTATTTTAGTATAAATATGCTAATTATACATCAAAAGAAGTAATCTAACCAATAATTTAAACTAAAAATTCGAACTTTTAATGTTAGATTTCAGCATCTTTCTCTTCATAGTGTCTCTAAAAAAAAAATTTAGAGTACCGGCTATTTAATGATCGGTAGGCAAACAAATAGAGTACCGGCCAGAAAATGGCCAGTAGGAATATTTTTATAAATACTCAGGGATCTGCGTATATTAATTAATTTCTATTAAACATTGGATATTAATAAAAATGTCGGCCATGCATGTAACACGTAAGAAGTTGATAAATGTTAAAGTAACTCGAAATTTGCAACAGTTCATATTTAACAGATTTTTTTTATTGAAATATCAAACGACGCTTAAATGATATAAATTTTGGTACACAACAATGTATAAGGCTAATAACAAGTCTATATATAATATTTCATTTTTAAATCATTTTTCTGGTTGATTTGAAAAATATAGTCAAACTTGTTAACTTAATTTGTTTTCAAAATTTTGCTAATAGATATTCTAAATAAGGGATAGAGCGGATAATGATCGCTAATTTGGTACAACGAAAGGCGAAGCTATCCAGCATAATGATTTATGTTAAATAAAAATTTAACACATCAAAAGAATTAATGAATATCATAAGACGAAAAATAGGTTATAGCTTTAAATACACAAAAATTAGGTCGTGCGGAACAATTATTGTAGTACCAATATTTTGTCGCATGATATCAAAATAAAATTTTAAAAATCGAACACTACTGGCCAATCTCCGAAATAAAACAATAATAAAAAATTAGCAATATAAAATATTGCAACACGGTGATAATCTGGTGATGCAGATGTAGTACTCCCTCTCAGGGAGGATAGATTTTCGATTAGAGGCAGGATAAATAGACATTCGGTCACCACATTCAACGATACTATTTTTTTTTTAAGGAGCAAACATTGGTTTCTATAGAAAGCGTGTTGTATACAATCAGGAGCTTGCCCCACAACAGGTTTATACCAACATAGATGAACTTGTGAAGAAAATTCACGAGAGGTTCATGTTCAGAGCAACTGGGAGTGCATAGTACAAAAAAGGGACCGAACAAGGTTAATTGTGGTTTGTAAAGACGCACCACGTTGCGAGTTCCATCTTTTTGCAACCCCTACGAGTAAGGGGGAGACATGGATGATTAAGAAGTGTGAACCACCTCATACATACAAGTATGTGTCATCAAGGATAGACTATGCACAACTTACAGCATCACTTATTGCCGATTTAATTGAGACGGGCATTAAGGAGGACCCATCGATGAGCATTAAGGAGGTCGCTAGGAGTGTCAGACTCATTTACCAACATGTAACCCCAAAATACAACAGGTTGTGGAGAGGGTGTGAACTTGTGATTTGCAAAATATTTGATAGTTAGTAGGGTTCATACAATTTGATTGCATCATTGCTCCAGGCCATAGCAAGTACAAATTCCGGCACAAGATATGAATGTTGGAATGTCAGCATACCTGACGTCGATGACGCTAAACAATTCAAGGCCATAGCATGGGCTTTTGGTCCATGCATTCAAGTTGTATCATACATTAGACCGGTCATCAATATCGATGCATGCTTCATGTATGGCCGTTACGATGGGAGGTTGTTGATAGCATGTGCATATGATGCTGAAAATCAGTTGTTGCCTTTGACCTTTGCAATTATTGAGAAGGAGGATGGTGAGAATCAGAGATTTTTCATGAACTTTTACAAAGAGAAGTGGTTAGGAACATGTTCTTTTGTGTCATATCAGACCAGCACAAAAGAATCAAATATATTTTTTATAGTACCAATTTCGGATTGTTGACAACGCACGGCGAGTGTGTGCACAGGTTGTGTATGCAACACGATGCAGACAACCTAAACAAGAATACCGGATACGATAAATGGGTTGCAAACACATTCAAAATTGGTTGCAAGAGGAAGAAGCCGAGAAGGGTGAAAGAGATATTCAATGATTTTGCCAATGTATGTATATTTTATATTTGAAATTTAACATATTTTAGATAAAATTTTACTGACATATTTACTTATATTTTTTCGTCTCTTTATTTGACATAAATGCTTATCTTTATTTTTGTGTACTACTATCCAAAGGCAAATACCTACTTACTGAAGGTGGGCAAAAATAATCTCAGAGATCTGCAAGATCCACCAATATATGAGAAAATATTTCAAGCCCATGATGGAAGGTACCGATGGGGAATTATAACACAAATGGGTCTGAGTCGTTAAATAATGTCTTCAAGCAGTGCCGAATGTTGCCCGTGGCAGCAATTGTAAAGGACACCTTCTACAAGTTAAATGCATGGTTTGTTGAACAGCATGCTAAAGTCGCATAATTACTGGCCAGGAATCAAACGTTTTCAACAAGGGTAGAGGGGAAACTAAGAAAATACAGGGAGAAAGGTGCAGCTATGACCGTTGTCGCGTACGGTAATCAAAGCATGAAATTCGAAGTGCAATGTCCAGGTGAGTACGTTCCAACCAGCCGTAGACCAGATGGCACTATGAAGTTTGTGAAAAGGGCTTTCAAGTACGTGGTATTTTCTAAGCTGACAATACTGTAACATGTACATGCCAAGGAATCCAATTAGCTCACCTATCTTGTTCTCATGTTATGACAGTGTGGCGAGTGAGAAATTTCTGCAAAGATGATTATGTTGCCGACATGTATCGTACCGAGTACCTTGTGAGTACTTGGGGTGGTTTTCCATTCTTATCTCAACCAGCATGCGTGGCCTCCCTATGTTGGGGATGGAATCCTTCCTTCAAAGGGGTGGATCAGGTTATGGAGGAGAAAACACAACTGTGCTGTAATGACCATAGACCAGATGCAGATGCCATAAACGAAGCCAATGAAAGAGAAAATGCCTAGAGTTGTTGCTGAGGTAACCAGTAGAAGACAACCCAATCTTGGGAGCCAAGCATCTAGTAGCGATGCAGACACAACCAATAGTGTCGCAGAACCATCTGGAAGCAGACCCAGAACTCGTTGACTTAGTTTGTTCGAACGTCGTCGCTGATGACCAAGTTATTTGAGATGAATGTTGTACTATTTTATTTAGATGCATGTTGTGAACTATTTTATTTGATAGTTTGTGAACTATTTTATTTGAATTTTGTGAACTTAATTTATATGCTTGAGTTTTGTTATTAGAAAATGAGTAAGTTCAAATGCCATTTTCAGAACTTGATGAAATAAACACAAATTGACAACATAAAATATAAATAAACACTAAATTAATGAAATAAAATCTACAAAATAAAGACTTAATAAGTAGTACTATTCTTACAACGAGCTTTCAAAGTACATGGAACAAACTCAACATCCGATGTTAGCGGATCTAGATCAGTCACAACAGATAAAGTGCTAGCCTTATCAATATAAGTACAAGGAACAAACTCATCGTCTGTTGCTAGCGGCTCGAGATCAACCTTTTTTTAAACCATAACCATAGGAGTTTTCCACAAAATCATCGTCTGAAATTTCAAACCGAATAAGTCGCCTAAGAAATTTCTCCATAACACAGACTTGACAGTTTTTTTTTCTCATTCTTTCCTCGACCACTTATTGACCCTCCTCTGGGCACAGGTCGATTATAAGATCTACCTCGATTGTTACTGTCCATCATTCTCGTCTAAAAAAATAAATTATAAATTAATTAAAAAATAAATTAAAAATATACTACAACAAAACAAAAATAAAATACTACAATATAAAATACTACAATCCAATATACAACATAAAATTACTACAATCTAGTCTACAACATAAAATCTAACAATCCAGTTTAACATAAAATACTACAATCCAGACTATGGCTTAGGAGTAGTGGAACTTTCTCCCGTCGTCTCCAAAGGCCTGCAGCAACACGCAACACACTCCTACATTTGGAAACGATAGTCCAGATCTGCATTCTTGTTGATACATTTGGGATGAACTCTTATGCCACAGAGATGACAAAAGAAAATCTCCGCAATATTTTCCTTGACAATAAATGCCGGACACACTTCCCATTCAGGTGGAGGGTCGATATCGTCGAAGTTCTTGTAAAAAACGTTTTTAATAGTAGGATCATCTGTGGTCATGTATTCTTCAACATCTTTGAGTGGAAGAAAATGAGATAAATGTCTCTTGAAGTGGGCTTCACCCGTCTAAAAAATTTTAGCGACGGATATGCGAGCATTGCGTGCGGTTTCACTTCCTCTTTTTCGAAGTTCAAGTTTGGGTGCCATGGTAAGATATAGGGTTTCAAATGATAATGATGGATTATAAAATTTATATTAATTCTAAACAATTTCTAACAATTTATATTAATTCCTAACAATTTATAAATAATTTTAGACTAAAAAATCAAATACAAAAAAGTTGAGCGACTTAAATGCAAAAGGAGAGGCGATCTGTTGGAGAAAGAGAGAAAGAGAGGAGAGAGAGAGTGAAATTTTGAAATAAATGGGGTGAAAAACGGGAGGGATACCCATAAATATATAGGCAAAACTAAACCGCCCCATTGGGGAGCGGTTTAGTCTGAAGCTAACCGCCCAAACGTGAGGCGGTTTGGTGTTGATATCTGACTACCCAAACATGAGACGGTTAGCCTTGTAAAAAAATTTCAGTATGGAAGACAGATTTGTTATTTTTTTTTTGGTATTAATAAAAATTTCGGAATAACATGTACTAAAGGGGAGTAAGAATCCCACAATGATATTTTTGTTTAGAATTTTCGAGAGAAGGACAGTTTGTTTCAATATTTTAAAAATTAGGATCAAATGGAAAATTTCTCAAAAAGAACAAAAAGGTCAATTCATGTTGAGAATGATATGAACATAAATTCCGACCCCATTATTTACCCTGTGCTCTGTGCAAACAATGCCCACATATATTCCCATTTTGGGTTCGAAGCTTGGTCATGATTCACGTAAAATTTATTTTCAATCCAAAATCGAACTAGAGAAGCACCGGTAGTGAAAAAAGTCGAATATACTTGCTTTAGCTTTTGAATCGGAAAAAAGGCCTTTTGATTTTCAGAATTTGAATATTCACACATTTTCTTTTCAGCACCAAATTTTTTTTTTTTTTAATGTTTCATCCATCCTTCTCTATCTACTCTCGTTCCATCCAAATATCACAAGTAAGAATTTTGCAACGAAAGCTTCTCTGTTATATACGGCATCTAACCAAAGAATTGCTCATCCATCAAAACCGAAAGTGCACAAATAAAGAAAAACATAAATGAAACAATTCGGTCCATTGAAGAATGGAAACATACAACAACTGTTTAAGATAAAGATTACAGCTGAATATTCGAATGTAACTAACACATTTCTACATCCTGTTAATTTTCTACTCAGTCAATATCCCTTCTCGAGCAGGCTGAGGAGCTTCAATTTATCACAACTACGAACTTGCTCAAGATGAAACTTCTCTACGAACTTTTCTTATTTTCCTTCTTTCGATGAACCTTTAAGGTGGTTCTTGTTCCTTTTCTTTCAGGCTTCCCAATTGCTTTCAACAATCATTGCGTGAAGATCAGATGCTGCAACTCGACTTGCAGATAAACACTTTGAATCCACCCGACCTTCCAATTCTCGACTTAAAACATCTCAGTCACATACCTCCATTTTCATGAAGAGTTGCAGCAAGTCAGTTAAACAACACTCTAAACTGTCAACAATCAACAAATCAACTGAACAGATCACCTACGCCATAGCCGTCTCTTGCATACACCGCATACTGAGCTGCGACACAAGCCTGTCGAGTGCGTCTGTCATCCACTTGTGTTGGCAACCTTCTCTTGCCTCGGCCACCGAGACCCACTTCCTGTTCCTCACGTTCATCTCGGGCCACATAGGTAGTTCGTTTGTGACATTGAGAGCATACATCACTCCCTCGTAAACAATATTGTACCGTTTGCTGATGTAATTCCAACAGCCAAGTCGCGCTTGTAGGATTCCACAGACACCCGCTTCTTCAATTGCTTCACGGGCAACCGCTTGGTCTATTGTTTCATCCTCTTCCCATCCTCCCTGTTGATTAACAATAACAATTCTAATTAGATAAATTTGATAACAATCAATATATAAGTCAATTTGGAAGGAATTTCAATTTTATTTTTTATTTGGAGTAAAATGTGGAGATTTTTACCTTAGGAAACATCATGCCATGCCCCTTTTGTGAGCTGATAACAAGCACCTCGATGGCTTCATCAATGCAGCTACCAATTGGCTCTCCTTCTTTGAGCTTGTAAGGGATACACCTGTTACCAAATAAAATCTAATCAATATATGCTCAAATTCTACAAATTGGGAATGAATTTTTAAAGTTATAAGTAGGTGTTGAGTACTGACCCGACAACAAGCCTGCCGCCAGTCTTGGTTTTCCTCTGGAGCTCTCTGCCTTGACGAGATACCATGCAAACCATTTTCTCTCTAACTTTCAATGACAATCTCTTTAAAAACAAGGGATCGCTTCCTCTTCCACCGTACTTGCTACTTTCCCTTTATCAACTGGGAACGGTGTTGATTATAAATAAACTAATTCCGCTTCCTGACTAAAAGGGTTCGGATAGGCACGAAAATGTCAAGGAAAAGACCAACAGCGCAGATAGGCTCCAAAATTAGAAATCAGAATTAACTAAAAGACAAGAGCGGATTAGCAAGAAGAACTCTGCGAATTTGTTACTTCTTTCTGTTTTGAGAATTGGTTTACTTTTAAGTTGTAACTAATTAATGGGGGCTCTGAGAGCTTGTAATGAATGGGGTCAGTTATATAGAGTTTGAGAAACGAGAGATGCATAAAAGAGCGAGGCGTTAGAGATAAAGCGCGTTGGGAAGCGGAGCCGACCTTTCGGAGTGCTTTCTTCTGGGGAATGTTAACGGCGCTACAACCGCGGTGACGGCGACACCTAGGCGCGTTATTTTTCTTTCTTTTTTATTTAATTTTCTTCTCTAGTGATTGCCGTCTGGGTGGGGCCGTCGAAATTCATTATTTAATTAATGATTTCGTTTTGTCAGGTTATGGTTTATCAGTATCCTACATCATTCAATACGACTTTGGAGTGTATGTGTATTTTGTATAATGTGCAAGAAGTCGGCTCGTTTCGTCGGGAGCATTGGCGCATGCAACGGATAAGGTTAAACTTACTGCGAGAAAAGAGATCAGGCAGGAAACAGGTGGGTCCGGAGCTATTGCTGCCTATATCGGTCGGGACTCGGGAAGGTAGAGCGTCTTTATCCGGTAATTTATTCGTATTGTATTTCATAAAACGAGTATAAAAAAAAAGTTCGACATTCATATTGATATGAACAAAGAAAAAAAATAAAAAAATGCGAAGAAGAATTATTTAATACTCGTTTGTATAAAATACTAAACAAGTACAACATTATATGATAATATTTTATTCCTACATAATTATATACACTAGAATTAGGTGTTCACAAGCTAATTAAGTTTAAGATCCCGATAATTGTCCCACCTCTATCTTCTCATTATCTCCCACCTAACTTCCATAACTACCATGAAAAACTACTAAATAATTAATAAAATGCAATTATTTAACATAAAGCATCATATTTAAAGGAAACTAAGGAAACTGTTAAAGTAATTAATCTCTATGAAAATGAGTAAATTTATGTACGCAAAAAATGCCCAAAATACATCCCCGCACAAATTTCCTTTTATTCTGTGTATCGTAGGGGTGCAAACGGATCGGATATTATCCGTGCGGATCGGGATCCGTATCCGATTTTTTACGGATACGGATATTCGGATACGGATAATTTACGGATACGGATGCGGATACGGATATTACTTATGCGGATACGGATACGGATATGGTTTCAATTTTTGAAAGCGGATACGGTTACGGATACGGATATTCGGATGCGGATAATTTGTGGATACGGATATTCAAATACGGATAATTTGCGGATACAGATATTCGGATACGGATAATTTGCAGATACGGATGCGGATACAGATATAAATTATGCGGATACGGATACAGATACGGTTTTGATTTTAGAAGCAGATGCATATACGGATCCGTAAATTTTTAGATTTCGGATATCCATTAAGCCCTCTGCTCCGCAAAATCCACTACTAATCTTTTTACTTTATTCCTTTTGTTACATTCTCTCACCACAGTATTACATGCAAACAGCTGTTGTCAACTTGGATTCATTTTATCCTCATACCAATTACATTGAAATTCCAAATATACTAAAGGCTGACACTTGAACCTACAATTTCAAAAAGTAAATATAAAATAACGGTGCTTTAAGCCTTCAACTGTAGAAGATTTTAGCACCGTAAGAAATTTGTGTTTCTTACGTTGATTATTATAATTATGTACATGAATATATAAACATGATTCCAGTAAACAAAAATTAAACAATAACATGCGGAGATGATAGTGTGATTATTATTTGAGAGACTGACAATAATATTGTTTATTAAATAATTTTTATTTGAAAAATTAATTTGTTGAATAATAAGTTAATTTTAATACAACATCCGTATTATGTATCCGAATGATATTCGTATTCGTATCCGCATCCGTTTAATATCCGATTCGTATCCGTATCCGTTTAATATCCGAACCGTATCCGTATCCGTTTAATATCCAATCCGTATCCGTATCCGGAAAAATAAAAACGGATACGGATATGGTTTTACCACTATCCGATCCGTATCCGATCCGTTTGCACCCCTAGTGTATCGTCCCCGCACTACAGTAGACAATTAAATATCAGGGTTCAAAGCTTTATGGAACAAACTTCATGGGCCCAAATGATAAAAAAAAAATTAATTTTCATGGGCCGAACTTTATGGGCTAAAAACTTGAAACCATCCAAACAAAGTATTTATTTCTAAGCTATTTAGTAGTAATCTATATACAGTGAATTAGAATGGTTTTTTCACACAATTGAAACACAACAGTCGAAAGTATTTATTTATTGTACAAGGATAAAAGAACATTGATAAATAATTTGTGGAATATTGATAAACTTTTAAAAAGTTAATGATAAATACTTTAAAGACAACTTTAAAAAGTTTATGATAAATACTGTATTGAACAAAGATAAATACTTGATTACACAAGTATTGGATATTTAAAATTTTCTAATAAATTACTTACGAAATATGAGTAAAATTAAGAATAATGTACCAAGTATTAATAAATACTGTATTAGACAAGGATAAATACTTGATTACACAAGTATTGAATATTTAAAAATTTCTAATAAATTACTTACCAAATATGAGTAAAATTAAGAATAATGTACCAAGTATTAATAAATACTGTATTGGACAAGGATAAATACTTTACAGAATATTGATAAACTTTTAAAAAGTTAATGATAAATACTATGATGAACAATTATAATTAATATTGTATTTTACAAGGATAAATACTTTCTGGAACATTGATAAACTTTTAAAAAGTTAATGATAAATACTTTAAAGGCAACTTTAAAAAGTTTATGATAAATGAACAAGGATAAATACTTAAGTACACAAGTATTGAACAATTAAAAGTTCCTAATAAATTACTTACAAAATATGAGTAAAATTAAGTTCCTAATAAATCATTTAGAATTGCTTGAAAAGCGCTCTTAGCTTCGAAAAAGGAAATTGTGGGGAAAAAATAAATTTGATTTTTAAATTAGGAAAGAAATATACGGTATATCGCATGGACCACAGTGTTTTGAATAAATTTAGTTAAACTAGTTAGTTAATGGGACCCATCAGTTCATTGTGGTTAAAATCTAATTAAGATAGCACAGGAATAATGGAGGGATGTATAGGCGGGGATTCATATAATTATTCTTAAGTTTATTGTAAACTTAACTTCAAAATTTATTGGATTTACTTCGAACAATAACGAATCTAAACTGTTGAAATGAAATTTATAACTTGTCAAACTAATTTAGTACAAATCAAATGATAAAAAAAATGATAACAAATAAATGTAATAAAATCAACTTATAATTTTTCTTTTTTAAGTATAATTAAGTTTAAAAACTTAATTTCAACTGTTTGAATCATTAGTTAAAGTCATTCCGATCGATTTAGAAATTAAACTCACCAAAAAAACTTGTTGGCCAGCTTAAGAGCACCCTAGTTATTAGAATTTAGCTCCTCCAACTAATTTTGTGTCACATAATGTGACATCCCAAAAATAATAAATTTAAACAGTTGAAACTAATTAAATTTTAAGTCTAGCTCCTCCAAAAGTTTAATTTGAGCCGGTACTATTTGTTGAAACTTAAAATTTCTAGATTAAAATCAGATGAAAAATTCCAAAGGCGGAACTATTCCTCCAGCACTTGAGAGTAGGTCCGAAGGGCATCGGACCTACTATGGTTCGATGGGTTTAATCACCGTAGATTTGCTTTAAGATTCGTGCGGAACGTTTTAAACTTCGTGTGTGTTTGTTTTAATTTTCGTGCGCACAAACTTAAATTAGATCGGACGGTCATCATGCTCGTTGAACCTAAAAGTAGGTCCGATGGACGTCGGACCTACTCCGTTCTCTTCCTCCAGTACTACCGGTGTCCGGTGGGATTTGGAAAGATGGTAAACGTTGGATGCTGCCGTGCATTGAGTATTGACAGCTAGAAACAATAAAAGCCCCCAACACCGCACTACCGTCTACCGCAACACGCAGAGGGAGCTGACTGATGAAAACAATTTTGATGGAGATTTCCGTATCACATCCGATCCGTCCCGTCTCAATCTGTTAACTGTTAAGAAAAGGATCGGATGATAAATTCTCTGCTGTTCTCCACCTCACCGTCACTGTAATTGTGAATCACGAGAGAGATTAGGGCTGAGTTCAGCAAGGGAACACAAGGAATTATTTAATTTCAGGAAGTCGCGTGATTGAAGTAATTGGGATCCTCTTCCGGTAACAGTGCTTTGACAATCTCACCTCCAAAAAAATGTATAATTGTTCTTTTTATTCGAATATATTTTGTTGCAAACTTGCAATTAATAAGAGAGTAGATGACACTGAGTTAATGCTGCAGAAGATCTAGCCCAACTGTGCACAAGATCCGCAATTGCCAAACCTATGTACAAAGGGACAACGGAAGTGTCTGGATTGCACGAGAACAAACAAACAAACAAAACAAAAGTGTCAAGTTAGAGCCCGTTTGGTTCCAGTTTTTCGTTTTATTTTAGAGAAAAGAAATCAAAACGAGTTAGGAATTTGGATTGTCCACATCGTTTCCATTTATTTCTGTCTGAGCGCGACAAAGAAGAAAAAATGGATTTTCGAAATCTACTCAGGATAATAGTTTTCAGGGTAGGCATATTGACACTACACATTTATATTAACATATTTTTATAAAATATTAATGCATGAATAATTTTAAACCTCTTTAATTGTTTTTCTAACTATTATATTTGTTCATAAAATCTTTGATTTTCATAATTACTAGATAAACGTTGATTTCCATATTTGTTTATAAAATATTAATGCATGGACAACTTTTATAAAATCTTTGATTTCCATAATTGCTAGATAAACTATTTTTTTTTATTCCACATAGATATACTTTAAAGTTTGAAAACCGTGATGTGATCTGAATTTGCTTCGTGTTGATTTACTTTTTGTATATTGTTTAAAGTTTGATTTCAATTATAAGATTTTCAAAACAACATTTTGAATTAAAGTTTCAAGCAGACAAGATATGTATTTAACTTTTGTTTAATATAAATTTAAAGAGTTTTGATATTATGATACACTAACTTTAATATGTAAAATGATCCAACTCAAATATATTGTTTAATTTTTATAATTTTTTCTCTTAATTTTGATACTTATAATCTATATGTTCATGTAATTAAAATTGTTAGAATTTTTTTAATTTATCTTTTGTAATTAATTTATATTTTGTTAATTGAATAGATAGATCAATTATTGGAAAAAATCTTTGAAAATCAAGTTTTGAATGATGCAAATGAAAACAATAAACTTTTTAATTTGAAGTTTGAAAACTTGTGATGATTTGCTTCTTGTTGTTCGTGAATTCTATGTTGCTAAAAGTTATGTGTTAACAACTGCAGCTCGCGGTCAAATAAATTTGTGATTTTGCATTGCGACAGAGATAGTGTATATCAAGATACCCAACGAGTTCCTTTTAAACTACAAAAAAGAAGCACAAGTAGCCGTTTTATTAGTTATTCTTATAAATTTAAAGGGAAAAAAACAAAAGGATGGATTCTGGATGGTGGATATAAAAATTTGTCACATTACCATGAGATTGTACCAAAAAATAAGATAAATTGTTAATTGAGAAAACAATTTTTTTTTATAGTAGATTGTTAATATTTGTGAAGTTGGATAAAATAAATTGATATATGAGGAGGGATCCACTTACAACATTTAAAAGTTACAACATCTTACAACAATTCGGTTCTGCAATTTTCATAGTCCAAACAATCGATCCAAACCGTTAAACATGATCTCTATATTAAAATCTATATTTTGGACTAGTATCCTTAGCTATCATCAGATTTTTGAGTTAGGTTTTAATAAACATGTTAATGATAGTCAAGATACAACTTTTTGGCTTCACAGATGGCATGGGGAATGTGCCCTGTATTGTCTTTGTTGGATTGTGTCATAATCTACTTGTCTGTTGAACTAGATTTGCAAAACATATATTTGTTGAATTTTATAATTTCTTATCTTGAGATATTGTGCAGGTGCATGACGATATAAATTGCTACATATACATCAATGATGCATGACCAATTGTTATACTTATCAATGATGAGTCATGAAGAACCAAGTACTACACTTAGAAGCATCACCTCAAAATTAGGTTTAGATATCTGTAAAATTGGTAAAGTATGCTTGAGAATGTGCTAATTTGGGCTAACTGTTGCAACGGTTTAATTAAGCATCGTAACGGTTTAATTCAATACCTCAAAACTCAGCCAAATCGATTTAATTAGTTGCAAAGCTCAAATAACCGTTGTAACGGAATAAATCAAGTTTGGACCCCAAAACTTCCAGAGACAACCGTTATGACAACCGTTGCAACGCTTGTAAGCGTTAGGGTTTCCTAGTGCAGCCAAACCTGCTAACTGGGGTTAACTGTTGCAACGGTTGATACCAGTTACCTTATTTTATTTCTCTCTCTATAAATAGAAGCAAAATCTAGGTTTAGATTATCACTCTAGCCGCCTCCAACTGCAATATTTCGAATTCTTTTGAGATCTACAAAAAACCATTGTTGCTTGTGCACACAACTTCAATATTCATACAACAATCTCAAGTATACTCAACCACAATCAATCTTGTGTAAGAAGTAGAGTGATCCGTGTGTGATCATTTTGTTTGTTTCATACATTTGAGCCTTTAGTACTCGTGAGCCATTTTCATGCTCGGGCTGAGTGATTATCCAAGCTTTGTAAGGGCTCACCGGTTCCACCTTGTACTCATTTCTCATTGGGTAAAGAAAGACGCGTCATCTCAAAAGTCATGAGTCCCAGGACGTAGGGGTTAGTGCCGAACTCCGTAAACAACTCTCGTGTCAAGTGTCTCTTAACTTTTTATTTATTTTACGCACATTTGTTTAGTTTAAAGTTATTTTTGTTTTCGCCAAGAGTAATACATACACACATTAGTTAAAAGTACTTAAATTTAAATTTTTAAAGGCCCCATATTCACCCTCCCTCTATGTGCCTTAGGGACCAACAGTCTTTACCCTAATCTCTTCAAAATTGCAACTAATCCTACTATGATTGTATCTGATGCTTTTTCTAATTCTTCTTCATCTCTAGAGTTGAATAGGCAATTAACTGGTATATTACTTATTGAATGGAGTGATATGCAATTTTCCATTACCTTTCATTGTGCACCTGATACCCCTGATCATATTACTTGGAGATGGACCTCCTCTGGCATTTTTACTGTACATTCACTCTACTTGTGGTTAGAATTTGGGGGATTTTCAAATACCCAGTTTACAACAATTTGGATGTCCAAAATACCCCTCAAAATTAAAGTCTTTTTATGGTTACTTTGAAATGATGGTATTCTTACCAAATCTAATTTAGCTAAAAGAGGTTGGTAAGGAAATTTGGCTGGCCCCTTCTGTGGTTCATTTGAAACTATTAATCACCTCTTGTCACATGTCCTTTTATTACTGCTATTTGGTCATGGATTGCTCAATATAATGGATTTCAATATAATTGTACAGTTTTAGACAATCTCTGGTTTTTAGACTCCTGTATACCTTTAAAGGATATCCTTTTAGTTGAATTAATTAGGGCTGCTACTCTTTGGATCATTTGGTTAGCACGAAATAAGTTATCCTTTAATGATTCATCTATTCCATCCCTTACCAGTATAGGCACATCTATTATTTCACTTACTTCTTATTGGTGTAAAATTAGACAAGATGATACTTTCTTTAGACTAACCTTTGATTATGCCTATGGATGTCTCTCTCTTGGCCCAAGTAGGCAGTTTGATAATACTGTCAGATTCAGATACCCCAGGAGAAGGAAGCTACTTGGATTCAAAGGAAACTCAAGAACTTGGGTCAAAGGAGTCGGATCTGTCAGCCTACCTGATAGACAGAGCTGAGCTTGTTGATTTGGATGCTAGTTTGCTGCCCTCTCACTCAGACCCTGCCTTTCCTGGATCCTCTTATTCTTATTCCCCTAGCTCTTCTTCATTTGTTAGTCTTACTAGAGCTACTTGTTCCACTTGCTCTAGCCAGTGGTTTTAGCTCTTTGTTGTGTATTGATACTGTCCTTATGACTTTTATGTGCTTTTGTTAGTTAGTCAGTATCCGTTACTGTTATGTGCTTTTATTGTAATATCTTAGTTTTTTATCTCTATTTTGGTACAATGGAATTACTCTTCCATTGATTCTTGTATGAACTGTCTTGTTTCAATATTAAACAGGTGGGGGTTACCCACTTTTATCAAAAAATAAAAAATATGCTTAGAGATCAAATTTTACATTTTTTTTGGATTTTTTATTTATTAAGTATTTTGCAAAACTTTTGTTTTAGAACAATTCTGGACCATTGAAAAACATCAATTTTGTAAAATACTTAATAAATAGTAAAAAAATCAAACAAATATAAAATTTGATCTCCAAGCACATTTTAATATAGATATCATATTTAACGGTTTGGATCGACTGTTTGGACTTTGAAAATCACAAAACCGAATTGTTGTAAGATGTTGTATGTGGATCCCTCATCTTGATATATATAATGTTGATATATTTTAATAATCTAATATAATTAATGTTGTAGTTCTTTTAATTTTTTTTAAAGATGTGACGAAAAATAAATAATGATTATCTTTTTGTGATTCTAACTTTTAAGGACAGGAATCATATAATAGAATGAGAGAGAAACATATTTTAAACAAATAATATACTTTATAAAAAATAACTTTTAATAAAAAAATTGTGGCAATATATGAGAGAGAACCAGTTTTAAAGAAATACTTAATGAAGCGTAAAATTGTCTATGTAGTAATATAGTTAGATAACGTTGTGTGAATAAAAAAATGAGTAGTTTTTAATATCATTACCTTAGATTTTATTGTTCCGTTTTCGTTTCTTCTCTCGCTCCTTCATCTTCTCTCTTCTATCATATCAACAAAATCTCCATTAGTACGTCTTAGTCATTCTTATAATTTTAAAATAATTTAATTTAATTTTTCTTGTTTCAAATTTTTTAAATAAGTGGTCTTTTTACAAAATATCAAATGTATGCCTACAGTCTACTAGTTAGAATTTTTTATTGTGATGGTTGATATTTGAATTCAAATTAGAATTTGAAATAATACATTTTTTTACATTGAGGAGAGATTCACTTATAATATTCTATAGTTACAATATCTTATAATACAATTTTTCAAAGTTCAAACAGTCGATCCAAACCGTTCAACATGAGCTCTATATTAAAATGTGCTTGGAGATCAAATTTTATATTTTTTTTGAATTTTTTTACTATTTATTAAGTATTTTACAAAATCTCCATTAGTACGTCTTAGCCATTCTTATAATTTTAAAATAATTTAATTTAATTTTTCTTGTTTCAAATTTTTTAAATATAGTGTAGTCTTTTTACAAAATATCAAATGTATGCCTACAGTCTACTAGTTAGAATTTTTTATTGTGATGGTTGATATTTGAATTCAAATTAGAATTTGAAATAATACATTTTTTTTACATTGAGGAGGGATTCACTTATAATATTCTATAGTTACAATATCTTATAATACAATTTTTCAAAGTTCAAACAGTCGATCCAAACCGTTCAACATGATCTCTATATTAAAATGTGCTTGGAGATCAAATTTTATATTTTTTTGAATTTTTTTACTATTTATTAAGTATTTTACAAAATTCAATGAAAACAACAGTTTTGTAAAATACTTAATAAATAGTAAAAAAAATTCAAAAAAAATATAAAATTTGATCTCCAAACCCATTTTAATTTAGAGATTATGTTGAACGGTTTGAATCAACTCTTTGAAATTTAAAAAATCGTATTGTAAGATGTTATAACTATAGAATGTTATAAGTGGATCCTTCCTCTTTTACATTATATATTTCAGCCATTCCATCAATCCATCTAAATTTTTTAATCTGGTGCGCTGGCTACTATAATGGAGCATAATGCACACGGACTCCTTGCAGCTGGCCATGCTTATGCAGAGTTTGCAGGTTCCGATCAGTGAAGACTAGCAGGCAAATCGGCAAATAATGATGGCTTGGGACATCCTAGGTAGGCATCAGGGGTTCTTATGTACCTATTCAAATAGGAAGTTGAATGAAACTGCCCATTTATTGGCAAATCAGGGCAGGAGGGGGGATTTTTCGTACAAGGGTTTTACATATCCTCTTTTCAAACTACTGTAATGGGAGATTTCTGATGCATGAACTATCTGGTTGCAATATCGGGCTTTAAATGACAAACTAAATTACTAAAATTACCCTAATCACCCTTAATCACTCTCTAAATTCCTAGATCTACTATTTTACTATATCTTCGCTTTTAATATACTTATATACACTTATAATCACTCTAATACCTTAATTCCATCTCGCTCGACGAATGACGAATGGATCCGCTCTTTCGACCGCCACCGCGCTCCAACGACTGGATCTACTCATCGTCACCCTAGTTTCTCTGCCGGGAGTTCTTACCCTTTTCGTGGCTGGTATATATTTGGTTGGTGCATGCTTGTATAAGCCAAGTTTTGGTTGCAATACTAGTTGTGACATGATGCAGTACATGTCTTCAATATAATAAATAGCTACTAATAAGTTAATTAGTATATACCGGAAAATATATATTTATTATATCATTACTGGTATCCTCATATACAGGCCAACGTTGCAGTGTCTTGCTTATGGTTCTGGCAAAAGGAGCTTGTATATTATTCTAACATTGTGTTTTCTTTTTGTATATTATATTCTACTATTATGTTAGAACTTGTATATTATTCTAACATTAATTGTGTTTACTTGAAGAGAGTAGCAACAGATACAACGAGATCGATTAGCAAATTGCACATGGAATGAACATGCCAGTCACGAAAAACGAGAAGAATTCTCTACAGCTGCTAACCAATGGCAAACACACCCTTAATTAACAATGGCCTCAAACTATTTGGTGGTCAACAAATTTTGACCGTTTTTGTTCCCGAATCTTCTGTGGCAGGTGCCTAATACCGCCAGAAAAAAAAAAATATTCAATTAGTTGTTTTCGGCGTAAAAGTACGTGACCGCACGAACTGCATGGGTTCAGCTCCAGCAGTACACAGTTTTAGATAAATAAAACCATCTATTTCCAATTGTGAGGTTTAATTAAATACTTTCATTGGTAAATAGAGACAAGTATATTTTAATTTGATGTAGACCATTTTGTCTGAATAAACACTACTTCAACTTGTACCAACATTTTTTATTCTATTGAATCCAACAACTAAAAAAATATACTAAGATTTTGATTACTTACCGATTCCTAAAGTTATCTTGTATTGTTTCCCATTTTTTTAAGCCTTAGATTTGTAATCATTCTTCTAGAATCGTAATGTTTATCTAAATTTTCATGATAATCAGGTATATGGAAATTTCATGCTAAAGAGAATTGTCATATGCACCTCACGCCAAGGAATAATATACTTACTCACAGTCAAATTTTAACTATTTTTGTGTCATTTTAATTAGTTATGTTAGTTACAAGAAGAGTTACAAATTTGTCTCAACCAGATAGGGATCGACCTACATTTCCATGAAAGGATTTATTTTAATGCGGCTTGATGAAGTATCAATTTTCTACACACATCTTTAAATAAATATAAATTAAACTATACTATCTCCCCTTTTTAAAAGTCAATTGGTTCAACCAATTATTTTATTAAAAAAATAATGTTAAACAAATATTATAACAAAATGAATTGCAAAAAATAAATATAGAAATTTACAATATCATTTTATCAAATAAACAATATTCTTACCGAATGATATTTAAAATTGCCTCATCTAATTGCAATTAGCTAGGGATGTAAAGAAAGTCACGTCGTGATCGAATACGTCACGGCACGTTGTGCCGGTCACGTGTCATGACTCGCGTATCCTGTGCCATACATGACCACTTATAGGAAACTTGGCACGGAACGACAAGTCATACAGAAGATTTGAGCATGACACGTCACATGGTAATGCGAGTTACACATAATTAAGACTGTTAGATCTTGATTAAATGGTGAATCTTGAATAAACTAACTTAAATTATAAAAAGAATTGTTAAATATGACCAAACATGACCAATCATGACGTGACTCACGTACTGTGACTGTCATTCAAATTTGATCATGGCACGACACGTAACCCAAATTATGACGTGACTAGTAACAACACGGCACGCACGTCATGTCACATATTACATCCCTATCGACTGATGGAGATATGTCTGTTTTGAGAAAATTTATTTGTTCTGATCTCTCAATGAGGTTGAACAGAGGTCAATTTGGGTCCGATGCCCATCGGACTCAAAGTGAGTTGGATGGGTTCAATGACAGTCCGATATGCTTTAAGATTCGTGCTCGTAACTTTCGAGTCTGCTTTGAAATTCGTGTGCACGAATCTTAAATCAGATCGGACGGTTCCGAAATCCATCGGACCCAAATTTTAGTCCGATGGGCATTGGACCCAAGCTGCTCTCGGATGAACATCTAGCAGCCCAAGTTGAGTCTTATTTTTCTTTTATCTAGTCCTTATTTTATATATCATATTGTACTCACAAGCATCAACGATTCATCAATCAAATAGTCAGAAAAGGGAAGGTTCCTATTAAAATTCAGTGGAAGATCGATCAAATTAAAAGGCCTTTGCAAAAGTGCAATTTCAAAATAAAGTGGGGACACTCTAGATGCAAGATATATTGTACAAAAGCAAGCAATTTACATTTCTAAAGAAAATTCATAATTTCATAACAATATTTTTCCTTTGTGAATAAACGGTTGAGCAAACTATTCAAAACAAAGACCTTAAGCTTCACTATTTGAGGTGCATGATTTTCCACAAGATCTTTTAAAAATGCACCTCATATTATAGGCTATAATTATACTATACGTACTTTCGGATGAAAATACTCCAAATTCGGTCTATCTCCATTAGAGAGCATTTCGTTCATTTCGAAGGAAAATATTGAAGAAGACGACGAACACTAGTACAATATCATTAAGGAAATTCGATGCGGCACTTCTCATATATGGAGTTAGCTTGGATTGTTAGTTTCATGCATAAAGGATTTGGATTGTTCTAATTACTTACCGAAACAAACTTGTGGTGAGAAAAAATCATAACAACTTGAGAAGCAAAGTACTGTGTTGTTTATCTAATATTAAAGACGATACGACATGCTTGATATATATATGAGAGCATATACGCCGAAATTTTTATTTATAACATTCAAAAAAAAAATAAACCAAATAACTATCGTCTTTGGGAATTTCGATTTTCACCACGGCCGCACCGGCATTCTGCGGACCCAAATGCTGGAGACCGCACATGCGTTTTGCAGACCCATTTTTTTTTTGTTTTTTTTTTTGTTTTACCAAGGCACCAGCAGCGAGATATCTCAATTTTGTTTGTTTTTTTAATATTTTTTGGTTTTCTAAGAATGCGTGCCACACATATATCTCAAAGTTTGAAAACGGAATGAAAAAAAAATAGGTCCGCAGAATGCTGGTGCGGCCGTGGTAAAACTCTAAATCCCACCAAACGATGGTTATTTAGTTTTTTTTTTTTTTAGAATGTTATAAATAAAAATTTCGGGCACATACGTTCATTAACTTGAAAACGGTTAGATAACTGCAATATAAATCACAGCTTTAGAGAAGGAAACACATACGATGACGAGTGACGACTAATAAATCATAATTTAGTCATGTTGATGTAAACAAAGTAAATTTTACGTGTGGTTTATAAGAAAAATTTTTGATATCAATCACGCGATGTGACATGTCAAAAATAACAAAAGGAACGTATAGAGGTAACTATAGTAGACGGATAACAACTCCCTTTTTTTCTTCTTGGACATATCTAAAACTTGATTAGGGATGACTAAGTCATGCATCCTATGAATTAAAAATTAGCAGTTTTATCCTTTAATATTTTATAATTTTTATTAGTGAGACTATGGTATCATGTATAGTGCGGATTGTCATTACTATGAATCAATATTTTTTTTCAAAATTAAAACAGTTGATATAAAACGTTCAACATGAATTCCATATAAAATGTACTTATGGAGTAATTCTATATTTTTTTTTAATTTGCACTATTTTCAAAAATCTGTGATTTTCTACCTATCTAAAAATATTAAAAAAATTATAAAAAAATGTAAAATTTGATCTCCAAATATATTTTTTATAGGAAATCACGTTATAGTTCAGATCGACTATTTGGACCCCCTCCTCCCCCCAAGATTTTCTAATTCTGTCTTTGTCGTGTCGTGCCTTATTTGGCCAAGGATAGATAGATCATACGAAAGAACATGTTATGTATAGCACACGAGTGAGTCACTTCGTGTGAAAGACACGCATACTGTAATGTACTCGCGTCGTACCTTTGACAAAACTAGTCACTAACATTTGTTATTCACTAAAGCACATCCACCCTCGCTTTCCTCGAACGATTCTGGAGATTTTTCATGTATTTTGAGATAATAATTGTCTATTTTAATTTAAAACATATCATGAATTGTACTATTTAAAAAGAAATATTACTGTTAAATATAAGATTTGATAGTCCATAATTGACATATGACTTTCTCCTACATAAGTAATATATAAAGAACTAATATTTTTATCACCACTAGTAACAAATAGATTTTAATATTAACTACATTATATATTTCTCATGTGAAAAAAAATACATCTCATATCTAAGAATTCTGATAACACTAACATAATCTATATAATGTTTTCATTCGTTAGGTCTGTTCAATATATGAAATCTTTCATATACTGATGTTATTAAACGATAACCCTTTATCAACATTTAAAGAACTACAATGTATTTTAATTAACATGATAAACTTATCATGGTATATTAGTATTCCACATGCTAATAATCAAATTTGTGAACATTTTAGATATTTATGTTTGTCATCATATAGAGTTCTATGGTTCAAGATCAAGAGCATCTTCTTCAACACTTTTAAAGAAAAACATAAAAATTATGGAACAAAATACATATAATATCAAATTTATAAACATAATATATAAAAGTAATCAATATAAGATAACTTTTGAACACAAAACTAATAATTAGAGCACAAAATCATGATGCATTTGAACCCTCATCATATATAATACACTAAAGACATATACAATAGAGAATAATATGATATATTGCGTGAGAATTTTTTGTAGAAAAATACAAAAATATTATATTATTTTAAAATTTTCTTAATGCTTTAGACATATAAAAGATATCTTCAATTAATGAAGAAGTAAATATGACGCATCAATTCATATCATGAAAGTGATCTATCTTTTTGTTAAAAAGGATACCATATATTTATCAACTGTCGTATGCTTTATCTCACCAAAAAAAAAAAAGTGTCGTATGCTATCAGTTGACTTGGCGCAGGTAAACTGGTAAAGCCGATACCATTTCTTCATTATTCCTTTTATTCTAGAAGAGCATGTGCAATAGAAAGCCAGACATTGCGGCCTTGCGGGCGCCCATAGATTCCTGTTAAACAAAAAACTTTGGATGGAGATCTGTGCGGTTTTGATGGAATTAGAAATAATACTGTTCTATTTATCTCCTTATTAAATCATGAAACTTCTTCATAAAAGAAAGGCTCAGCTATTGCGGGCGCTCATATATAGTCATAGGATACCAATTCAACGAAAGCGTTGGATCGAGATCTCTGCATTTTGTTGGAATTGAAATTAATAATAATAGTTCTATTCAACATGTCCACAACAATATTTTTTTTCATCCCATTATCTATCATATTTTTAATTTGACGTTTATATGGTACATGTTGGATTGGATAACTTAGAGCATCTACATCTCAACAACTCAAATGAATTTCTAAATAACTGTTAATCACTTTTTAGAAATTAAGGTCTCTAAAGTTTCTAACTCTCACATTCCTAAAATTAATTTTAGAGTTTATATTAAGTCACGTCAGCAATAAATTAAAAATGAGAAATAATTTTAGCCAATCATTTGATCAGCATAAAATTTATAAACAGTTTCTTAATAAGAAACTTTACTGCATATTTTCTAAATAAGAAACTCTCATACATCTCTAAAACTGAATTAGAAATTGTTACATCATATTAAAAATTCTAATAGTACCAGAGATGTAGATGCTCTTAGTTCGGCACATATCGACCCTTACAAATATGCTATACGCTGATATATATAGTCGCAATATTATTTTATTCAGCTCAGACTCCATGACTTGGTATTAACCCTAAAAGTTATTGTGTTACAATTGATATTTATTTTGTTGTCTCAGTCAACGTAACACCGGAAGAAGTGAACTACCGATTCATCTTTTTCTCAGAAAGGAAATTTGTCACCATATATGTCCATGTGTTGGTATTGTGTGGACAATAGTCAGGTGAGCTCATATTTTTGTAATGAAAGGTTCCGTTTAACCAGACGGTTTCGACCCCAGTATGAAAGGTAGTGCATTAATTATGTGACTGATGTTGCTGTATCACAATTCACACCTTACCAATCATCTCTTCTCGAAGAACACAAAATTCTCTGGCTAATAAAGGGCCACTTGTGAATCACCTCAAAGAAAAAGACTATATAATCATGGCAATTGTCATAGATGAATATGACATTGGAGCAACCCAGTGAAATGATTAATATATATATGTTGAAATTTACTCCACGTCATCATACTAAGCAATTAATTGCTTGAGTTTGTCTTCGCTGTTTCATATTTATTCATACAGAAGATTGAATATTTGCCTCCATAAACATAAAGGCATGTCATTTTCAAGCACAGTCCAATGTAGACCTTTAAGTAATCAATGATGCTGGATCAGCAATTGAAGTGGTTGTTGAAAACAACAGGCAATTGATTGTCAATTTGATTCCATAAAATATGAAATTGAGTGAACAGAGGGTTTCCTGGTTTTAAATATACGAGGAGGATTCGAAATCAGATGTGGACTTGATCCACATTTTCTTTCAAAAAATATACGAGGAGGATTCAAATGCACCATTATTTTTGTGCTCCAATATGCTTCACATTTTTTTTTTCAAAATCCGAATAGTCGATCTGAACCGCTCAACATGATCTTCATAATAAAATATGCTTGGATACCAAATTTTATATTGTTTAGAATTTTTTTACTATTTTTTTAGATAGGTACAAAATCAATTTTTTAAGGAGATTATGGACCATCCGATAAAGTGATATTGTACCTATCTAAAAAATAGTAAAAAAAATTCTAAAAAATATAAAATTTGGTCTCCAAACATATTTTATTATGAAGATCATGTTGAACTGTTCGGATCGACTGTTCAGACTTTGAAAATAGAAATAAAGAATGTGGAGCATATTGGAGCACAAAAATTATGGTGCATTTGAACCCTCCTCTAAATATATTTATATCATGTTTTCACGAATAAAAATGGAAAGAAAAGTTTGGATTATGATCAGTATGCTTCCCAAACATAAACTTTTAAGTTCAACCAATCCTTCTAACTATCCTAATTCGCACGGGCGGAACATAGTGTTAGTTGGAGGGTGCTAAGTCACTTCTATTATTTCAAAATTATCTTACTAAGTATATAGAAGTTCAAATGTATTTATTTTTCATACACAACCCCCTATGCAATATTACAAATTTATAAGATTAAAAATTGAAAAGCAAACTTTTGACAGCCTTTTTCAGTTCATATTTCATTTCCATATGAACTCTTCGGTTTCCTCACTATTTACATTAAAAAAAGAAAAACTTTATACTTTTAGATAGATATCAAACGTATAGAAGAAAATAAATAAAAAAAGGAAGTGTTCAATGAAGGAAGAAAAATATCAAAATTTCAGCGGAGCAACATCTCTAGTTCATTAAAAAAAAAGCAGCAAATTAATCTATCTTCAGAAAACAATAAGAGTTACGCAAAATTAACATAAAACAAAGAGTGAAAGATGTCAAACTTTTTGCTTTTGGATTAAGGAAAGGAAAACCTTTCACTTTTGGAAAGATGTCAAACGTTTTGCTTTTTCATTTCTATTGTATATTATTATGAAATCACGTAGTAGTACTTTGCATCACTATGTTTTATTTCGTGTATGCCTAAGGAGAAGTGCTTAATGCAAAGAAAGATATGAAGACAGTGATTCAGGGCAAAGTGAAAGATATTATATAAATTTTATTTTCAATTAATATTTCTTAATATGATGTTTTGTTCCTCTATAGTCAAATTCTGGTTTCACCCCTGTTAATTCTTAGAATTAAGTACAATCAAATTGGGCTACGTTTTCCACAACCGTCTATGATATTTATAAAAGGAAGCAATATCGGCATACATTTAAATTTAATTTTGGGTGAAAATTTTTTAAATATAGGGCAAAATATATTAACAACGTTGTTTTTTTGGGTTAATACAATACAGTAATTAATTAAATAAAAACATATATAACTTATGTGCTGCATGCAGTCAAAACAGCTCTGTCAATATCTTTACCAAAATATAACCTGCAGCCTCCGTTTATATATTTTGAATGTCTTAATGTTTTAAAAAATGGGAGCTTCAGCTAAGCTCAACTGAAAGGGAACAAAGCCACTCCTATAAATTGAAATTTTTCATTATTTTCCTTTAAAATTTATATTTTTTCAAAAATTATTACTACTAGCATTCTTCATAAAATACCATAAAATTTGATGACAGTGGGTTTTGTTGAGTTGCTATAACGGCGATCCTACGCAGTAGTTTTATGCGAATGAAATTTTGAGATCAATTTTACAATGATCCAATAACATCTTAGTGTTATTGGAGTCTATCATAGCTGATGTAAACTGAAAAAAGTAAATAAAATAGTTTATGTCTAAGCCTGTTTAATATGTGAGAAAAATAAAGAATCCAATTACTAAGTATTAAAAATATTTCTTTTAGGATTCCTATTATTTTTTTGTTTTGCCGCAAAAAATTGAAAAAATAATAATGTGAAAATATTTTCTATTTTTGTCTATTTTATTTCATTTTCCAGCAAATTCAATAATATTAATTTACAAAATTTTACTATTTCCCTCCATTTTATTTCAGTTCGTAGTACATCAACCGAGATAAAAATATAATCTTGTTCGCATCAAACGGAAACATCTTATATGAAAAATAATTTACAAAAATATAATCTTGTTCGCATCAAACGGAAACATCTTATATGAAAAATAATTTACAAAAATATAATCTTGTTCGCATCAAACGGAAACATCTTATATGAAAAATAATTTACAATTGACTTATATATACTAAGGATGTGCTTCTTAAAAAGGGTGTGTAATAGAAGATGAAGGAAACGAGTTCTTCTTCTCTACATTCTATACACAGTTCACTCTCTGTTCCTCTCAGTTCTTTCTCAATTTTTTTTTTTATTCTGAAACAAGTAAACTTCTCTGATCAGGCCTGATCAAGAATATGTTTTCTTTTTTTTCCCTTCCCCCTCTCTTTGTTCTAATACGCACGATCATTATTATTCATCTATGCATTGCCTCTTCTTTTTCGAGTATATTGATCAATCTCCAAAATAAAACGAGTAATATGAGTATCTAGAGCTTATATTACGTGGTGGAGCTCAATTGGTAGACAAATTGCATCTTATTGCAAAAAAAAAAAAAAAAGGATTGCTAACGAATTCAAAATTGGATTTTTTTTTTCATTTTATCGTCTGATTTTTTAAATGAATGTTTAACTATCCATGGTGATAGCGCCATGTACTATAAGTCCCATAAAACTATTATGGGCCAAGTACCAAGTCCATTTAGCAAGCCCTTTCCGCAAGTCCTTGTTGTCCCTAACGGCATCTAGAGGGGGTGAATATGGGGCATTTTAAAATTTTAACCCTAAATGGTTTGATATTTACTACAAATATTTATCTAACGTGTACGTAACTTGTTCTTGACGGAAACAATAACACTTAAACTAAGCAAGTGTATGTAAATTAAATAGAAGAGTAAATAGACAATTGACACGAGATATGTTTACGAAGTTAGACACTAACGCCTACGTCTCCGGGGCTTCGCGACCTTCTTGATGGCGCGCCTTTCTTTACCCAATGAGAAAGGAGTACAAGTTGGAACCAGTAAGTCCTTACAAATCTTGGGAAGTCACACGGCCCGAGTACGAAATTGGCTCTTGAGCACTAAAGCCTCTAGGGTTTGAACAAACAAGAGATCTCACACAAATCACTCTAATTCTTACACAATATTGAGTATGGTAGAGTATGCTTGAGATTGTTGTAAAGATATTGAAATTTGATGCACAAGCAACAATGGAGAATTCTAGATCTGTTTAGAAAATGTAGTATTGCAATTTGAGACGGCTAGATTCAATCATCAAACCTAGATTTTGCTTCTATTTATAGAGAGAGAAACAAAATAAGGTAACTAGCATCAACTGTTGTAACGGTTGATTAACCGTTGTAACGGTTGGTCCAAGTTAGTAGGTTTTGCTGCATTGGAAACCCTAACGCTCATTAAACATTGCAACGATTGTCACAGCGGACCTCTTTGGAGATTTTTGGGGTCTGAAATGATTTGTTTTGTTACAACGCCTGATTAGCTGTTGTAACGGAATAAATCAGTTACTTCTGTGTATTTTGGAATATGAATTGTTCTGTTGTAACGCTTGGTTAACCGTTGTAATGGTTTAGGTCAATTACCTCAATCTCAAGCATATTTTACCAATTTCACATATTTATAATTAACACACTAATCTTGAGTTTAGTTTTCTCAGTTCATTCCTTGGTTCATTATAGCACATCCTTGATATATGTAGCATTTGATGATGCATCATTGATGTTTATTGAAACTTTATATCATCATGAACCTGCATAATATCTCAAGACAAGAAACTGTAAAATTCAACAAATATATGTTTTGCAAATCTAGTTAAATAGACTAAGTAGATTATTGCATAGTCCAACAATCTCCCTTTTGACGATTTGCAAATCATATATCACAAGTGAGTGCATAAATTGGATATTCCTAAAAATTCAAATTTTTAATTTCCCCTCAGTTCATGCACTCCCCCTTAATTTGATAATAAATTGAATTTAAGGCACATAAGATAAAGAATCAAGTCATAATTTTGCAATTTTATCCAATCAAAACTAATTAACATGAATAATATAACAATTAAAGCATCATATCTAAAATATGCACATTTATCAAACAAAGCAATTTATCATGAACAACAACAACAATCTATAGTGTCATATCTTTTCTTATGGCAATTTAGTCATTCTTATGGCAATTTAGTCATGTAAAATAGATTTTGTAATTAATATTACCAAATCTCAATATTGTCAATTATTAACCACAACAATTTATATCATTATATTTCTATTATGGCGATTCTTAAATGATTTTAACAATTAATATTGTCATTTCTTAATTTTGACAAAACACTAAATTTGAGGTGAATTTATCAATTTAATTCAATCAATTTAATTTTGAATCCTTGTCAATTTTAATATTTTAAAATTAGCAATTATAATTTTAATGGTCATTTAACAATATATTTGTTAATTAAATTTAAATCACATCAATTTAGATCCATGCCAATTTTAATTTCAAATTGCTCACATATGTCAATTACAATTGTAGTTAGTATTCTTAATGGTTAAATATTACCAATTCTTGCAGATAACCGTTGTAAGGTGATTCAACCGTTGCAACGGTTGGTCAGAAATTTTGAATTCATAGCATTTAATGTTTGTAGAAAATGTGCAACGGGTTTAGCCGTTATAACGGTTCATGCAACGTTTTGTCTCTGGAAGGAACTGAGTTTTTCGGATGAAAGGTTTGATTTATTCTGTTACAATGGAAGATTACAACGGTTAATGATATTTTGTTCTTTCTAAAGTTAATTTCGATATAAGCTTGTTCTAAATGGTTGGTATGCTTCCTAACTAACATATATGAACGCATTTTGGGATATAATTCAGCATTGAAATTCAAGCATACCCAACCTAAACCTGATCACTGTTTCTTTTGAAATTTTGTGAACTTTAAAGAAATTATCATGTAATGTAAAGATTCATTGTCAATGATCCAAACAATTTCATTGTGAGTAATGATCAAACACACTTATAAGAGTATATAATAGTTATAAAAAATGAATAATAACTAATATATACCTTTATCTTATCTCCCCCTTAATATTTTTGAATTTGGCTAAAATGAGGAGATACAGGAACCCAAACAACATTCGACATGTTGTTTTCCTTCCTAAATCTACACTTCAATGAAGTATGTCCAAACTTACAACAATAATTACAAAAGGTTAGTGAGGGTTTTCGAGATATTGAGAATGAAGTGTGTTCAAATTTGGACCTTGCTTGAAATGATTTTGGAAGTGACCTTACAACTCTTCAATTTATTTTCAAGGTTCATTTGGACACAAATTTACAATTTTAGGTGAAACATTTTTATTTTGGTTGAATTCAAATTTATTGTGATGTTGGGAAACACTTCTAGTTGATCTATTAGTTTGAGTTCTATTTTGTGAAATATTTTTATCTTTTAAATCATGAAATCATTCCTCCGGTCCTTTAGAATAAATTTTGTTTGATCATTGTGAACTAAATGTGCCTTTTGAATTATTGTGTACACTATTACCCTTATAACGGATTCTAATTCGTCTAAGTGTAATTTACAATTGTGTGACTCAAGTGTCATTGACTCAAATTCATTTAGCTTGGACTCAAGTTCAACAATCTTAGACCTCAAATTTTGTATAATTCCTTCTTTCCTAAGTAAGGCCTCATTGGATTCATCAAGGAGATTCCTCAACCTAGTTTCATTTTTACGAATTTGACTTTTTCTAAAAGAAATGCTTGGCTCATTTGTGAATAATTGTCGGATAAATCGGTTTGAGTCTCTTTGGTTCCTAAAGAATTGCTAGTTGATTCATTTTCGGATTCATATCCATTTAGATTAAAATTTAATTGTACCTCATTAGTGCTGCAAGATGATCCCTCTCTTGAATCCTTCCTTTTGATTTTTGATTTTGCCACCTCTCTAAGGAATTCAATGGCAAGTTTGTCGGTGATGTTCTTGCTGGCAATAATCGCATCCATATCTATCTCTGAGTCATCATCGACATTAACCATCAAGATTATATTGATCTCTTGCTCATTGTCTGACTCCGGGTCGGATCTTTCATCACCACTTTCATCGAAACTTGCACTCAACAAATCCTGCATTGATTTTACATTTTTCTTACCTTTGTATCCATTATTTCTTAGTCTAGACAGACGGTCATATTGTCCCCCCCTCTTCCTCCTTGTCCTTAGGAAAGAGTTTGAAACATGTTTGGATAGTGTGTCCTTCTTTATTACATGTGAAGCATACTACCCTCTTACTATCTTTTTCACGCTCCTTGTTGTGTTTTCGCTCAAACTCTAGCATTTTTCGAAGTAGGACATCTTTAGAGGATTCATGGTCTACTTTTTTAGGAAAAGGTCATTTGAGAGACGGGAGTTTAAAGAGTTATATGATCTTTGGTTAGAACCTATCATAGCCCTCATAAACCTGTCAAACCAGGCTCGAGGAGACTGCTTCAACCCATAAAGAGATTTCTTAAGCCTACACACCTTACCGACCGTCTTGTTTGTGCCAAAACCTGGTGGTACCTCCATGTACACCTCCTCCAACAAATCACCATGAAGAAAGGCATTCTTCACGTCGAGTTGGTGTAACTTCCACCCCCCCATTCACTGCCAGGGAAACTAGCGTCCTCACTGTGCTCATCTGAGCTGCGGGTGCAAAGGTCTCATCATAGTCAATGCCATAGGTCTGACTGTACCCCTTTGCTACCAATCAGGCCTTGTAGCGCTCAACGTGACCTTTTGGGTTTTGCTTCACTATGAAGACCTACTTGCACCCAACAACCTTCTTGCCTAATGGTAGTGACACAAACTCCCAAGTTTTGTTCTTATCAAGGGCCGTAAGTTCTTCTAGCATGGTTGTTTTCCACGTGAATCCTTCTTAGCAACCTGCCAACACTCAGGGATAGAGACAGTGTCCAAAGATGCAATGAATGCTTCATGTACAGGTGATATGTGAGAGTAAGAGACAAACTGGGCAATATCATGTGGAAAACCATATCGCTCAAGAGGATGACCCGCATTGCTGCGATCAGTCCTCCTTACCAATAGGGGAGTGGGAGGAGAAGAGAGAGGAATCATATCACCTGTGTACCCTGAGTCTGTGGTGGATGGTGTAGGTGTCTTAGGAGTCGGGGTAGGCAGGGACAAGGGACTTGGCACAATTGGCACTGTAGGCATGGTTCTCTCATTGTACTTTTTTCTCCTTGTGTACACTCTTAGCTCTCCCTGAGCCTGAGTTCCACCACCCTCGGATTCATTCTCCTCAAGTTCCAGCTCAACCACAGCTGAATCATCATTTTCCGGCTCAACACCAGCCGACTTCTCAATCGGCGCAATCGGACAAGGAATAACCCCACACTCACCATTCTCCTCTCACCATCACTACTCTCCCCCTCTCGCCTCATACCTCCAATATCGAGTGAGTCCCCAAAGGGTGATCACATCGGAGTAGTATGATTCGTGCTCTCAAAATGTGACATTCATACTAACAAACAGTCTCCTCTCCACAGGGCTCCAACAAACATATCCTTTTGAGTAGCATAATATCCTACAAAGATACATTTCACAGCCCTCGGATCCAGTTTTCCCACATTTGGTCTGTTGTCATGTACGAAGCACACACAGCCAAAGGTTTGCAATGGAAGGATATCTCCATTCTTACCTTTCCACACCTCAAATGGAGACTTCCACTCCAACACCCGCGAGGGCATCCTATTGATCAGTTGGGCAGCTATCAAGATTGCTTGCCCCACAAATATTTTAGGACATTCATCGAGATCATCATACTCCGAGCTACCTTAAGGAGATGCCTATTCTTCTGTTCTGCTACTCCATTCTGCTCTAGTGTGTACAGACACGTGGTTTGATGCTGTATTCCCTGGGATGACAAGTACTCCCCAAACACATTGTTGGTATACTATGTTCCATTACCAGACCTCAATACTTTCACTACTGCGCCGTATTGAATCTGAACCCCTTTATGAAAGTCCTTAAAGCAAACAAGCACATCACTCTTTTTTTTCATCAAATAAAGCAAAGTCACACGAGAACAACAATTAATAAAAGACACAAAATATCTAAAACCATTCACAGAAATTGTGGATCAATGTCTCCATATATCAGAGTGAACTAAATAAAAAACACAAGAGCTCCTACTATCAGAACTAACATAAGAGCTCCATGCTTGCCAAACTCACAAGCATCACACACAAGTTTTCCTTTATTAGCCTTTTCAAACAAAGACGGATACAAGCGACTCAAAAGACTAAAGGAATGATGACCCATGCACCTATGATGTAGTACCAATAAGTCCTCCACACTCCTCCCAACTCCTCCAGAACTCTCTACCATGGATGAAAGGGTCGAGTCCATCCCTTCTCTATCTAGGTACCACAAGCCACTATGCCACGTGTCAGTCCCAAGTCTCATGCCCGTCTCATTCTCTTGGAAGATCACCTTGGGAATATCAAAAGAAACAACACATTTCAGTTGGAGTATAATGGCACTTATGTATAAGAGATTTACAGGAAAAGAATGAGCATGCAAAACATTGGACAAAGTCAAAGAATTGGTACATCTCACAGTACCCTTACCAACCACGGACTGGGCCGTACCATCAGCCGTCTGAATACTCTTTGGGACTGCTAGGTGAGTATAGGAAGAGAACTCCCGAGCAGTACCAGTCACATGTCGAGGTACACCAGAATCGACTATCCATTCTAGTGATCTAGTGGTGGATATAGAGGCAAGAGCGTGTGTCTCACAAGTATCTATGGATGTATGAGCATAAGAAGAAAAGTTACTCCTGGATGAAGGTAAGGTGGTGCATCATCTACTACACGCTTCACATCAGCTTTCTACTTCCTCCTAAGCATCTGCGAACAAACCTCCAAGAGTGCATGGTTCTCCTCAGTACAGCCTACACCAGCCTCTTCCTCTTCCTCTTCCTCCACTACTATCAGATTGGCACGGTAGCCTCATCTTCCACCTTTTCGACCTCCATGGCCACGATCTCGACCTCCAGACTGTCCTCTTCCACCTGAATCTCTCTTCTTGGGTAGCTTAGGACAAGCTTGCTTCAGGTGACGTACCTTACCGTAGTTATAGCACTGTCTAATCTCCCCCTTGAACCATGTGTTACATGAGTTGGAGACCGCTAGTGCTAACTTCATCCCTGGAAGTCCACCTGTCCCAGCCTGGAGCCTAATCCAGCTCTCCTCCTGTATCATGGCTGAGACTGCCTCCTCGAATGAGGGAATCCTAATCCAGCTCTCCTCCTGTATCATGGCTGAGCCAGTAACATAGCGGCCCTCTACTTAAATGTTGGCGCCACACCCTGGAGGAACCCCATAGTCCTATCATGCATGGAAGCCTCTCTCTCCTTACACGCAGGATCGATGCAACACTGTCGGACCCTGAGGTGATCATGATCTAGCCATAAGCGCTCCAGCTCGATGGCATACTCCTGCACAGTTTTCTCCCCCTATACGAGAGCAGAAATATCCCTCTTGATCTGATACACCCTCAGGTTGTTCCCCACTCCATCATAGGTCCTCTTCAGCTTATCCCAGACATCCCTCACCCTCTCAATGCCATCCACTATGGATGCAATAGACTGAGACATCGAACTCAGGAGCCAGATGTACACCAACATGTGAGTGGACTTTCAGTCATCCCTCCTTGGAGTAACCTCAGCTAGCTCTGCCTTTTCTCCTGTCAAGTACCCCTCTAGATTCTTACATACTAAAGTGTACCTCACCAGACGCGGCCAGCTCAGATATGAAGCTGGCCCATTGAGTTTTGTATCAATAGGTGGAAGCTCCACCCTCTGTCGCCTCAGTGAGCTCTCACTCGCTACCACACTAAATGCTCGTATCAGAATCGAGATCTCCGAGGCGTTAGCTTTTCCAAGATCTCCTTCATAGGATTCTTGACCTTGCTCGAATCGTCCTCTTCCATTGATCCAACTCAGATCGGATCCTCTCATACCAATCCGAGTCCCGATTCTCCTTCTTCCTCCTTTAGATCCGATCTTGCACCCTCAAGATCTAGATCTTCCTCATCTCCCCCTTGCTTCCTTTTCTTGACCCGATCTTGATTTATCTACTCATCAAAGATCGAGATCCAAACCCGATCTACCCTCCCTCGGGTATCGTGGAGTATAGGCCCCCCACGCAGGCCTACATCAATCAAACAACAAACCTAGGTGGTGGTCGGCCTAGAGAAGAGAAGGAAGCAGCTAGAGAGAATAGAAGAGGAACCGGCCGGAGAGAGACAGTGGCAGTTACTGTAGCGGCGGTACTGTAGAGGCTAGGGTTAGGGTTTTCGGCTCTGATACCAAGTGGATTTCAGCCAAAATGAAATTAGTTCTTTATTAGTGCCCTTGGGTTTATATAGAGATTACATCTTACATTCAAGTTCCTTGACTTTCTCTATATTTCTATTTTACGGATAGGTTCCTAAACTAGATACAAAATACCAACAGGGAGCAGCTACCATGATAACTCGCTACACATGACTCATGTAACTACAGGAAGAGACAGGACATAAAGCAAATTAAACTGTGTTGGTCAAGGAAGGAGGAGAGAAAAGGCTCGCTAGAGAAGGTGGCATTTGGTGGTTTTGGTCCGCTGCAGTGGTAAACATCAACAATTGCGGTGTTGGTAAAAAAATGGATGAAAGAGAAGGAGAGAGCAAGGCGAAGGCGTAGAGGAGGAGATTTTCCTATTCCGGCATCGAGCGACAACAGTGACGATATATTTATAGAAGTAGTATTGCGCACCGAGGTACCTGTGAATCAAACTGTTAAAATTCTTTCAATATATCATAATTTTTTTATTAAGATTGGCAATGAACTTCTTTAATAAGTATCCAAAAACTGTAAAATTGCAAGGCACCTGCTTTGCATTCAAAGATAATAAAGGATGCGAAAATAAAAAACTATAGGATGAAGACTTAATATTTTATGTTTAATATACTCATGTTCTGGATAATTTAAACAACGTACACAAGGAGTTGGCATACAAGCTTAGTCAAGAGAAGCAAAAGGTGCGATGACTTCAAGAATTTTATGTACATGCATATAATATATATATAAAGATTAATTATGAGAGTTCATTCAGATAGAGGATGATAATACATGCATATAATATACCAAGGTACATTGGAATTAAGTGATTAACCGATACTAGACAAAGCACAATTCCATACATATATATAGGCTAGCTAGAGACTGTAAATAAAAGCCATTCGAGATTTAATTAGACAGTATATTTGGCAAAATAATAGAAGTGCGCAACGAGTATATATATTATATGCATATTATGAGATCTAGGTTAATGGTGCGCATGTGGCTTACATTTGAGCCAGCTAGCACCGCACCTCCGCTTCATAACAGTTTAATAAATACAGCTTTGAAACTTTTAGAAAAATAATCAAATAACTAAATGCGACATATTATTAAAATTGGCCCAGAAACTTTTCTTTTTCTTTGACAAATTAGAATTGTTTCAGAAATTTAATTTGGTAACTTTTTTCAAATCTATACAGTGCTAGTCACTTATACAGGATTGAAATTGATTTATTAATTAATAATGTGTCAGTTTAAAATTTAATTCATAAAAATTCATAAAATTTTGACAATTATAAAGATTATATAAACACATTATCTTTTTCATGCAAATTCATATTTTAAATGTCGAAATTAGAAGTTTTTTTTTAAATAAACATCGTCTTTTTCATGCCTGTTGACGGTATAACCAATTAAAATTGAATTAAATTTAAAATAAAACATTGTCAAACTCAGCAATAAATTAATTTGAGAATTTCAATTACTGGACAAAATATAGTCACCTTCCAAGAAAGATACCTCAGTAAATATGTAATTTTTTAATGCACTTGCGTGATCATATGGAAATGTTGAACTGCTACATCGATTATCCGTTTCAGAAACTTTCAGATACGGCTGTTAGTGAGATCTGTCATTTCCGAGCAACTGTATACCTACTGTAGAGTGCCTCATTTTTCTTTTGGGATCATTTTGTCTGAGTACTACTCAAAATAGTCTAAGATAGGCTGCCTTTCAGCGCGGTGTTTTTTTCAATTCACGTGCTTTGTCTCGATGTCAAAAGACAGTGGTAATAATAAATATAGTTTATGTCAAGTTCAAAAAGAAATTAACACCCAAGTGACTTAGGCCTATGTAACTACTGATGGCTAGTGGACTTTCAAAACAAAACTACTGATGCTTCTAGAGGCCGGCTCAAAATTTCTGCTGCGATGGACAAAAAAATAGCTAATTGGGTTGAAAGTCATTAGCTAATCGAGTACTACATAAAAAATAGAGTGGAGAGGGGAAACCGGGTGTTGGATTGCGGTGCACGCTAGAAGGTACATTTAAAAAATTTACTAGTATGCAAACACACAATCTTACTGTTGAAAAGCAATCAATCATAAGCAGTTTATTGATTGTGCCACACGCACGATCAAGAAAGGTGTTTATAGTTCATACATTGTCCTCTTGTGAGGTGACAGGCTTGAGTGCCTCAAGCTGCCGCTTCACAATGCACTCGCTTCTTCTCATATTTCCAAAACAGGAAATCACAAGAGGTGTACACTAAGAGTTAACTGAATAGTCGATTTGTGTAGATGCTAGTCACACTCGTAAACTCCTATCGAATCTCAATAAATTATCAACTCCAAATTCTCGTTTGGATTGATCAATTTAATTCTCAATCAACACCCTCCATTTCAATCCCAATCTAGACCACCTTTAGATCTAGTCTCATGATCAATCAACACAAGAGATCAAGCAAAAGAGAAGAGATGAAAATACGAATCAACAGAATAAGTATAATCAAACCTCACGAGACCATGCACTACACTAGATCCAAATCAAACAGATTGGATCGGGTAGGGTATCAAGACTCGATTGGCCTCAATTGGCCCAATCGAATGAGAGAGGAGGGGTGGCCGACACAAGGCAAACAGCGATAGAGCAGAGGGACAGACCCACACTGTTACATTATGATCCTTGAATAAATAAAAATATACAAAAAGGGCCTAATTGTAAAGATTTTTAAGTAATGCAATATTATAAACTTGGGGGACCTATGTGCAAAAGTTCCAAATATTAAAGATGACACCTATCTTCTTCTCTTGATATTTCCATTTGTACATCTAATTTCGTGAGAGGGCTAGGGTTTAGCCGAACCAAAGAGAGAAAGAGAGAGAGAGAGAAATCGAGCGTGAAATCTGATCAGAATCGTCGGAAATCTGAGATGCGAGCTAAATAGACGATCGTGCTCAGTTCTAAAGCTTCAAATTGGTATAATTTTCCTTCCTTGCAATCTTTTGAAAACCCTAAATTGTTTGATTTGTTGTATTTCGTTGAGAATTCGAATTAAAGTTCGATTGATTTGATATAACTCGATATTTGGTTTGATTTGTATTGAATCGAATGGATTTGCTTTTGAAATTGGAAATGGTGAATTAGGGTTTGGTAAAATGGTGGGATTTGGGGAAATTACTAAGTTTTCAGGTGTTATGCACCATTTGGATCTGAATAGATCGAGTTATAATCGTTTGAACATCTCGATTCGTGTTATTTGATTAAATCATCCATTTGAGTTGAATTTGGAATTAGGGTTTTATACCAATTGAATTCATGGTTTAATTGTGTCGGTTCTTGATAACTTAGAGGTGAATATACCATGTCGAACCATGTCGAATCGATGATACGTAACAAGGGTTAACCATGTCGAACCTCGATCGAAACAAGTTTAACTAGACATAAAAACCAGCTTCTGTGTGATTTATTGCGGACCGAAACCACAAGTATTGCGGGCCGCAAGGGAACAGGGACTTAACCAAAACCTCGGACTGTTCTGTGTTGTTGTTGCGGGCCGCAACATATCCATTACGGGCCGCAATAAATATAGCAGAACAACATACTCTCTGGAAAAACTGGTTGCGGGCCGCAACAGAACCATTACGGGCCGCAATAAAGGTTGCAGAACAAAATGCTCTCTGGAAGGTTAGGCTACGGGCCACAACAGATTATTTACGGGCCGCAATAACACCCAGATTTGCTGCAAATGTATATTCTGTGTTGTACAAACCTAATTGGTTGAACCATTACCTAAACCTATACCATGAGGACCCGAATACGAACCCTAAACCGTGTTTAACCTAATTTAACTCGATTTAACCTACGGGATACCAATCGATTGTTTTAATCGAATCTAAACATATAAATAGGTGGTAAACCTATGAGGCATCGGATCTCGGGATCATTCGAGACGCCTGAGCCTTAGACGTGTACGCTATATACTCAGGTGCGGGGTTTCTGGACTTGTTTGATAGTTTATATTCATAATTAAACTGTGTTTCGATTGACATGTTGATTATTGGTTGAATTGCATGATCGAATTGTGTTGCATATGCATTGCATTGCCCAAATTAATTAAAACTCGAATTGTTTATCTGATTGATCTGCATGCTGGTATGGTTATTATTTGTGTATTGATCTGAATGATCTAATTTGGAATTAAAAGTCACCGTGATTTATATCACCATCGGTTGGTGGATATGGTATTACCGTCTCCCATCGTGGCGACGTCACCCAGGGGGTGAATCCGGATTTTTCAAAGTCTATGCATGGACTTTGACGCCCAGTATTCTAAAGCTTTAGATCGTCTGGCCCTCGGCAGTTCCCAGTACCGGTTGGGACGAGGGGTAAGTGACTCTGTATTATGAATTTGATTATGGGTGACTTGTGTATCGGAGGCATTACCCAGGGGGTAATGCGTTTGAATGGTCAATTGGTTTTAAATGAATTTTCCGGATCTAAGATGAAACCAGACTTTTAATTAAACGGTTAAGCCTGTAACTACCAGATATTCTGAGCTCGAGTTAAACCAAATATTGTGTGATTGAATTTCGGTTTGGCAAATCCTGATTTGATTTCATTTGGCTAATTGATGTCGGGTTATGCGTTCATGTTTATACATTATTATAAATTGATCTGAACTTTATTTGTGTTTATTTTTGAATATAATCTGTGATTGCAAGTCCAGGAGCGAAACGTGGCAAATTTATCGCACTGAGAATTTATTTCTCACCCCCTGTTTGGGTTAACTTTTCAGGTTCCGGTTCAGCAGATCCGAGTGGGGCACGAGGTCGGTAGGCCTGGTTTCACCGCTGCTTAGACTGTCTGGTATGGTGGCATTAGGGACTATGTATATAGTTATGTTTTGATTGTGTACATATATGGTCTCTATGTCATTTTGTGATGCGTATCCATCGAGATACGGGTTTGTATGATATTACCTGACCATTTGGGATTTATGTTATTTGTTTGCTTATGTTTTTATTTACTATTATATCGTAATTGCCTTGTAGGCATACGGGCAACCGTATGTCTACGGCAGGAATCACCTGTCGCGCCTCGTTGGGCCGCGGGGTGTGACACACACGGCAGCGAGTTTACTCGAGCGGAGCAGGCGGCGGATGAAATATAAATAGTAGATCATGAAACAAAACCAGTACAAGAGTATAACATGAAAGACAACCCGTACAAGATGAAATACAACCAGTAGAACATGAAAGACAACAAGTAAAACATGAAATACAACCAGTATTAGATGAAAAACAATAAGTAGAACATGACAGACAACAATACAAGATGAAAGACAAATAGAAGAAGATAAAATACAACTAGAAGAAGATGAAATACAACCAGTAGAACATGAAAGACAACTAGTAAAAAATGAAAGACAAACAATACAAGATGAAAAACAACAAGAATAAGATTAAAAATAACTAGTTGAAGATGAAAGACAACTAGAAGAAGATGAAAGGTAACTAGAAAAAGATGAAAGACACCTAGTACAATATGAAAGACATCCATAAGAAGATTAAAGACAACTAAAAAAAGATGAAAAATAAATAATAATAGATGAAAAACATTCGGCATAACATGAAAGACAACCAATACAAGATAAAAGACAACTAGAATAAGATGAAATACAACAAGAAGAATATGAAATACAACCAGTAGAACGTGAAAAACTAGTAGAACATGAAAAACAACTAGTACAAGATGAAAGACAACTAGAAGAAAATAAAAAACAACTAGTAGAATATGAAAAACAACTAGAAAAAGATGAAATACAACTAATAGTAGATGAAAGGCAACTAGTAGATCAGAAAGACAACCAGTACAAGATGAAAGACAATTAGTAAAACGTGAAATATAACTAGTACAAGATGAAAGACAACTAATAGAATATGAAAGAGAACAAGTAGAATATCAAAGCCTACCGGTACAACATAAAAGACAACCAGTAGAACATGAAAGACAACTAGAAGAAGATGAAAGACAACTAGTAAAAGGTGAAAGACAACTAGTAGAAGGTGAAAGACAACTAGAAGAAGATTAAATACATCTAGTAGTAGATAAAAGACAACCAGTAGAATATGAAAGAGAACAAGTAGAACATAAAAGACTACCGGTACAAGATGAAAGACAACCAGTAGAACATGAAAGAAAACTAAAAGAAGATGGAAGACAACCAGTAGTAGATGAAAGACAACCAATAGATGATGAAAAAAAACCAAAAGAAGATGAAAGACATCTAGAAATAGATGAAAACAACTGGTAGTAGACGAAATAAAACCAGTAGAATATTAAAGATAACAAGTAGAATATGAAAGACAACCAGTAGAACATGAAAGAAAACTAGAATAAGAAGATGAAATACAACCATTATGAGATGAAAGAGAACAAATACATGATGAAATACAAAGAAAAGATGATGAAAGACATCTAGAAAAAGATGAAATACAACCATTAGGAGATGAAAGAAAACCAGTAGAACATAAAAGACAACCAATACAAGATGAAAGACAAATAGTAGAAGCTGAAAAACAACTACTAGAAGATGAAAGACAACTAGAAGAAGATGAAATACAACTAGTAGTCGATGAAAGACAACCAGTAGAATATGAAAGACAACAAGTAGAACATGAAAAACAACCGGTACAACATGAAAGACAACAAGTACAACATGAAAGACAACCAGTACAACATGAAACACAACTAGTATATAAGAAAGACAACCAGTACGAGATGAAATATAACTAGTAGAACATGAAAGAGACAACCAGAAGAAGATGAAAAACTACCCGTACAAGATGAAAAACAACAAGTACAAGAGAAAAGACAACTATAAGAAGATGAAAAACAATTAGTAGAACATGAAAAACAACAAGTATTATTAGAAAGACAACAAGTGAAAGATGAAATCCAACTAGAGGAAGATGAAAATCAACTAGTAGGAAACATGAAAAATAACTAGAAGAAGATGAAACATAACGAGTAGTAGATGAAAACACAACCTGTAGATGATGAAATACAAAGAAAAGAGAATGAAAGACATCTAGAAAAAGATAAAATACAACTGGTATTTGACAAAAGACAACTAGTAGAACATGAAAGACAACCAGTACAAGATGAAAGACAACCAGTTATACATGAAATACAACCAATACAAGATGAATGAGAATTAGAAAAAAGATGAAAAACAACTAATAGAAGATGAAAAACAACTAGAAGAAGATGAAATACGACTAGTAGTAGATAAAAGATAACTAGTAGAACATGAAAGACAACAAGTAGAGCATGAAAGACAACTGATACAAGATGAAAGACAACCACAACCAGTAGAACATGAAAGACAAACCGTACAAGATGAATGACAACCAATAGAACATGAAAGACAACCCGTTCAAATTGAAAGACAACTAGAAGAAGATGAAAAAAACAAGTAGAAAATGAAAGACAACTACAAGAACATAAAAACAACTAGTAATTTAAGAAAGACAACCAGTAGAACATGAAATACGACCAGCACAAGATGAAAGACAACTAGTAGAAGACGAAGGACAACTAGAAGAAGATGATATACAACTAGTAGCACACGAAAGACAACAAGTAGAACATGAAAGACAACAAGTAGAAAATGAAAGACAACCAGTACAAGATGAAAGACAACTAGTAGAACATGAAACACTACTACTATTATAAGAACGACAACTAGCAGGAGATGAAAGACAACCAGTAGAATATGAAAGAGAACAAATAGAAAAACATGAAAGACTACCGGTACAAGATAAAAGACAACCAGTACAACATGAAAGACAACTAGTATAACATGAAAGACAACCACTACGGGATAAAAGACAACCAGTATAATATAACAGTGAACAAGTAGAACTTGAAAGACTACCGGTACAAGATAAAAGACAACTAGTAGAACAAAAATGACAACTAGAAGTAGATGAAAGACAACTAGTAGAAGAAAAAAGACAACAAGAAGATGATTAAATAAAACTAGTAGTAGATAAAAAACAACCAGTAATATATGAAAGAGAACAAGTAGAACATGAAAGACTTCCGGTAAAAGATGAAAGACAACCAATAGAACATGAAAGACAAACTGTACAAGGTGAATGGCAACTAGTAGAACATGAAAGACAACCAGTTCAAATTGAAAGACAACTAGAAGAACAACTAGTTGAAAGATAACTTGTAGAACTTGAAATAGAACAAACAGAACATGAAAGACAACCAGTACAATATAAAAGACAACCAGTAGAACATTAAAGACAACAAGTACAAGAGTAAAGACAACCAGTATAAGAAGAAAAACAACCATTAGAACATAAAAATCAAACTAGTAAAATAAGAAACACAACTAATAGAAGATGAAAGACAACTAGAAGAAGATTAAATACAACTAGCAGTAGATAAAAGATAACCAGTAGAACATGAAAGACAACCAATAAAAGATAAAAAACAAACAGTGAAACATGAAACACAACCAGTACAAGATGAAAGACAACTAGAAGAAGATAAAATACAACTAGTAGTTAATGAAAGACAACCAGTAGAACAGAAAAAAACCAATATAAGATGAAAGACAACCAGTAGAACATGAAAAACAACTAGAAGAAGATGAAATACGACTAGTAGTAGATAAAAGACAACCAGTAGAACATGAAAGACAACAACTAGAACATGAAATACAACCGGTACAATATGAAAGACAACCAGTAAAACATGAAAGATAAACCATACATGATGAATGACAACTAATAGAACATGAAAGACAACCAGTACAAATTGAAAGACAACTAGTAGAACATGAAAGACAACTCGCACAAGATAAAAGAGAACAAGTATAACATGAAAGACAACTAGTACAAGATTAAAGACAACATGTACAAGATGAAAGACAACTAGAAGAAGATAAAATACAACTAGTAGTTAATGAAAGACAACCAGTATAAGATGAAAAACAACCATTATAACATAAAAGACAACCAGTAGAACATGAAAAACAACTAGAAAAATATGAAAGACAACTAGTAGAAGATGAAATACAACTACAAGAAGATTAAATAAAATTAGTAGTAGATAAAAAGACAACTGGTAGAAAATAAAAGCGAACAAGTAGAACATGAAAGACTACCAATACAAGATGAAATACAACTAGTACAACACGAAAGACAACCAATACAAGATGAGACAACCAGTAGGACATGAAAAACAACCAGTACAGGATGAAAAACAACTAGTATAAGATGAATGACAACTAGAAGAATACAAAATACAATTAATAATAGATGAAAGACAACCAGTAGAACATGAAAGACAACCAGTACAAGATGAAAGACAACAAGTAGAATATGAAAGAGACAACTAGTACAAGATGAATGAGAACTAGAAGAAGATGAAAAATAACTAGTAGAAGATGAAAGACAACTAGAAGAAGATGAAATACGAATAATAGTAGATAAAAGATAAACAGTTGAATATGAAAAACAACAAGTAGAATATGAAAGACAACCAGTACAATATGAAAGACAACCCGTACAAGATGAAAGATAACTCGAAGAAGATGAAAAGAATAGTAGAAGATGAAAGACAACTACAAGAAGATGAAATACAACTAATAGTAGATGAAAGACAACCAGTACAAGAGGAAAGACAATTAGAAGAACATGAAAGACACCCAATACAAGATGAAAGACAACCATTAGAACATGAAAGGCAACATGTACAAGAAGAAAGACATGAACAAGAAGGTGAATAACATCTAGTAGTACATGAAAGACAACCAGTAGAACATGAATGACAACAAGTACAACATGAAAGACAACATGTACAACATGAAAGAAAATTGGTACAACATGAAAGAAAATTGGTACAAGATGAAAGACGTAATAGATGAAAGACAACCTGCACAAGATGAAATACAACTAGAAAAAGATGCAAAACAACTAGTGGAAGATGAAAGATAACTAGAAGAAAATGAAAGACAACCAGTAGTAGATGAAAGAGAACCAGTAGATGATGAAATACAAATAAAAGAATACGAAAGAAATCTAGAAAAAGGAAATACAACTAGTAGTAGACGACAAAAAAACTAGTAGAAAATGAAAGACAACCTGTACAAGTTGAAAGACAATAAAGAGAACATGAAAGACGACCAGTACAAGATGAATGAGAATTGAAGAAGATGAAAATCAACAAGTAGAAGATGAAAGACAACTAGAAGAAGATGAAATACAACTAGCTTTAGATGAATGACAGCCGGTACAACATGAAAGATAACAATTAGAATATGAGAAACAACCAGTACTATATGAAAGACAACTAATAGAACATTTAAGACAACCAATACAACATAAAAGACAACCAGTACAACATGAAATACAACCAGTACAACATGAAATACAACTAGTACAAGATGAAAGACAACTAGAAGAACATGAAAAACTAGTAGAAAATAAAAGACAACTAGAAGAAGATGAAATACAGCTAGAGAACATGAATGACAATAAATAGAGCATGAAAAGCAACTAGAAGAAAATTAAAGTTAACCAGTAGTAGATGAAATACAAACAGTAGATGATGAAATACATAGAAAAGATGATGAAAGATATCTAGAAAAAGATGAAATACATCTAGTAATAGATGGAAGACAACTAGTAGAACATGAAAGAACAAACCAATACAAGATGAAAGACAATAAGTAGAACATGAAAGACAATCAGTACAAGATGAATGAGAACTAGAAGAAGAAGAATAAGAACTAGTAGAAGATGAAAGACAGCTATAGGAAGATGAAATACGACTAGTAGTAAGATAAAAGACAACCAGTAGAACCTGAAAGACAATCAGTACAAGATGAAAGACAACGAGTAGAACATGAAAGACAAACCGTACAAGATGAATGACAACGAGAAGAACATGAAAGACGACAAGTACAAGATGAGAGACATCTTGAAGAAGATGAAAAAAATACTATTTGAAGATGAAACACAACTACAAGAAGATGAAATACAACTAATAATAGATGAAAGACAACCAGTAGAGAATGAAAGACAATAAGTAGAACATGAAAGACTATCAGTAGAACTTGAAAGACAACCAGTATAAGATGGAAAATAACCATTAACGTAAAAGTCAACTAGTACAAGATGAAAGACAACTAATAGAACATGAAAGACAACCAATACAGGAGGAAAGACAACCATTAGAACATGAAATAATAGCAGTACATGATGAAAGACAAGTAGAAGAAAACGAAAAATAACTAGTAGAAGAAGAAAGACAACTAGTAGAACATGAAAGACAATAAGTAAAACATGAATGACAACAACTAGAACATGAGAGACAACCAGTACAACATGAAAGACAACCCGTACATGAAAGACAACAACAAGTACAACATGAAATACAACAAGTAGAACATGAAAAACAATCAGTACTAGATGAAAGACAACTAGAAAAAGATGAAAGACAACAAGTAGAACATGAAACACAACTAGTATTATAAGAAAGACAACTAGTACGAGATTGAAAGACAACTAATAGAATATGAAAGAGCACAAGTAGAACATGAAAGACTACCGGGACAAGATAAAAGACAACCAGTAGAACAAGAAAGACAACTCGAAGAAGATGTAAAACAACTAGTAGAAGATGAAAGACAAGTAGAGAAAGGTTAAATAAAACTAGTAGTTGGTATAAGATAGTAGAATATGAAAGAGAACAAGTAGAACATGAAAGACTACCGGTACAAGATAAAAGACAACCAGTAGAACATGAAAGACAACAAGTACAACAAGAAAGACAACCAGTTCAAATTGAAAGACACTAGAAGATGGTGAAAAAAAAACTAGTATAAGATGAAAGACAAGTACATGAAGATGAAATACAACTAATAGTAGATGAAAGACAACTAGTAGAACATGAATGACAACCAATACAAGATTAAAGACAACCAGTAGAACTTGAAAGACAACCAGTATAAGATGTAAAATAACCATTAGAACATAAAAGTCAACCAGTAAAGAAGAAAGACAACTAGAAGAAGATTAAGAGCATCTACTTCCCAGTAACTCAAATGAGTTTCTAAATAACTGTTAACCACTTTTTAGAAATTAAGGTCTCTAAAGTTTCTAACTCTCACATCCCTGAAATTAATTTTAGAGTTTCTATTAAGCCATGTCTGCAACAAATTAAGAAGGAGAAAAAATTTGAGCCAATTATTTGATCAGCATGGAGTTTATAAACAGTTTCTTAATAAGAAGCTTTACTGCATATTTTCTAAATAAGAAACTCTCCCACATCTCTGAAACTGGATTAGAAACTGCCACATCATATTAGAAACTCTAATAGTACCAGGGATGTAGATGCTCTAAATACAACTAGTAGTAGATAAAAGACAACCAGTAGAACATGAAAAAGAACAAGTAGAACATGAAATACTACCGGCACAAGATGAAAGACAACCAGTAGAACATGAAAGACAACTAATACAAGATGAAAGACAATCAGTAGAAAAACGAAAGACAATAAGTACAAGACGAAAGACAGTTAGAAAAAGATGAGTAGAAGATGAAAGACAACTAGAAGAAGATGAAATACTACAAGTAGAACATGAAAGACGACAAGATGAAAGACAAGTAGAAGAAGATTAAAAACAACCAGTAGAACATGAAAAACAACTAGTAATTTAAGAAAGACAACCAGTACGAGATGAAAGGCAACCAGTAGAACATGAAATAAGACCAGTACAAGATGAAAGACAGCAAGTAGAAGATGAAGGACAACTAGAAGAAGATGAAATACAACTAGTAGAACATGAAAGACAACAAGTAAAACATGAAAGACAACAAGTGGAAAATGAAAGACAACCAGTACTAGATGAAAGACAACTAGTAGAACATGAAACACTACAACTATTATAAGAAAAACAAATAATATGAGATGAAAGACAACCAGTAGAATATGAAAGAGAACAAATCGAAGAACATGAAAGACTACCGGTACAAGATAAAAGACAACCAGTACAACATGAAGGACAAATAAAAGAATATCAAAGACAACATGTAGAAGATGAAAAACAACTAGAAAAAGATTAAATAAACTAGTAGTAGATAAAATACAACCAGAGAGAACAAGTAGAACATGAAAGACAGATGGTACATAATTAAATGCAACCAGTGGAACATGAAATACAAACCGTACAAGATGAATGACAACCAGTACAAGGTGAAAGACATCCAGTTCAAATTGAAAGACAATTAGAAGAAGATGAAAAAAACTAGTAGAAGATGAAAGACAACTACAAGCAAATGAAATACAACTAATAGTAGATAAAAGACAACCAGTAGGGAAGAGAGAAAGCAGAACATGAAACACAATCCGTACAAGATAAAAGACGCCCAGTAGAACATGAAAGACATGAAAAATAACCATTAGAACATAAAAGTCAACATGTTCTAATAGTTGACAACCAGTATAAGATGAAAAACAACCATTAGAACATAATAGTCAACCAGTAAATGAAAAAAGACAACTAGAAGAAGATGAAAGACATATAATCGAAGAAGAAAAACAGCTAGAAGAAGATTAAATACAACTAGTTTTAGATAAAAGACAACCAGTAGAACATGCAAGAGAACAAGTAGAACATGAAATACTACTGGCACAAGATGAAAAACAACCAGTATAACATGAAAAACAACTAATACAAGATGAAAGACAACTAGTAGAAAATAAAAGATAATAAGTACAAGACGAAAGACAACTAGAAGAAGATAAAAATAACTAATAGAAGATGAAAGACAAGTAGAAGAAGATAAAATACTACTAGTAGTAGAAGAAAAATAACAAGTAAAACATGAAAGACAACAAGATAGACAACTAGAAGAAGATGAAGGACAACAAGATAGACAACCAGTAGAAAGTGAAAAACAACTAGTAATTTAAGAAAGACAACCAGTACGAGATGAAAGGCAACCAATTGAACATGAAATACGACCAGTACAAGATGAAACATAACTAGTAGAAGATGAAGGACAACTAGAAGAAGATGAAATACATCTAGTAGAACACGAAAGACAACAAGTAGAAAATCAAAGACAACTAACCGGTACAAGATGAAAGACAACTAGTACGAGATGAAAGACAACCAGTAGAATATGAAAGAGAACAAATAGAAGAACATGAAAGACTACTGGTACAAGATAAAAGACAACCAGTACAACATGAAAGACAAATAGAAGAAGATCAAAGACAACTTGTAGAAGATGAAAGACAACTCGAAGAAGATTAAATAAACTAGTAGTAGATAAAAGACAACCAGAGAGAACAAGTAGAACATGAAAGACAAACCGTACAAGATGAATGACAACCAGTAGAACGTGAAAGACATCCAGTTCAAATTGAAACACAATTAGAAGAAGATGAAAAAAAACTAGTAGAAGATGAAAGACAACTACAAGAACTAATAGTAGATGAAAGACAACATGTAGAAAATAGAACAAGCAGAACATGAAACACAATCCGTACAAGATTTAAGACAACCAAGTAGAACTTGAAAAACACCAGTATATGATGAAAAACAACCATTAGAACATAAAAGTAAACCAGTAAAAGATGAAATGCAACCTGGAAGAAGATGAAAGACAACTACATGAAGATTAAATACAACTAGTAGTAGATAAAGAACAACTAGTAGAATATGAAAGACTATCGGTACAAGATGAAATACAACTAGGAGAACATGTAAGACAACCAATACAAGCTGAAAGACAAACAGTTGAACATGAAAGACAATCAGTACAATATGAAAAACAACTAGAAGAAGAGAAAATACAACTAGTAGATTATGAAACACAACTAGTAGAGCATGAAAAACAACCAGTACTAGATGAAAGACAACTAGTAGAACATGAAACACAACTAGTATTATAAGAAAGATAACCAGTACAAGATGAAAGACAACCAATAGAATATGAAAGAGAACAAGTAGAACATGAAAGACTACCGGTAAAAGATAAAAGACACCAGCAGAACAAGAAAGACAACTAGAAGAAAATGTAAGACAACTAGTAGAAGTTGAAAGACAAGTAGAGAAATAGTTCGTATAAGACAACCTGTAGAATATGAAAGATAACAAGTAGAACATGAAAGACTACCGGTACAAGATGAAAGACACCAGTAGAACATTAAAGACAACAAGTACAACATGAAAGACAACTAGTTCAAATTGAAAGAAATTAGAAAATGATGAAAAAAAACTAGTAAAAGATGAAAGACAACTGCAAGAAGATGAAATACAACTATTAGAGATGAAAGACAACTAGTAGAACTTGAAATAGAACAAGCAGAACATGAAAGACCACCAATAGAACATGAATGACAACCAGTAAAACATTAAGGACAACCAATATATGATGAAAACAATCATTAGAACATAATAGTCAACCAGTAAAAGAAGAAAGACAACTAGAAGAAGATGAAATACAATTAATAGAAGAACAAGGACAACTAGAAGAAGATTAAATACAACTAGTAGTAGATAAAAGACAACCAGTAGAACATGAAAAATTACCGGCACAAGATGAAAGACAACCAATAGAACACGAAAGATAACCAATTCAAGATGAAAGACAACCAGTAGAACATGAAAGACAACCAGTACAAGATGAAAGATAACTAGAAGAAGATGAAAACAACTAGTCAAAGATGAAAGACAACTAGAAGAACATGAAATACTACTAGTAGTAGATGAAAGACAACCAGTAGAACATAAAAGACAACAAGAAGAACATTAGAGAGAATCAGTACAAGATGAAAGACAACCATTAGAACATGAAAAACAACTAGTAATATAAGAAAGACAAACTAGTACGAGATGAAAGGCAACCAGTAGAATACGTAATACAACCAGTACAAGATGAAAGACAACTAGTAGAAGATGAAAGACAACTAGAAAAATATGAAATACAACTAGTAGAACATGAAAGACAACAAGTAGAACATGAAATACAACCAGTACAACTTGAAAGATGACTAGAAGAAGAAGACAACTAGTAGAACATGAAACACAACTAGTTTTATAAGAAAGACAACCAGTACGAGATGAAAGACTACTAGTAGAATATGAAAGAGAACAATTAGAACATGAAAAACTACCGGTACAAGATAAAAAACAACCAGTAATAAGAAAGACAACTAGAAGAAGATTAAAGACAGTTGAAGATAAAAGACAACTGGAAGAAAATTAAATAAAACTAGTAGTAGATAAAAGACAACCAGTAGAATATGAAAGAGAACAAGTAGAACATGAAAAACAATCAGTACAAGATAAAAGACAACCATTAGAACATAAAAGACACACCGTAAAAGATAAAAGACAACCAGTTCAAATTGAAAGTCAACTAGAAGAAGATGAAAGACAACTAATTGAAGATGAAACACAACTAGAAGAAGATTAAATACAACTAGTAGTAGATAAAAGACAACCAATAGAACTTGAAAAACTAGAAGAAGATTAAATACAACTATCGGTACAAGATGAAAGACAACCAGTGGAACATGAAAGACAACCAATACAAGATGAAAGACAAACAGTAGAACACGAAAAACAACAAGTAGTACAAGATGAAAGACAACTAGAAAAAAATAAATACAACTAGTAGTTGATGAAAGACAACAAGTAGAACATGAAATGTCAAGTAGAAAATGAAAAACAACAAGTAGAACATGAAATGTCAAGTAGAAAATGAAAGACAACAAGTAGAACATGAAAGACAACCAATACAAGATGAAAGACAACTAGTAGAACATTAAACACAACTAGTATTATAAGAAAGACAACCAGTGCGTGATGAAAGACAACCAGTATAATATGAAAGTGAACAAGAAGAACATGAAAAACTACCAGTACAAGATAAAAGACAATTAGTAGAACGAGAATGACAACTAGAAGTAGATGATAGACAACTAGTAGAAGTAGAAAGACAACAAGAAGAAGATTAAATAAAACTAGTAGTAGATAAAAAAACAACCAGTAATATATGAAAGAGAACAAGTAGAACATGAAAGACTTCCGGTAAGAGATGAACGACAACCAGTAGAACTTGAAAGACAAATTGTACAAGATGAATGACAACTAGTAGAACATGAAACACAACTAGTTCAAATTGAAAGACAACCAGTTCAAATGGAAAGACAATTACCAGTACAAGATGAAAAATAACCTGTAGAACATGAAATAGAACAAGCAGAACTGAAAGATAACCTGTACAAGACAAAAGACAACCCGTAGAACATTAAAGACAAAAAGTACTAGATTAAAGACAACTAGTAGAACTTGAAAGACAACGTATACGAAGAAAAACAACCATTAGAACATAAAAGTCAACCAGTAAAATAAGAAAGACAACTAGAATAAGATGAAAGACAACTAATAGAAGATGAAAGACAACTAGAAGAAGATTAAATATAACTAGCAGCAGATGAAAGACAACCAGTAGAACATGAAAGACAATCAATACAAAATAAAAAACAAACAGTAGACCATGAAACACAACCAGTACAAGATGAAAGACAACTAAACGAAGATAAAATACAACTAGTAGTTAATGAAAGACAACCAGTAGAACAGGAAAGACAACAAGTAGAACATGAAAGACAACTAGTAGAAAATGAAAAACAACTAGAAGAAAATGAAATACGACTAGTAGTAGATAAAAGACAACCAGTAGAACATGAAAGACAACAAGTAGAACATGAAAGACAACCAGTACAATATGAAAGACAACCAGTAGAACATGAAAGACAACCAGTACAATATGAAAGACAACCAGTAGAACATGAAATACAAACCGTACAAGATAAATGACAACCAATAGAACATGAAAGACAAATTGTACAAGTCGAAAGACAACTAGTACAACATGAAAGACAACCCGTACAAGATAAAAGAGAACAAGTATAACATGAAAGACAACAAGTACAAGATTAAAGACAACCTGTAGCTTCAAAGACAACCAGTATAAGATGAAAAACAATCATTATAACATAAAAGACAACCAGTAGAAAATGAAAAATAACTAGAAAAATATGAGACAACTAGTAGAAGATGAAATACAACTACAATAAGATTAAATAAAGTTAGTAGTAGATAAAAAACAACAAGTAGAAAATCAAAGAGAACAAGTAGAACACGAACAAGATGAAAGACAACCATACAAGATGAAAGACAACCAATAGAACATGAAAGACAACCAGTACAGGATGAAAAACAACTAGTAGAAGATGAATGACAACTAGAAGAAGATGAAATACAATTAATATTAGATGAATGACTAGTAGAACTTGAAAGACAACCAGTACAAGATGAAAGACAACTAGTAGAATATGAAAAAGACAACTAGTACAAGATGAATGAGAATTAGAAAAAGTTGGAAAACAACTAGTAGAAGATGAAAGACAACTAGAAGAAAATGAAATACGAATAGTAGTAGATAAAAGATAAACAGTTGAATATGAAAGACAACAAGTAGAATATGAAAGACAACCAGTACAAGATGAAAGACAACGAGTAGAACATGAAAGACAACCCGTACATGATGAATGACAACCAGAAGAACATGAAAGACAACTAGTACAAGATGAAAGACAACTCGAAGAAGATGAAAAAAACTAGAAGAAGATGAAAAAAACTAGTAGAAGATGAAAGACACAAGAAGATGAAATACAACTAATAGTAGATGAAAGACAACCAGTAGAACAAAAAAGACAATCAGTACAAGATGAAATACAACTAGTAGAACATTAAAGACATGCAATACAAGATGAAAGATAACCATTGGAACATGAAAGACAACCTGTACAAGAAGAAAGCCATGTTGAAGATGATGAATAACATGTAGTAGTACATGAAAGACAACTAGTAGAACATGAATGACAACAAGTAGAACATGAAAGACAACATGTACAACATGAAAGACAATCCCTAGAACATGAAAGACAACTAGTGCAAGATGAAAGATGTAAAACACGAAAGACAAACCAGTACAAGATGAAATACAACTAGAAGAAGATGAAAAACAACTAGTAGAACATTAAACACAACTAGTATTATAAGAAAGACAACCAATATAATAAGAAAGTGAACAAGTAGAACATGAAAAACTACTACAGAAAGACAACAAGAAGAAGATTAAATAAAACTAGTAGTAGATAAAAAAAACAACCAGTAATATGTGAAGGAGAACAAGTAGAACATGAAAGACTTCCGGTAAGAGATGCACGACACCCAGTAGAACTTGAAAGACAAATTGTACAAGATGAATGACAACTAGTAGAACATGACAGACAACTAGTTCAAATTAAAAGACAACTAGAAAAACATGAAAGACAACCAGTTCAAATTGAAAGACAACTAGAAGAACATGAAATACAATTAATAGTAGATGAAAAATAACCTGTAGAACATGAAATAGAACAAGCAGAACTGAAATACAATATGTACAAGATAAAAGACAACCAGTAGAACATTAAAGACAACAAGTACAATATTAAAAATAACCAGTAGAACTTGAAAGACAACGTATACGAAGAAAAACAACCATTAGAACATAAAAGTCAACTAGTAAAATAAGAAAGACAACTAGAATACGATGAAAGACAACTAATAGAAGATGAAAGACAACTAGAAGAAGATTAAATACAACTAACAGTAGATAAAAGACAACCAGTAGAACATGAAAGACGACCAATACATGATAAAAACAATAAACAGTAGAACATGAAACACAACCAGTACAAGATGAAAGACAACTAGAAGAAGATAAAATACAACTAGTAGCTAATGAAAGACAACCAGTAGAACAGGAAAGAAAACAAGTAAAACATGAAAGACAACTATTAGAAAATGAAAAACAACTAGAAGAAAATGAAATACGACTAGTAGTAGATAAAAAGACAACCAGTAGAACATCAAAGACAACCGGTACAACATGAAAGACAACCAGTAGAACAAAAAAATACAAACCGTACAAGATAAATGACAACCAATAGAACATGAAAGACAACCAGTACAAATTGAAGAACAACTAGTACAACATTAAAGACAACTAGTACAAGATAAAAGAGAACAAGTATAACATGAAAGACAACTAGTACAAGATTAAAGACAACATGTAGCTTCAAAGATAACCAGTATAAGATGAAAACAATCATTATAACATAAAAGACAACCAGTAGAACATGACAAATAACTAGATAAAGATGGGACAACTAGTAGAAGATGAAATACAACTACAATAAGATTAAATAAAATTAGTAGCAGATGAAAGACAACCACAACCAGTAGAACATGAAAGACAAACCGTACAAGATGAATGACAACCAATAGAACATGAAAGACAACCCGTTCAAATTGAAAGACAACTAGAAGAAGATGAAAAAAACAAGTAGAAAATGAAAGACAACTACAATAACATAAAAACAACTAGTAATTTAAGAAAGACAACCAGTAGAACATGAAATACGACCAGCACAAGATGAAAGACAACTAGTAGAAGACGAAGGACAACTAGAAGAAGATGATATACAACTAGTAGCACACGAAAGACAACAAGTAGAACATGAAAGACAACAAGTAGAAAATGAAAGACAACCAGTACAAGATGAAAGACAACTAGTAGAACATGAAACACTACTACTATTATAAGAACGACAACTAGCAGGAGATGAAAGACAACCAGTAGAATATGAAAGAGAACAAATAGAAAAACATGAAAGACTACCGGTACAAGATAAAAGACAACCAGTACAACATGAAAGACAACTAGTATAACATGAAAGACAACCACTACGGGATAAAAGACAACCAGTATAATATAACAGTGAACAAGTAGAACTTGAAAGACTACCGGTACAAGATAAAAGACAACTAGTAGAACAAAAATGACAACTAGAAGTAGATGAAAGACAACTAGTAGAAGAAAAAAGACAACAAGAAGATGATTAAATAAAACTAGTAGTAGATAAAAAACAACCAGTAATATATGAAAGAGAACAAGTAGAACATGAAAGACTTCCGGTAAAAGATGAAAGACAACCAATAGAACATGAAAGACAAACTGTACAAGGTGAATGGCAACTAGTAGAACATGAAAGACAACCAGTTCAAATTGAAAGACAACTAGAAGAACAACTAGTTGAAAGATAACTTGTAGAACTTGAAATAGAACAAACAGAACATGAAAGACAACCAGTACAATATAAAAGACAACCAGTAGAACATTAAAGACAACAAGTACAAGAGTAAAGACAACCAGTATAAGAAGAAAAACAACCATTAGAACATAAAAATCAAACTAGTAAAATAAGAAACACAACTAATAGAAGATGAAAGACAACTAGAAGAAGATTAAATACAACTAGCAGTAGATAAAAGATAACCAGTAGAACATGAAAGACAACCAATAAAAGATAAAAAACAAACAGTGAAACATGAAACACAACCAGTACAAGATGAAAGACAACTAGAAGAAGATAAAATACAACTAGTAGTTAATGAAAGACAACCAGTAGAACAGAAAAAAACCAATATAAGATGAAAGACAACCAGTAGAACATGAAAAACAACTAGAAGAAGATGAAATACGACTAGTAGTAGATAAAAGACAACCAGTAGAACATGAAAGACAACAACTAGAACATGAAATACAACCGGTACAATATGAAAGACAACCAGTAAAACATGAAAGATAAACCATACATGATGAATGACAACTAATAGAACATGAAAGACAACCAGTACAAATTGAAAGACAACTAGTAGAACATGAAAGACAACTCGCACAAGATAAAAGAGAACAAGTATAACATGAAAGACAACTAGTACAAGATTAAAGACAACATGTACAAGATGAAAGACAACTAGAAGAAGATAAAATACAACTAGTAGTTAATGAAAGACAACCAGTATAAGATGAAAAACAACCATTATAACATAAAAGACAACCAGTAGAACATGAAAAACAACTAGAAAAATATGAAAGACAACTAGTAGAAGATGAAATACAACTACAAGAAGATTAAATAAAATTAGTAGTAGATAAAAAGACAACTGGTAGAAAATAAAAGCGAACAAGTAGAACATGAAAGACTACCAATACAAGATGAAATACAACTAGTACAACACGAAAGACAACCAATACAAGATGAGACAACCAGTAGGACATGAAAAACAACCAGTACAGGATGAAAAACAACTAGTATAAGATGAATGACAACTAGAAGAATACAAAATACAATTAATAATAGATGAAAGACAACCAGTAGAACATGAAAGACAACCAGTACAAGATGAAAGACAACAAGTAGAATATGAAAGAGACAACTAGTACAAGATGAATGAGAACTAGAAGAAGATGAAAAATAACTAGTAGAAGATGAAAGACAACTAGAAGAAGATGAAATACGAATAATAGTAGATAAAAGATAAACAGTTGAATATGAAAAACAACAAGTAGAATATGAAAGACAACCAGTACAATATGAAAGACAACCCGTACAAGATGAAAGATAACTCGAAGAAGATGAAAAGAATAGTAGAAGATGAAAGACAACTACAAGAAGATGAAATACAACTAATAGTAGATGAAAGACAACCAGTACAAGAGGAAAGACAATTAGAAGAACATGAAAGACACCCAATACAAGATGAAAGACAACCATTAGAACATGAAAGGCAACATGTACAAGAAGAAAGACATGAACAAGAAGGTGAATAACATCTAGTAGTACATGAAAGACAACCAGTAGAACATGAATGACAACAAGTACAACATGAAAGACAACATGTACAACATGAAAGAAAATTGGTACAAGATGAAAGACGTAATAGATGAAAGACAACCTGCACAAGATGAAATACAACTAGAAAAAGATGCAAAACAACTAGTGGAAGATGAAAGATAACTAGAAGAAAATGAAAGACAACCAGTAGTAGATGAAAGAGAACCAGTAGATGATGAAATACAAATAAAAGAATACGAAAGAAATCTAGAAAAAGGAAATACAACTAGTAGTAGACGACAAAAAAACTAGTAGAAAATGAAAGACAACCTGTACAAGTTGAAAGACAATAAAGAGAACATGAAAGACGACCAGTACAAGATGAATGAGAATTGAAGAAGATGAAAATCAACAAGTAGAAGATGAAAGACAACTAGAAGAAGATGAAATACAACTAGCTTTAGATGAATGACAGCCGGTACAACATGAAAGATAACAATTAGAATATGAGAAACAACCAGTACTATATGAAAGACAACTAATAGAACATTTAAGACAACCAATACAACATAAAAGACAACCAGTACAACATGAAATACAACCAGTACAACATGAAATACAACTAGTACAAGATGAAAGACAACTAGAAGAACATGAAAAACTAGTAGAAAATAAAAGACAACTAGAAGAAGATGAAATACAGCTAGAGAACATGAATGACAATAAATAGAGCATGAAAAGCAACTAGAAGAAAATTAAAGTTAACCAGTAGTAGATGAAATACAAACAGTAGATGATGAAATACATAGAAAAGATGATGAAAGATATCTAGAAAAAGATGAAATACATCTAGTAATAGATGGAAGACAACTAGTAGAACATGAAAGAACAAACCAATACAAGATGAAAGACAATAAGTAGAACATGAAAGACAATCAGTACAAGATGAATGAGAACTAGAAGAAGAAGAATAAGAACTAGTAGAAGATGAAAGACAGCTATAGGAAGATGAAATACGACTAGTAGTAAGATAAAAGACAACCAGTAGAACCTGAAAGACAATCAGTACAAGATGAAAGACAACGAGTAGAACATGAAAGACAAACCGTACAAGATGAATGACAACGAGAAGAACATGAAAGACGACAAGTACAAGATGAGAGACATCTTGAAGAAGATGAAAAAAATACTATTTGAAGATGAAACACAACTACAAGAAGATGAAATACAACTAATAATAGATGAAAGACAACCAGTAGAGAATGAAAGACAATAAGTAGAACATGAAAGACTATCAGTAGAACTTGAAAGACAACCAGTATAAGATGGAAAATAACCATTAACGTAAAAGTCAACTAGTACAAGATGAAAGACAACTAATAGAACATGAAAGACAACCAATACAGGAGGAAAGACAACCATTAGAACATGAAATAATAGCAGTACATGATGAAAGACAAGTAGAAGAAAACGAAAAACAACTAGTAGAAGAAGAAAGACAACTAGTAGAACATGAAAGACAATAAGTAAAACATGAATGACAACAACTAGAACATGAGAGACAACCAGTACAACATGAAAGACAACCCGTACATGAAAGACAACAACAAGTACAACATGAAATACAACAAGTAGAACATGAAAAACAATCAGTACTAGATGAAAGACAACTAGAAAAAGATGAAAGACAACAAGTAGAACATGAAACACAACTAGTATTATAAGAAAGACAACTAGTACGAGATTGAAAGACAACTAATAGAATATGAAAGAGCACAAGTAGAACATGAAAGACTACCGGGACAAGATAAAAGACAACCAGTAGAACAAGAAAGACAACTCGAAGAAGATGTAAAACAACTAGTAGAAGATGAAAGACAAGTAGAGAAAGGTTAAATAAAACTAGTAGTTGGTATAAGATAGTAGAATATGAAAGAGAACAAGTAGAACATGAAAGACTACCGGTACAAGATAAAAGACAACCAGTAGAACATGAAAGACAACAAGTACAACAAGAAAGACAACCAGTTCAAATTGAAAGACACTAGAAGATGGTGAAAAAAAAACTAGTATAAGATGAAAGACAAGTACATGAAGATGAAATACAACTAATAGTAGATGAAAGACAACTAGTAGAACATGAATGACAACCAATACAAGATTAAAGACAACCAGTAGAACTTGAAAGACAACCAGTATAAGATGTAAAATAACCATTAGAACATAAAAGTCAACCAGTAAAGAAGAAAGACAACTAGAAGAAGATTAAGAGCATCTACTTCCCAGTAACTCAAATGAGTTTCTAAATAACTGTTAACCACTTTTTAGAAATTAAGGTCTCTAAAGTTTCTAACTCTCACATCCCTGAAATTAATTTTAGAGTTTCTATCAAGCCATGTCTGCAACAAATTAAGAAGGAGAAAAAATTTGAGCCAATTATTTGATCAGCATGGAGTTTATAAACAGTTTCTTAATAAGAAGCTTTACTGCATATTTTCTAAATAAGAAACTCTCCCACATCTCTGAAACTGGATTAGAAACTGCCACATCATATTAGAAACTCTAATAGTACCAGGGATGTAGATGCTCTAAATACAACTAGTAGTAGATAAAAGACAACCAGTAGAACATGAAAAAGAACAAGTAGAACATGAAATACTACCGGCACAAGATGAAAGACAACCAGTAGAACATGAAAGACAACTAATACAAGATGAAAGACAATCAGTAGAAAAACGAAAGACAATAAGTACAAGACGAAAGACAGTTAGAAAAAGATGAGTAGAAGATGAAAGACAACTAGAAGAAGATGAAATACTACAAGTAGAACATGAAAGACGACAAGATGAAAGACAAGTAGAAGAAGATTAAAAACAACCAGTAGAACATGAAAAACAACTAGTAATTTAAGAAAGACAACCAGTACGAGATGAAAGGCAACCAGTAGAACATGAAATAAGACCAGTACAAGATGAAAGACAGCAAGTAGAAGATGAAGGACAACTAGAAGAAGATGAAATACAACTAGTAGAACATGAAAGACAACAAGTAAAACATGAAAGACAACAAGTGGAAAATGAAAGACAACCAGTACTAGATGAAAGACAACTAGTAGAACATGAAACACTACAACTATTATAAGAAAAACAAATAATATGAGATGAAAGACAACCAGTAGAATATGAAAGAGAACAAATCGAAGAACATGAAAGACTACCGGTACAAGATAAAAGACAACCAGTACAACATGAAGGACAAATAAAAGAATATCAAAGACAACATGTAGAAGATGAAAAACAACTAGAAAAAGATTAAATAAACTAGTAGTAGATAAAATACAACCAGAGAGAACAAGTAGAACATGAAAGACAGATGGTACATAATTAAATGCAACCAGTGGAACATGAAATACAAACCGTACAAGATGAATGACAACCAGTACAAGGTGAAAGACATCCAGTTCAAATTGAAAGACAATTAGAAGAAGATGAAAAAAACTAGTAGAAGATGAAAGACAACTACAAGCAAATGAAATACAACTAATAGTAGATAAAAGACAACCAGTAGAGAAGAGAGAAAGCAGAACATGAAACACAATCCGTACAAGATAAAAGACGCCCAGTAGAACATGAAAGACATGAAAAATAACCATTAGAACATAAAAGTCAACATGTTCTAATAGTTGACAACCAGTATAAGATGAAAAACAACCATTAGAACATAATAGTCAACCAGTAAATGAAAAAAGACAACTAGAAGAAGATGAAAGACATATAATCGAAGAAGAAAAACAGCTAGAAGAAGATTAAATACAACTAGTTTTAGATAAAAGACAACCAGTAGAACATGCAAGAGAACAAGTAGAACATGAAATACTACTGGCACAAGATGAAAAACAACCAGTATAACATGAAAAACAACTAATACAAGATGAAAGACAACTAGTAGAAAATAAAAGACAATAAGTACAAGACGAAAGACAACTAGAAGAAGATAAAAATAACTAATAGAAGATGAAAGACAAGTAGAAGAAGATAAAATACTACTAGTAGTAGAAGAAAAATAACAAGTAAAACATGAAAGACAACAAGATAGACAACTAGAAGAAGATGAAGGACAACAAGATAGACAACCAGTAGAAAGTGAAAAACAACTAGTAATTTAAGAAAGACAACCAGTACGAGATGAAAGGCAACCAATTGAACATGAAATACGACCAGTACAAGATGAAACATAACTAGTAGAAGATGAAGGACAACTAGAAGAAGATGAAATACATCTAGTAGAACACGAAAGACAACAAGTAGAAAATCAAAGACAACTAACCGGTACAAGATGAAAGACAACTAGTACGAGATGAAAGACAACCAGTAGAATATGAAAGAGAACAAATAGAAGAACATGAAAGACTACCGGTACAAGATAAAAGACAACCAGTACAACATGAAAGACAAATAGAAGAAGATCAAAGACAACTTGTAGAAGATGAAAGACAACTCGAAGAAGATTAAATAAACTAGTAGTAGATAAAAGACAACCAGAGAGAACAAGTAGAACATGAAAGACAAACCGTACAAGATGAATGACAACCAGTAGAACGTGAAAGACATCCAGTTCAAATTGAAACACAATTAGAAGAAGATGAAAAAAAACTAGTAGAAGATGAAAGACAACTACAAGAACTAATAGTAGATGAAAGACAACATGTAGAAAATAGAACAAGCAGAACATGAAACACAATCCGTACAAGATTTAAGACAACCAAGTAGAACTTGAAAAACACCAGTATATGATGAAAAACAACCATTAGAACATAAAAGTAAACCAGTAAAAGATGAAATGCAACCTGGAAGAAGATGAAAGACAACTACATGAAGATTAAATACAACTAGTAGTAGATAAAGAACAACTAGTAGAATATGAAAGACTATCGGTACAAGATGAAATACAACTAGGAGAACATGTAAGACAACCAATACAAGCTGAAAGACAAACAGTTGAACATGAAAGACAATCAGTACAATATGAAAAACAACTAGAAGAAGAGGAAATACAACTAGTAGATTATGAAACACAACTAGTAGAGCATGAAAAACAACCAGTACTAGATGAAAGACAACTAGTAGAACATGAAACACAACTAGTATTATAAGAAAGATAACCAGTACAAGATGAAAGACAACCAATAGAATATGAAAGAGAACAAGTAGAACATGAAAGACTACCGGTAAAAGATAAAAGACACCAGCAGAACAAGAAAGACAACTAGAAGAAAATGTAAGACAACTAGTAGAAGTTGAAAGACAAGTAGAGAAATAGTTCGTATAAGACAACCTGTAGAATATGAAAGATAACAAGTAGAACATGAAAGACTACCGGTACAAGATGAAAGACACCAGTAGAACATTAAAGACAACAAGTACAACATGAAAGACAACTAGTTCAAATTGAAAGAAATTAGAAAATGATGAAAAAAAACTAGTAAAAGATGAAAGACAACTGCAAGAAGATGAAATACAACTATTAGAGATGAAAGACAACTAGTAGAACTTGAAATAGAACAAGCAGAACATGAAAGACCACCAATAGAACATGAATGACAACCAGTAAAACATTAAGGACAACCAATATATGATGAAAACAATCATTAGAACATAATAGTCAACCAGTAAAAGAAGAAAGACAACTAGAAGAAGATGAAATACAATTAATAGAAGAACAAGGACAACTAGAAGAAGATTAAATACAACTAGTAGTAGATAAAAGACAACCAGTAGAACATGAAAAATTACCGGCACAAGATGAAAGACAACCAATAGAACACGAAAGATAACCAATTCAAGATGAAAGACAACCAGTAGAACATGAAAGACAACCAGTACAAGATGAAAGATAACTAGAAGAAGATGAAAACAACTAGTCAAAGATGAAAGACAACTAGAAGAACATGAAATACTACTAGTAGTAGATGAAAGACAACCAGTAGAACATAAAAGACAACAAGAAGAACATTAGAGAGAATCAGTACAAGATGAAAGACAACCATTAGAACATGAAAAACAACTAGTAATATAAGAAAGACAAACTAGTACGAGATGAAAGGCAACCAGTAGAATACGTAATACAACCAGTACAAGATGAAAGACAACTAGTAGAAGATGAAAGACAACTAGAAAAATATGAAATACAACTAGTAGAACATGAAAGACAACAAGTAGAACATGAAATACAACCAGTACAACTTGAAAGATGACTAGAAGAAGAAGACAACTAGTAGAACATGAAACACAACTAGTTTTATAAGAAAGACAACCAGTACGAGATGAAAGACTACTAGTAGAATATGAAAGAGAACAATTAGAACATGAAAAACTACCGGTACAAGATAAAAAACAACCAGTAATAAGAAAGACAACTAGAAGAAGATTAAAGACAGTTGAAGATAAAAGACAACTGGAAGAAAATTAAATAAAACTAGTAGTAGATAAAAGACAACCAGTAGAATATGAAAGAGAACAAGTAGAACATGAAAAACAATCAGTACAAGATAAAAGACAACCATTAGAACATAAAAGACACACCGTAAAAGATAAAAGACAACCAGTTCAAATTGAAAGTCAACTAGAAGAAGATGAAAGACAACTAATTGAAGATGAAACACAACTAGAAGAAGATTAAATACAACTAGTAGTAGATAAAAGACAACCAATAGAACTTGAAAAACTAGAAGAAGATTAAATACAACTATCGGTACAAGATGAAAGACAACCAGTGGAACATGAAAGACAACCAATACAAGATGAAAGACAAACAGTAGAACACGAAAAACAACAAGTAGTACAAGATGAAAGACAACTAGAAAAAAATAAATACAACTAGTAGTTGATGAAAGACAACAAGTAGAACATGAAATGTCAAGTAGAAAATGAAAAACAACAAGTAGAACATGAAATGTCAAGTAGAAAATGAAAGACAACAAGTAGAACATGAAAGACAACCAATACAAGATGAAAGACAACTAGTAGAACATTAAACACAACTAGTATTATAAGAAAGACAACCAGTGCGTGATGAAAGACAACCAGTATAATATGAAAGTGAACAAGAAGAACATGAAAAACTACCAGTACAAGATAAAAGACAATTAGTAGAACGAGAATGACAACTAGAAGTAGATGATAGACAACTAGTAGAAGTAGAAAGACAACAAGAAGAAGATTAAATAAAACTAGTAGTAGATAAAAAAACAACCAGTAATATATGAAAGAGAACAAGTAGAACATGAAAGACTTCCGGTAAGAGATGAACGACAACCAGTAGAACTTGAAAGACAAATTGTACAAGATGAATGACAACTAGTAGAACATGAAACACAACTAGTTCAAATTGAAAGACAACCAGTTCAAATGGAAAGACAATTACCAGTACAAGATGAAAAATAACCTGTAGAACATGAAATAGAACAAGCAGAACTGAAAGATAACCTGTACAAGACAAAAGACAACCCGTAGAACATTAAAGACAAAAAGTACTAGATTAAAGACAACTAGTAGAACTTGAAAGACAACGTATACGAAGAAAAACAACCATTAGAACATAAAAGTCAACCAGTAAAATAAGAAAGACAACTAGAATAAGATGAAAGACAACTAATAGAAGATGAAAGACAACTAGAAGAAGATTAAATATAACTAGCAGCAGATGAAAGACAACCAGTAGAACATGAAAGACAATCAATACAAAATAAAAAACAAACAGTAGACCATGAAACACAACCAGTACAAGATGAAAGACAACTAAACGAAGATAAAATACAACTAGTAGTTAATGAAAGACAACCAGTAGAACAGGAAAGACAACAAGTAGAACATGAAAGACAACTAGTAGAAAATGAAAAACAACTAGAAGAAAATGAAATACGACTAGTAGTAGATAAAAGACAACCAGTAGAACATGAAAGACAACAAGTAGAACATGAAAGACAACCAGTACAATATGAAAGACAACCAGTAGAACATGAAAGACAACCAGTACAATATGAAAGACAACCAGTAGAACATGAAATACAAACCGTACAAGATAAATGACAACCAATAGAACATGAAAGACAAATTGTACAAGTCGAAAGACAACTAGTACAACATGAAAGACAACCCGTACAAGATAAAAGAGAACAAGTATAACATGAAAGACAACAAGTACAAGATTAAAGACAACCTGTAGCTTCAAAGACAACCAGTATAAGATGAAAAACAATCATTATAACATAAAAGACAACCAGTAGAAAATGAAAAATAACTAGAAAAATATGAGACAACTAGTAGAAGATGAAATACAACTACAATAAGATTAAATAAAGTTAGTAGTAGATAAAAAACAACAAGTAGAAAATCAAAGAGAACAAGTAGAACACGAACAAGATGAAAGACAACCATACAAGATGAAAGACAACCAATAGAACATGAAAGACAACCAGTACAGGATGAAAAACAACTAGTAGAAGATGAATGACAACTAGAAGAAGATGAAATACAATTAATATTAGATGAATGACTAGTAGAACTTGAAAGACAACCAGTACAAGATGAAAGACAACTAGTAGAATATGAAAAAGACAACTAGTACAAGATGAATGAGAATTAGAAAAAGTTGGAAAACAACTAGTAGAAGATGAAAGACAACTAGAAGAAAATGAAATACGAATAGTAGTAGATAAAAGATAAACAGTTGAATATGAAAGACAACAAGTAGAATATGAAAGACAACCAGTACAAGATGAAAGACAACGAGTAGAACATGAAAGACAACCCGTACATGATGAATGACAACCAGAAGAACATGAAAGACAACTAGTACAAGATGAAAGACAACTCGAAGAAGATGAAAAAAACTAGAAGAAGATGAAAAAAACTAGTAGAAGATGAAAGACACAAGAAGATGAAATACAACTAATAGTAGATGAAAGACAACCAGTAGAACAAAAAAGACAATCAGTACAAGATGAAATACAACTAGTAGAACATTAAAGACATGCAATACAAGATGAAAGATAACCATTGGAACATGAAAGACAACCTGTACAAGAAGAAAGCCATGTTGAAGATGATGAATAACATGTAGTAGTACATGAAAGACAACTAGTAGAACATGAATGACAACAAGTAGAACATGAAAGACAACATGTACAACATGAAAGACAATCCCTAGAACATGAAAGACAACTAGTGCAAGATGAAAGATGTAAAACACGAAAGACAAACCAGTACAAGATGAAATACAACTAGAAGAAGATGAAAAACAACTAGTAGAACATTAAACACAACTAGTATTATAAGAAAGACAACCAATATAATAAGAAAGTGAACAAGTAGAACATGAAAAACTACTACAGAAAGACAACAAGAAGAAGATTAAATAAAACTAGTAGTAGATAAAAAAAACAACCAGTAATATGTGAAGGAGAACAAGTAGAACATGAAAGACTTCCGGTAAGAGATGCACGACACCCAGTAGAACTTGAAAGACAAATTGTACAAGATGAATGACAACTAGTAGAACATGACAGACAACTAGTTCAAATTAAAAGACAACTAGAAAAACATGAAAGACAACCAGTTCAAATTGAAAGACAACTAGAAGAACATGAAATACAATTAATAGTAGATGAAAAATAACCTGTAGAACATGAAATAGAACAAGCAGAACTGAAATACAATATGTACAAGATAAAAGACAACCAGTAGAACATTAAAGACAACAAGTACAATATTAAAAATAACCAGTAGAACTTGAAAGACAACGTATACGAAGAAAAACAACCATTAGAACATAAAAGTCAACTAGTAAAATAAGAAAGACAACTAGAATACGATGAAAGACAACTAATAGAAGATGAAAGACAACTAGAAGAAGATTAAATACAACTAACAGTAGATAAAAGACAACCAGTAGAACATGAAAGACGACCAATACATGATAAAAACAATAAACAGTAGAACATGAAACACAACCAGTACAAGATGAAAGACAACTAGAAGAAGATAAAATACAACTAGTAGCTAATGAAAGACAACCAGTAGAACAGGAAAGAAAACAAGTAAAACATGAAAGACAACTATTAGAAAATGAAAAACAACTAGAAGAAAATGAAATACGACTAGTAGTAGATAAAAAGACAACCAGTAGAACATCAAAGACAACCGGTACAACATGAAAGACAACCAGTAGAACAAAAAAATACAAACCGTACAAGATAAATGACAACCAATAGAACATGAAAGACAACCAGTACAAATTGAAGAACAACTAGTACAACATTAAAGACAACTAGTACAAGATAAAAGAGAACAAGTATAACATGAAAGACAACTAGTACAAGATTAAAGACAACATGTAGCTTCAAAGATAACCAGTATAAGATGAAAACAATCATTATAACATAAAAGACAACCAGTAGAACATGACAAATAACTAGATAAAGATGGGACAACTAGTAGAAGATGAAATACAACTACAATAAGATTAAATAAAATTAGTAGCAGATGAAAGACAACCACAACCAGTAGAACATGAAAGACAAACCGTACAAGATGAATGACAACCAATAGAACATGAAAGACAACCCGTTCAAATTGAAAGACAACTAGAAGAAGATGAAAAAAACAAGTAGAAAATGAAAGACAACTACAATAACATAAAAACAACTAGTAATTTAAGAAAGACAACCAGTAGAACATGAAATACGACCAGCACAAGATGAAAGACAACTAGTAGAAGACGAAGGACAACTAGAAGAAGATGATATACAACTAGTAGCACACGAAAGACAACAAGTAGAACATGAAAGACAACAAGTAGAAAATGAAAGACAACCAGTACAAGATGAAAGACAACTAGTAGAACATGAAACACTACTACTATTATAAGAACGACAACTAGCAGGAGATGAAAGACAACCAGTAGAATATGAAAGAGAACAAATAGAAAAACATGAAAGACTACCGGTACAAGATAAAAGACAACCAGTACAACATGAAAGACAACTAGTATAACATGAAAGACAACCACTACGGGATAAAAGACAACCAGTATAATATAACAGTGAACAAGTAGAACTTGAAAGACTACCGGTACAAGATAAAAGACAACTAGTAGAACAAAAATGACAACTAGAAGTAGATGAAAGACAACTAGTAGAAGAAAAAAGACAACAAGAAGATGATTAAATAAAACTAGTAGTAGATAAAAAACAACCAGTAATATATGAAAGAGAACAAGTAGAACATGAAAGACTTCCGGTAAAAGATGAAAGACAACCAATAGAACATGAAAGACAAACTGTACAAGGTGAATGGCAACTAGTAGAACATGAAAGACAACCAGTTCAAATTGAAAGACAACTAGAAGAACAACTAGTTGAAAGATAACTTGTAGAACTTGAAATAGAACAAACAGAACATGAAAGACAACCAGTACAATATAAAAGACAACCAGTAGAACATTAAAGACAACAAGTACAAGAGTAAAGACAACCAGTATAAGAAGAAAAACAACCATTAGAACATAAAAATCAAACTAGTAAAATAAGAAACACAACTAATAGAAGATGAAAGACAACTAGAAGAAGATTAAATACAACTAGCAGTAGATAAAAGATAACCAGTAGAACATGAAAGACAACCAATAAAAGATAAAAAACAAACAGTGAAACATGAAACACAACCAGTACAAGATGAAAGACAACTAGAAGAAGATAAAATACAACTAGTAGTTAATGAAAGACAACCAGTAGAACAGAAAAAAACCAATATAAGATGAAAGACAACCAGTAGAACATGAAAAACAACTAGAAAAAGATGAAATACGACTAGTAGTAGATAAAAGACAACCAGTAGAACATGAAAGACAACAACTAGAACATGAAATACAACCGGTACAATATGAAAGACAACCAGTAAAACATGAAAGATAAACCATACATGATGAATGACAACTAATAGAACATGAAAGACAACCAGTACAAATTGAAAGACAACTAGTAGAACATGAAAGACAACTCGCACAAGATAAAAGAGAACAAGTATAACATGAAAGACAACTAGTACAAGATTAAAGACAACATGTACAAGATGAAAGACAACTAGAAGAAGATAAAATACAACTAGTAGTTAATGAAAGACAACCAGTATAAGATGAAAAACAACCATTATAACATAAAAGACAACCAGTAGAACATGAAAAACAACTAGAAAAATATGAAAGACAACTAGTAGAAGATGAAATACAACTACAAGAAGATTAAATAAAATTAGTAGTAGATAAAAAGACAACTGGTAGAAAATAAAAGCGAACAAGTAGAACATGAAAGACTACCAATACAAGATGAAATACAACTAGTACAACACGAAAGACAACCAATACAAGATGAGACAACCAGTAGGACATGAAAAACAACCAGTACAGGATGAAAAACAACTAGTATAAGATGAATGACAACTAGAAGAATACAAAATACAATTAATAATAGATGAAAGACAACCAGTAGAACATGAAAGACAACCAGTACAAGATGAAAGACAACAAGTAGAATATGAAAGAGACAACTAGTACAAGATGAATGAGAACTAGAAGAAGATGAAAAATAACTAGTAGAAGATGAAAGACAACTAGAAGAAGATGAAATACGAATAATAGTAGATAAAAGATAAACAGTTGAATATGAAAAACAACAAGTAGAATATGAAAGACAACCAGTACAATATGAAAGACAACCCGTACAAGATGAAAGATAACTCGAAGAAGATGAAAAGAATAGTAGAAGATGAAAGACAACTACAAGAAGATGAAATACAACTAATAGTAGATGAAAGACAACCAGTACAAGAGGAAAGACAATTAGAAGAACATGAAAGACACCCAATACAAGATGAAAGACAACCATTAGAACATGAAAGGCAACATGTACAAGAAGAAAGACATGAACAAGAAGGTGAATAACATCTAGTAGTACATGAAAGACAACCAGTAGAACATGAATGACAACAAGTACAACATGAAAGACAACATGTACAACATGAAAGAAAATTGGTACAAGATGAAAGACGTAATAGATGAAAGACAACCTGCACAAGATGAAATACAACTAGAAAAAGATGCAAAACAACTAGTGGAAGATGAAAGATAACTAGAAGAAAATGAAAGACAACCAGTAGTAGATGAAAGAGAACCAGTAGATGATGAAATACAAATAAAAGAATACGAAAGAAATCTAGAAAAAGGAAATACAACTAGTAGTAGACGACAAAAAAACTAGTAGAAAATGAAAGACAACCTGTACAAGTTGAAAGACAATAAAGAGAACATGAAAGACGACCAGTACAAGATGAATGAGAATTGAAGAAGATGAAAATCAACAAGTAGAAGATGAAAGACAACTAGAAGAAGATGAAATACAACTAGCTTTAGATGAATGACAGCCGGTACAACATGAAAGATAACAATTAGAATATGAGAAACAACCAGTACTATTTGAAAGACAACTAATAGAACATTTAAGACAACCAATACAACATAAAAGACAACCAGTACAACATGAAATACAACCAGTACAACATGAAATACAACTAGTACAAGATGAAAGACAACTAGAAGAACATGAAAAACTAGTAGAAAATAAAAGACAACTAGAAGAAGATGAAATACAGCTAGAGAACATGAATGACAATAAATAGAGCATGAAAAGCAACTAGAAGAAAATTAAAGTTAACCAGTAGTAGATGAAATACAAACAGTAGATGATGAAATACATAGAAAAGATGATGAAAGATATCTAGAAAAAGATGAAATACATCTAGTAATAGATGGAAGACAACTAGTAGAACATGAAAGAACAAACCAATACAAGATGAAAGACAATAAGTAGAACATGAAAGACAATCAGTACAAGATGAATGAGAACTAGAAGAAGAAGAATAAGAACTAGTAGAAGATGAAAGACAGCTATAGGAAGATGAAATACGACTAGTAGTAAGATAAAAGACAACCAGTAGAACCTGAAAGACAATCAGTACAAGATGAAAGACAACGAGTAGAACATGAAAGACAAACCGTACAAGATGAATGACAACGAGAAGAACATGAAAGACGACAAGTACAAGATGAGAGACATCTTGAAGAAGATGAAAAAAATACTATTTGAAGATGAAACACAACTACAAGAAGATGAAATACAACTAATAATAGATGAAAGACAACCAGTAGAGAATGAAAGACAATAAGTAGAACATGAAAGACTATCAGTAGAACTTGAAAGACAACCAGTATAAGATGGAAAATAACCATTAACGTAAAAGTCAACTAGTACAAGATGAAAGACAACTAATAGAACATGAAAGACAACCAATACAGGAGGAAAGACAACCATTAGAACATGAAATAATAGCAGTACATGATGAAAGACAAGTAGAAGAAAACGAAAAACAACTAGTAGAAGAAGAAAGACAACTAGTAGAACATGAAAGACAATAAGTAAAACATGAATGACAACAACTAGAACATGAGAGACAACCAGTACAACATGAAAGACAACCCGTACATGAAAGACAACAACAAGTACAACATGAAATACAACAAGTAGAACATGAAAAACAATCAGTACTAGATGAAAGACAACTAGAAAAAGATGAAAGACAACAAGTAGAACATGAAACACAACTAGTATTATAAGAAAGACAACTAGTACGAGATTGAAAGACAACTAATAGAATATGAAAGAGCACAAGTAGAACATGAAAGACTACCGGGACAAGATAAAAGACAACCAGTAGAACAAGAAAGACAACTCGAAGAAGATGTAAAACAACTAGTAGAAGATGAAAGACAAGTAGAGAAAGGTTAAATAAAACTAGTAGTTGGTATAAGATAGTAGAATATGAAAGAGAACAAGTAGAACATGAAAGACTACCGGTACAAGATAAAAGACAACCAGTAGAACATGAAAGACAACAAGTACAACAAGAAAGACAACCAGTTCAAATTGAAAGACACTAGAAGATGGTGAAAAAAAAACTAGTATAAGATGAAAGACAAGTACATGAAGATGAAATACAACTAATAGTAGATGAAAGACAACTAGTAGAACATGAATGACAACCAATACAAGATTAAAGACAACCAGTAGAACTTGAAAGACAACCAGTATAAGATGTAAAATAACCATTAGAACATAAAAGTCAACCAGTAAAGAAGAAAGACAACTAGAAGAAGATTAAGAGCATCTACTTCCCAGTAACTCAAATGAGTTTCTAAATAACTGTTAACCACTTTTTAGAAATTAAGGTCTCTAAAGTTTCTAACTCTCACATCCCTGAAATTAATTTTAGAGTTTCTATCAAGCCATGTCTGCAACAAATTAAGAAGGAGAAAAAATTTGAGCCAATTATTTGATCAGCATGGAGTTTATAAACAGTTTCTTAATAAGAAGCTTTACTGCATATTTTCTAAATAAGAAACTCTCCCACATCTCTGAAACTGGATTAGAAACTGCCACATCATATTAGAAACTCTAATAGTACCAGGGATGTAGATGCTCTAAATACAACTAGTAGTAGATAAAAGACAACCAGTAGAACATGAAAAAGAACAAGTAGAACATGAAATACTACCGGCACAAGATGAAAGACAACCAGTAGAACATGAAAGACAACTAATACAAGATGAAAGACAATCAGTAGAAAAACGAAAGACAATAAGTACAAGACGAAAGACAGTTAGAAAAAGATGAGTAGAAGATGAAAGACAACTAGAAGAAGATGAAATACTACAAGTAGAACATGAAAGACGACAAGATGAAAGACAAGTAGAAGAAGATTAAAAACAACCAGTAGAACATGAAAAACAACTAGTAATTTAAGAAAGACAACCAGTACGAGATGAAAGGCAACCAGTAGAACATGAAATAAGACCAGTACAAGATGAAAGACAGCAAGTAGAAGATGAAGGACAACTAGAAGAAGATGAAATACAACTAGTAGAACATGAAAGACAACAAGTAAAACATGAAAGACAACAAGTGGAAAATGAAAGACAACCAGTACTAGATGAAAGACAACTAGTAGAACATGAAACACTACAACTATTATAAGAAAAACAAATAATATGAGATGAAAGACAACCAGTAGAATATGAAAGAGAACAAATCGAAGAACATGAAAGACTACCGGTACAAGATAAAAGACAACCAGTACAACATGAAGGACAAATAAAAGAATATCAAAGACAACATGTAGAAGATGAAAAACAACTAGAAAAAGATTAAATAAACTAGTAGTAGATAAAATACAACCAGAGAGAACAAGTAGAACATGAAAGACAGATGGTACATAATTAAATGCAACCAGTGGAACATGAAATACAAACCGTACAAGATGAATGACAACCAGTACAAGGTGAAAGACATCCAGTTCAAATTGAAAGACAATTAGAAGAAGATGAAAAAAACTAGTAGAAGATGAAAGACAACTACAAGCAAATGAAATACAACTAATAGTAGATAAAAGACAACCAGTAGAGAAGAGAGAAAGCAGAACATGAAACACAATCCGTACAAGATAAAAGACGCCCAGTAGAACATGAAAGACATGAAAAATAACCATTAGAACATAAAAGTCAACATGTTCTAATAGTTGACAACCAGTATAAGATGAAAAACAACCATTAGAACATAATAGTCAACCAGTAAATGAAAAAAGACAACTAGAAGAAGATGAAAGACATATAATCGAAGAAGAAAAACAGCTAGAAGAAGATTAAATACAACTAGTTTTAGATAAAAGACAACCAGTAGAACATGCAAGAGAACAAGTAGAACATGAAATACTACTGGCACAAGATGAAAAACAACCAGTATAACATGAAAAACAACTAATACAAGATGAAAGACAACTAGTAGAAAATAAAAGACAATAAGTACAAGACGAAAGACAACTAGAAGAAGATAAAAATAACTAATAGAAGATGAAAGACAAGTAGAAGAAGATAAAATACTACTAGTAGTAGAAGAAAAATAACAAGTAAAACATGAAAGACAACAAGATAGACAACTAGAAGAAGATGAAGGACAACAAGATAGACAACCAGTAGAAAGTGAAAAACAACTAGTAATTTAAGAAAGACAACCAGTACGAGATGAAAGGCAACCAATTGAACATGAAATACGACCAGTACAAGATGAAACATAACTAGTAGAAGATGAAGGACAACTAGAAGAAGATGAAATACATCTAGTAGAACACGAAAGACAACAAGTAGAAAATCAAAGACAACTAACCGGTACAAGATGAAAGACAACTAGTACGAGATGAAAGACAACCAGTAGAATATGAAAGAGAACAAATAGAAGAACATGAAAGACTACCGGTACAAGATAAAAGACAACCAGTACAACATGAAAGACAAATAGAAGAAGATCAAAGACAACTTGTAGAAGATGAAAGACAACTCGAAGAAGATTAAATAAACTAGTAGTAGATAAAAGACAACCAGAGAGAACAAGTAGAACATGAAAGACAAACCGTACAAGATGAATGACAACCAGTAGAACGTGAAAGACATCCAGTTCAAATTGAAACACAATTAGAAGAAGATGAAAAAAAACTAGTAGAAGATGAAAGACAACTACAAGAACTAATAGTAGATGAAAGACAACATGTAGAAAATAGAACAAGCAGAACATGAAACACAATCCGTACAAGATTTAAGACAACCAAGTAGAACTTGAAAAACACCAGTATATGATGAAAAACAACCATTAGAACATAAAAGTAAACCAGTAAAAGATGAAATGCAACCTGGAAGAAGATGAAAGACAACTACATGAAGATTAAATACAACTAGTAGTAGATAAAGAACAACTAGTAGAATATGAAAGACTATCGGTACAAGATGAAATACAACTAGGAGAACATGTAAGACAACCAATACAAGCTGAAAGACAAACAGTTGAACATGAAAGACAATCAGTACAATATGAAAAACAACTAGAAGAAGAGGAAATACAACTAGTAGATTATGAAACACAACTAGTAGAGCATGAAAAACAACCAGTACTAGATGAAAGACAACTAGTAGAACATGAAACACAACTAGTATTATAAGAAAGATAACCAGTACAAGATGAAAGACAACCAATAGAATATGAAAGAGAACAAGTAGAACATGAAAGACTACCGGTAAAAGATAAAAGACACCAGCAGAACAAGAAAGACAACTAGAAGAAAATGTAAGACAACTAGTAGAAGTTGAAAGACAAGTAGAGAAATAGTTCGTATAAGACAACCTGTAGAATATGAAAGATAACAAGTAGAACATGAAAGACTACCGGTACAAGATGAAAGACACCAGTAGAACATTAAAGACAACAAGTACAACATGAAAGACAACTAGTTCAAATTGAAAGAAATTAGAAAATGATGAAAAAAAACTAGTAAAAGATGAAAGACAACTGCAAGAAGATGAAATACAACTATTAGAGATGAAAGACAACTAGTAGAACTTGAAATAGAACAAGCAGAACATGAAAGACCACCAATAGAACATGAATGACAACCAGTAAAACATTAAGGACAACCAATATATGATGAAAACAATCATTAGAACATAATAGTCAACCAGTAAAAGAAGAAAGACAACTAGAAGAAGATGAAATACAATTAATAGAAGAACAAGGACAACTAGAAGAAGATTAAATACAACTAGTAGTAGATAAAAGACAACCAGTAGAACATGAAAAATTACCGGCACAAGATGAAAGACAACCAATAGAACACGAAAGATAACCAATTCAAGATGAAAGACAACCAGTAGAACATGAAAGACAACCAGTACAAGATGAAAGATAACTAGAAGAAGATGAAAACAACTAGTCAAAGATGAAAGACAACTAGAAGAACATGAAATACTACTAGTAGTAGATGAAAGACAACCAGTAGAACATAAAAGACAACAAGAAGAACATTAGAGAGAATCAGTACAAGATGAAAGACAACCATTAGAACATGAAAAACAACTAGTAATATAAGAAAGACAAACTAGTACGAGATGAAAGGCAACCAGTAGAATACGTAATACAACCAGTACAAGATGAAAGACAACTAGTAGAAGATGAAAGACAACTAGAAAAATATGAAATACAACTAGTAGAACATGAAAGACAACAAGTAGAACATGAAATACAACCAGTACAACTTGAAAGATGACTAGAAGAAGAAGACAACTAGTAGAACATGAAACACAACTAGTTTTATAAGAAAGACAACCAGTACGAGATGAAAGACTACTAGTAGAATATGAAAGAGAACAAGTAGAACATGAAAAACTACCGGTACAAGATAAAAAACAACCAGTAATAAGAAAGACAACTAGAAGAAGATTAAAGACAGTTGAAGATAAAAGACAACTGGAAGAAAATTAAATAAAACTAGTAGTAGATAAAAGACAACCAGTAGAATATGAAAGAGAACAAGTAGAACATGAAAAACAATCAGTACAAGATAAAAGACAACCATTAGAACATAAAAGACACACCGTAAAAGATAAAAGACAACCAGTTCAAATTGAAAGTCAACTAGAAGAAGATGAAAGACAACTAATTGAAGATGAAACACAACTAGAAGAAGATTAAATACAACTAGTAGTAGATAAAAGACAACCAATAGAACTTGAAAAACTAGAAGAAGATTAAATACAACTATCGGTACAAGATGAAAGACAACCAGTGGAACATGAAAGACAACCAATACAAGATGAAAGACAAACAGTAGAACACGAAAAACAACAAGTAGTACAAGATGAAAGACAACTAGAAAAAAATAAATACAACTAGTAGTTGATGAAAGACAACAAGTAGAACATGAAATGTCAAGTAGAAAATGAAAGACAACAAGTAGAACATGAAATGTCAAGTAGAAAATGAAAGACAACAAGTAGAACATGAAAGACAACCAATACAAGATGAAAGACAACTAGTAGAACATTAAACACAACTAGTATTATAAGAAAGACAACCAGTGCGTGATGAAAGACAACCAGTATAATATGAAAGTGAACAAGAAGAACATGAAAAACTACCAGTACAAGATAAAAGACAATTAGTAGAACGAGAATGACAACTAGAAGTAGATGATAGACAACTAGTAGAAGTAGAAAGACAACAAGAAGAAGATTAAATAAAACTAGTAGTAGATAAAAAAAACAACCAGTAATATATGAAAGAGAACAAGTAGAACATGAAAGACTTCTGGTAAGAGATGAACGACAACCAGTAGAACTTGAAAGACAAATTGTACAAGATGAATGACAACTAGTAGAACATGAAACACAACTAGTTCAAATTGAAAGACAACCAGTTCAAATGGAAAGACAATTACCAGTACAAGATGAAAAATAACCTGTAGAACATGAAATAGAACAAGCAGAACTGAAAGATAACCTGTACAAGACAAAAGACAACCCGTAGAACATTAAAGACAAAAAGTACTAGATTAAAGACAACTAGTAGAACTTGAAAGACAACGTATACGAAGAAAAACAACCATTAGAACATAAAAGTCAACCAGTAAAATAAGAAAGACAACTAGAATAAGATGAAAGACAACTAATAGAAGATGAAAGACAACTAGAAGAAGATTAAATATAACTAGCAGCAGATGAAAGACAACCAGTAGAACATGAAAGACAATCAATACAAAATAAAAAACAAACAGTAGACCATGAAACACAACCAGTACAAGATGAAAGACAACTAAACGAAGATAAAATACAACTAGTAGTTAATGAAAGACAACCAGTAGAACAGGAAAGACAACAAGTAGAACATGAAAGACAACTAGTAGAAAATGAAAAACAACTAGAAGAAAATGAAATACGACTAGTAGTAGATAAAAGACAACCAGTAGAACATGAAAGACAACAAGTAGAACATGAAAGACAACCAGTACAATATGAAAGACAACCAGTAGAACATGAAAGACAACCAGTACAATATGAAAGACAACCAGTAGAACATGAAATACAAACCGTACAAGATAAATGACAACCAATAGAACATGAAAGACAAATTGTACAAGTCAAAAGACAACTAGTACAACATGAAAGACAACCCGTACAAGATAAAAGAGAACAAGTATAACATGAAAGACAACAAGTACAAGATTAAAGACAACCTGTAGCTTCAAAGACAACCAGTATAAGATGAAAAACAATCATTATAACATAAAAGACAACCAGTAGAAAATGAAAAATAACTAGAAAAATATGAGACAACTAGTAGAAGATGAAATACAACTACAATAAGATTAAATAAAATTAGTAGTAGATAAAAAACAACAAGTAGAAAATCAAAGAGAACAAGTAGAACACGAACAAGATGAAAGACAACCATACAAGATGAAAGACAACCAATAGAACATGAAAGACAACCAGTACAGGATGAAAAACAACTAGTAGAAGATGAATGACAACTAGAAGAAGATGAAATACAATTAATATTAGATGAATGACTAGTAGAACTTGAAAGACAACCAGTACAAGATGAAAGACAACTAGTAGAATATGAAAAAGACAACAAGTACAAGATGAATGAGAATTAGAAAAAGTTGGAAAACAACTAGTAGAAGATGAAAGACAACTAGAAGAAAATGAAATACGAATAGTAGTAGATAAAAGATAAACAGTTGAATATGAAAGACAACAAGTAGAATATGAAAGACAACCAGTACAAGATGAAAGACAACGAGTAGAACATGAAAGACAACCCATACATGATGAATGACAACCAGAAGAACATGAAAGACAACTAGTACAAGATGAAAGACAACTCGAAGAAGATGAAAAAAACTAGTAGAAGATGAAAGACACAAGAAGATGAAATACAACTAATAGTAGATGAAAGACAACTAGTAGAACAAAAAAGACAATCAGTACAAGATGAAATACAACTAGTAGAACATTAAAGACATGCAATACAAGATGAAAGATAACCATTGGAACATGAAAGACAACCTGTACAAGAAGAAAGCCATGTTGAAGATGATGAATAACATGTAGTAGTACATGAAAGACAACTAGTAGAACATGAATGACAACAAGTAGAACATGAAAGACAACATGTACAACATGAAAGACAATCCCTAGAACATGAAAGACAACTAGTGCAAGATGAAAGATGTAAAACACGAAAGACAAACCAGTACAAGATGAAATACAACTAGAAGAAGATGAAAAACAACTAGTAGAACATTAAACACAACTAGTATTATAAGAAAGACAACCAATATAATAAGAAAGTGAACAAGTAGAACATGAAAAACTACTACAGAAAGACAACAAGAAGAAGATTAAATAAAACTAGTAGTAGATAAAAAAAACAACCAGTAATATATGAAGGAGAACAAGTAGAACATGAAAGACTTCCGGTAAGAGATGCACGACACCCAGTAGAACTTGAAAGACAAATTGTACAAGATGAATGACAACTAGTAGAACATGACAGACAACTAGTTCAAATTAAAAGACAACTAGAAAAACATGAAAGACAACCAGTTCAAATTGAAAGACAACTAGAAGAACATGAAATACAATTAATAGTAGATGAAAAATAACCTGTAGAACATGAAATAGAACAAGCAGAACTGAAATACAATATGTACAAGATAAAAGACAACCAGTAGAACATTAAAGACAACAAGTACAATATTAAAAATAACCAGTAGAACTTGAAAGACAACGTATACGAAGAAAAACAACCATTAGAACATAAAAGTCAACTAGTAAAATAAGAAAGACAACTAGAATACGATGAAAGACAACTAATAGAAGATGAAAGACAACTAGAAGAAGATTAAATACAACTAACAGTAGATAAAAGACAACCAGTAGAACATGAAAGACGACCAATACATGATAAAAACAATAAACAGTAGAACATGAAACACAACCAGTACAAGATGAAAGACAACTAGAAGAAGATAAAATACAACTAGTAGCTAATGAAAGACAACCAGTAGAACAGGAAAGAAAACAAGTAAAACATGAAAGACAACTATTAGAAAATGAAAAACAACTAGAAGAAAATGAAATACGACTAGTAGTAGATAAAAAGACAACCAGTAGAACATCAAAGACAACCGGTACAACATGAAAGACAACCAGTAGAACAAAAAAATACAAACCGTACAAGATAAATGACAACCAATAGAACATGAAAGACAACCAGTACAAATTGAAGAACAACTAGTACAACATTAAAGACAACTAGTACAAGATAAAAGAGAACAAGTATAACATGAAAGACAACTAGTACAAGATTAAAGACAACATGTAGCTTCAAAGATAACCAGTATAAGATGAAAACAATCATTATAACATAAAAGACAACCAGTAGAACATGACAAATAACTAGATAAAGATGGGACAACTAGTAGAAGATGAAATACAACTACAATAAGATTAAATAAAATTAGTAGCAGATAAAAGACAACAAGTAGAAAATGAAAGAGAACAAGTATAACACGAACAAGATGAAAGACAACCAGTAGAACATGAAAGACAACCAGTACATGATGAAAAACAACTAGTAGAAGATGAATGACAACTAGAAGAAGATGAAATACAATTAATATTAGATGAAAGACAAGTAGAACATGAAAGACAAGCAGTACAAGATGGAAAGACAACAAGTAGAATATGAAAAAGACAACAAGTGCAAGATCAATGAGAATTAGAAGAAGATGGAAAACAACTAGTAAAAGATGAAAGACAACTAGAAGAAGATGAAATACGAATAGTAGTAGATAAAAGATAAACAGTTGAATATGAAAGACAACAAGTAGAATATGAAAGACAACCAGTATAAGATGAAAGACAACGAGTAGAACATGAAAGACAACCCGTACATGATGAATGACAACCAGAAGAACATGAAAGACAACTAGTACAAGATGAAAGACAACTCGAAGAAGATGAAAAAAAAACTAGTAGAAGATGAAAGACACAAGAAGATGAAATACAACTAATAGTAGATGAAAGACAACCAGTAGAACAAGAAAGACAACCAGTACAAGATGAAATACAACTAGTAGAACATTAAAGACACCCAATACAAGATGAAAGACAACCATTAGAACATGAAAGATGATGTCTCGTTATTTGACCTATAATTCTGACCAATTTCTGTACCAAAATCTGTGTTTTAAACCACCAAATCGTGTCTATTACATTGAATATCTATAGAATGTGGTACTGCTGAGTTTTTATTCTTACTTTGCAGAAAACGGGCAAAATTCAGGGAAGATTGTGAATTCTGAAGCTCTACACGCGGGCCGCGTCACATCCGAAGCGGGCCGCATCATACCCTGACGCAACCACGAACGTGATCACCCATTACACACGCGAGAGACACAGACACGCGGGTCGCGTCAGCTTATTCCGGAAACAAAACAGAAATGTAAACAGAGGCTCAATGAAGGAAAGGTCGGTCAGAATAGCTATATTAGGGGATTCCTTGCTACGAACGAATAAATTCTGCATTTTGAAGAGGAAGAGAACAATTCCTAGGGTTTGGACTTGACGGCTTGCTTGGAGACGAAGTTGAGAAGCAAAAGACGAAAGTTCTTCACGGATCTTCTTTGTTATTCGGGTTTTGTCGTGGCTGCTTCTTCTATCATTTGTTTTACTTGCTTTTTGACTATATCTGAGTAGTTTATTTAGTTTTTAGGGTTACAATGTAGTCGGATACTCTGTTATATGCATGTTGTTTGAATCTGTGCTGAATGTTTGTGATTATTTGCTCGAGTATTATTTTAATTGCTTGTTGAAATTGTTTGAATGATTCTTGGTTTACTATTAGATGTCTATAGCATCTTTTCTAGTTTTCGACCTTGATGTTTCTTTCAACCAGACTAAGTATCTGAGGTAGGTTATCGAGCCGTGAGGTGAGACCCAATAGTAACTGAGAAGTGAAATTTCCATTTATCGAGAGATGGTGGATACCTTTAGTAAACCGGACAAATAACTTAGGTAGAATACCAAAAACGAGAGTTGAGGTTGAAAACCTAAGAAGGTGAAATTGCAATTCCGATACCAAGTTTATTAAGCCAATAAACGAGAGTTGAGGTTTAGGAACATTAGGTACGGTCAATGGAACCTTACACTAAAGAACAACGCAGAAACAGACGGCTGCTACATTCACTCAAGGGCCACGCGGGCCGCGTATGATAGTACGTGGGTCGCGTCTTCTACGCGGGCCTTGTATGAAAGTACGCGGGTCACGTCTGGTGCCGAGAGGCAGAGTTAAAGATGAAATCGAAAACCCTGGAAACGCTTTTTTTTATAACTGATAAAAACCAAATTTTACTTTCTGTCATTTTAATTATTGTTATTGAACTTAGGAAATTAAACAAACCAAATCAATCTTTTCCAACTTCTAGTATTTAATTAATTTAAGTAGAGTCCAGTTTAGATTTGAACCGTCCTGTGGATCGATACCTGACTAAACTATACGATAGGATTGTGCACTTGCAGTCTTAGTCGGAAGTTAATTCAAGGTTTAAAAGGTACAGCTTGATGTACTGAAACTTTGTGATACACTTTTGTGCGAACAAAAGACAACATGTACAAAAAGAAAGCCATGTAGAAGATGATGAATAACATGTAGTAGTACATGAAAGACAACCAGTAGAACATGAATAAAAACAAGTAGAACATGAAGACAACATGTACAACATGAAAGACAATCCCTAGAACATGAAAGACAAATAGTACAAGATGAAAGATGTAAAACACGAAAGACAACCAGTACAAGATGAAATACAACTAGAAGAAGATGAAAAACAACTAGTAGAACATCGAACACAACTAGTGTTATAAGAAAGACAACCAGTACGTGATGAAAGACAACCAGTATAATATGAAAGTGAACAAGTAGAACATGAAAAACTACCAGTACAAGATAAAATAAAACTAGAAGTAGATGAAAAACTACTAGTAGAACAAGTATGACAACTAGAAGTAGATGATAGATAACTTGTAGAAGTAGAAAGACAATAAGAAGAAGATTAAATAAAACTAGTAGTAGGTAAAAAAAACAACCATTAATATATGAAAGAGAACAAGTAGAACATGAAAGACTTCCGGTAAGTGATGAACGACAACCAGTAGAACTTGAAAGACATTGTACAAGATGAATGACAACTACTAGAAGACTACTAGTTCAAATTGAAAGACAACTAGAAAAACATGAAAGACAACCAGTTAAAATTGAAAGACAACTAGAAGAACATGAAATACAATTAATAGTAGATGAAAGATAACCTGTAGAACATGAAATAGAACAAGCAGAACTGAAAGACAACCCGTACAAGATAAAAGACAACCAGTAGAACATTAAAGACAACTAGTAGAACTTGAAAGACAACGTATACGAAGAAAAACAACCATTAGAACATAAAAGTCAACTAGTAAAATAAGAAAGACAACTAGAATAAGATGAAAGACAACTAATAGAAGATGAAAGATAACTAGAAGAAGATTAAATACAACTAGCAGTAGATAAAAGACAACCAGTAGAACATGAAAGACAACCAATACAAGATAAAAAAGCAAACAGTAGAACATGAAACACAACCAGTACAAGATGAAATACAACTAGAAGAAGATAAAATACAACCAGTAGTTAATGAAAGACAACCAGTAGAACAGGAAAGACAACAAATAGAACATGAAAGACAACTAGTAGAAAATGAAAAACAACTAGAAGAAAATGAAATACGACTAATAGTAGATAAAAGACAACCAGTAGAACTTGAAAAACAACCGGTACAACATGAAAGACAACCAGTAGAACATGAAATACAAATCGCACAAGATAAATGACAACCAATAGAACATGAAAGACAACCAGTACAAATTGAAAGACAACTTGTACAATATGAAAGACAACTAGTACAACATGAAAGACAACTCGTACAAGATATAAGAGAACAAGTATAACATGAAAGACAACTAGTACAAGTTTAAAGACAACCTGTAGCTTCAAAGATAACCAGTATAAGATGAAAAACAATCATTATAACATAAAAGACAACCAGTAGAACATGAAAAATAACTAGATAAAGATGGGACAACTAGTAGAAGATGAAATACAACTACAATAAGATTAAATAAAATTAGTAGCAGATAAAAGACAACAAGTAGAAAATGAAAGGGAACAAGTAGAACACGAACAAGATGAAAGACAACCAGTAGAACATGAAAGACAACCAGTACAGGATGAAAAACAACTAGTAGAAATGAATGACAACTAGAAGAAGATGAAATACAATTAATATTAGATGAAAGACAAGTAGAACATGAAAGACAAGCAGTACAAGATGAAAGACAACAAGTAGAATATGAAAAAGACAACAAGTACAAGATGAATGAGAATTAGAAGAAGATGGAAAACAACTAGTAGAAGATGAAAGACAACTAGAAGAAGATGAAATACGAATAGTAGTAGATAAAAGATAAACAGTTGAATATGAAAGACAACAAGTAGAATATGAAAGACAACCAGTACAAGATGAAAGACAACGAGTAGAACATGAAAGACAACCCGTACATGATGAATGACAGCCAGAAGAACATGAAAGACAACTAGTACAAGATGAAAGACAACTCGAAGAAGATGAAAAAAAACTAGTAGAAGATGAAAGACACAAGAAGATGAAATACAACTAATAGTAGATGAAAGACAACCAGTAGAACAAGAAAGACAACCAGTACAAGATGAAATACAACTAGTAGAACATTAAAGACACCTAATACAAGATGAAAGACAACCATTAGAACAGCAAAGACAACATGTACAAGAAGAAAGCCATGTAGAAGATGATGAATAACATGTAGTAGTACATGAAAGACAACCAGTAGAACATGAATGACAACAAGTAGAACATGAAAGACAACATGTACAACATGAAAGACAATCCCTAGAACATGAAAGACAACTAGTACAAGATGAAAGATGTAAAACAGGAAAGACAACCAGTACAAGATGAAATACAACTAGAAGAAGTTGAAAAACAACTAGTAGAAGATGAAAGATAACTAGAAGAAGATAAAGACAACCAGTAGTAGATGAATGAGAACCAGTAGATGATGAAATACAAACAAAAGAATATGAAAGAAATTTAGAAAAAGATGAAATACAACTAGTAGTAGACGACTAGAAAACTAGTAGAAAATGAAAGACAACATGTACAAGTTGAAAGACAACCAGTAGAATATGAAAGACGACCAGTACAAGATGAATGAGAATTGAAGATGATGAAAAACAACAAGTAGAAGATGAAAGACAACTAGAAGACGATGAAATACAACTAGCAGTTGATGAATGCAACCAGTACAACATGAAAGACAACAATTAGAATATGAGAAACAGCCAGTACAATATGAAAGACAACTAATAGAACATTAAAGGCAACCAGTACAACATGAAAGACAACTAGTACAACATGAAATACAACTAGTACAAGATGAAAGACAACTAGAAGAACATGAAAAACAACTAGTAGAAAATAAAATACAACTAGAAGAAGATGAAACACAACCAGAGAACATGAATGACAATAAGTAGAGAATGAAAAGCAACTAGAAGAAAATTAAAGTTAACCAGTAGTAGATGAAAGACAAACAGTATATGATGAAATACATAGAAAAGATGATGAAAGATATCTAGAAAAAGATGAAATACAACTAGTAATAGATGAAGACAACTAGTAGAACATCAACATGAAAGACAAACCAATACAAGATGAAAGACAATAAGTAGAACATGAAAGACAATCAGTACAAGATGAATGAGAACTAGAAGAAGATGAAAGACAACTATAGGAAGATGAAAGACAACTATAGGAAGATGAAATACGACTAGTAGTAGATAAAAGACAACTAGTAGAACCTAAAAAACAACTAGTACAAGATGAAAGACAGCAAGTAGAACATGAAAGACAAACCGTACAAGATTAATGACAACCAGAAGAACATGAAAGACAACAAGTACAAGATGAGAGACATCTCGAAGAAGATGAAAAAAATACTATTTGAAGATGAAAGACAACTAGAAGAAGATGAATACAACTAATAGTAGATGAAAGACAACCAGTAAAGCATGAAAGACTTTGAACATGAAAGACAATCAGTAGAACTTGAAAGACAACCAGTATAAGATGGAAAACAACTATTAGAACGTAAAAGTCAACTAGTACAAGATGAAAGACAACTAGTAAAACATGAAAGACAACCAATACAAGAGGAAAGACAACCATTAGAACATGAAAGACTAGCAGTACAAGATGTAAGACAAGTAGAAGAAGATGAAAAACAACTAGTAGAAGAAGAAAGACAACTAGTAGAACATGAAAGACAACAAGTAGAACATGAATGACAACAAGTATAACATGAAAGACAACCAGTACATCATGAAAGACAACCCGTAGAACATGAAAGACAACCCGTAGAACATGAAAGACAACCAGTAAAATATGAAAGACAACCAGTAAAATATGAAGGACAACTAGTACAAGATGAAATACAACTAGAAGAAGACAAAAAATAACTAGTAGAAGATGGAAGATAATGAGAAGAAGATGAAAGATAACCAGTAGTTGATGAAAAACAACCAGTAGATGATGAAATACAAAGAAAAGAGGATGAACCAGTAGAACATGAAAAACAACAAGTAGAATATGAAAAACAACCAAAAGAAGATGAAAGACAACTAGTAGAACATTAAATATTACCAATACAAGATGAAAGACAACTAGAAGAACACGAAAAACTAGTAGAAAATAAAAGACAGCTAGAAGAAGATGAAATACAACTTGTAGTACATGAAAGACAACCAATAGAACATGAATGACAACAAGTAGAACATGAAAGACAACCAATACAAGATGAAAAAATAACTAGAAGAACATGAAAGACTACAAGTAGAAAAAGAAAGACAACCAATTGAACATGAAAAGAAAGACAACCAGTACAAGATGAAAGACAACCAGTAGAAAATGAAAGACAATATGTACAAGATGAAGACAACCAATTAAACATGAAAAAAAACTAGTATTATAAGAAAGACAACCAGTACGAGATGAAAGACAACCAGTACAACATGAAATACAATGAGTACAAGATGAAAGACTACAAGTAGAAGATGAAAGACAACTAGAAGAAGATGAAATACAACTAGATGTAGATGAATGACAACCATTAGAACATTAAAGACAACAAGTTAAACATGAAAAACAACCAGTACAATATGACTCCGTACAGACATCCCAAACGGGCTTGTCGAGTGGACTTAAAAGTCGGTTGTGACTCCGTACAGACATCCTGAATGGGCTTGTAGAGTGGGCTTGTAAGTTGGTTACGGCTCCGTACGATAGTCTCTAATGGACTGTTGGATTATGCAATAATCTACTTAGTCTGTTTTACTAGATTTGCAAAACATATATTTGTTGAATTTTACAGTTTCTTGTCTTGAGATATTATGAAGGTTCATGATGATAAAGTTTCAGTAAACAGCAAGGATGCATCATCAAATGCTACACATATCAAGGATGTGCTATAATGAACCAAAGAATGAACTGAGAAGACTAAACTCAAGATTAGTGTGTTAATTAGAAATCTGTGAAATTGGTAAAATATGCTTGAGATTGAGGTCATTGACCTAAACTATTACAACGGTTAACAAAGCGTTACAACAGAACAATTCATATTCTGAAATCCACAAAAGTAACCGATTTATTCCGTTACAACGGCTAATCAGGCGTTGTAACGAAACAATTCATTTCGGACCCCAAAAATCTCCAGAGAGTTTTGTTGTGGCAATTGTTGCAACGCTTAATGAGCGTTAGGGTTTTCAGCGCAGCAAAACCTACTAACTGGGACCAACCATTACAATGGTGAATCAATCGTTATAACGGTTGATGCCATTTACCTTATTTTGTTTCTCTATATATAAATAGAAGCAAAATCTAGTTTGATGATTGAATCTAGCCCCCTCAAATTGCAATACTATGTTTTCTAAACATATCTAGAATTCTCCATTGTTGCTTGTGCATCAAACTTCAATATTTTTAAAACAATCTCAAGCATACTCCACCATACTCAATCTTGTGTAAGAATTAGAGTGATTTGTGTGAGATCTCTTGTTTATTCAAACACTAGAGCCTTTAGTGCTAAAAAGCCAATTTCGTGCTCGGGCTGTGTGACTTCCCAAGGTTTGTAAGGGCTCACCGGTTCCACCTTGTACTCCTTTCTCATTGGATAAAGAAAGGCGCGTCATCAAGAAGGTCGCGGAGCTTTGAAGACACTTACGTAAATATATCTCGTGTCAAGTGTCTCTTTACTCTTCTATTTACTTTACATACACTTAGTTTAGGTGTTCTTGTTTCCGCCAACAACAACTTAAGTACACGTTAGATATATATTTGTAGTGAATATCAAACCATCTAGGGTTAAAATTTTAAAAGGCCCCATATTCACCGCCCCCCCCCCCCCCTCTTTAGGTGTCGTTAGGGAAAGCAAGTAGTATCAGAGCAGTGTTACTCAAATTAAGGCACTTAATTTGAGTTATATCGATCCAAAATGGCACCAACTAGATATGTTATAGAACCCCCAATATTGAGCAATAAAACCAAGATATTTAGTTATTGGAAAATATTGATGATCAATTACCTAAAACGTAATTGAGGTTTGGAGTATTATTGAAAAAGGTTACACCCCGGTGTATAATAAAACTACAAATGAATTGACCACTGCCTCAAAATTAGAAAAGAGGGATAATGACTATATGGTTAATGCAATATTAAGCGTGGTTAGTGAGTCGGTAGTCTTGATATTTGAAAACCTTGTAAGTGCCAAAATATGTGGAATGCTCGATTAAATAAATTTGAAGGTAACGCCCAAATCAAAAAGACCAAACTCACCGGATTAGAAATCAAACTTGAAACTTTTAAATTAGAAAATGGTGAATCAATTGAGGAAATGTATTATAGACTTTTACAAATTCAAAATAATTTTATCGAGCTAGGAGATTCGCTTTCTAACAATAAAATTGTAGGAAATGTTTTGCGCATGATGTTTAGGGAACCTAGGTGGGAAAGATTTGTGAGCACCTTAGAAGTTCTTTCGGGAACACAAACCTTCACACCAAACGAGATATTTGCCCAATTCAAAATTTCGAAGAAAAGCTTTGACAAGCCCATGAACTTGAACCCAAAACCAAAGTCATAGCCTTCTCGGCACAAAACCAAAAATATCAGCAAATCAATGCAAACCATACAGTGTTCTTTAGGCGACATGGAGGTCACATCACGATGCTTGTTGTGTATGTGGATGATATGATTATCACATGTGATGATAAAAGGGAGATTGCTCAGCTAAAGGAGAAGTTGGGGAAAGAATTTAAGGTGAAGGAATCTAGGCTCGCTTTGATACTTCCTTGGGATTGAGATAGCTCGTGGAGCAGAGGGGGTAGTTCTGTCTCAGAGGAAGTACGCACTAGACCTTCTCACAGAAACTGGGATGCTGGGATGCAAGCCTGCAGTTGCACCCATTGATCAGAAGTCAAAGTTGAGTGCAGAGGCAGGAAAGCCAATTGATCGTGAGAGGTACCAGAGGTTGGTAGGCCGTCTGATCTATCTGAGCCACACTCGTCCCGACATATCATTTGCAGTGAGTGTAGTGAGCCGCTATATGCATGACCCTAGGAAGGGTCACATGGATGTTGTGTACCACATTCTGAGGTACCTGAAGAGTGCACCAGGAAAGGGGTTGATCTTCAGGAAGAATGGGTACTTAGGCATTGAGGGCTATTGTGATGCTGACTGGGCGAGTTGTGCTAATGACAGGAAGTCCACCTCAGGATACTGCATGTTCGTAGGGGGCAATTTGGTCTCGTGGAAGAGCAAAAAGCAACCAGTGGTTGCAAGGTCCACAGCAGAAGCAGAGTACATGGCCATGGCCTTAGGGGTTGCTGAGATATTGTGGTTGAGAGCCCTGTTAGTAGAGCTCAAGGTGGATCAAGGGGCTCAAATGAAGTTGTGGTGCGACAGCAAGTCCGCGATTAGCATTGCAAACAACCCAGCATAACAAAACCAGGCATGTAGAGATTGATAGGTTCTTCATCAAGGAGAAGCTGAATAGTGGACTATTGGAGCTGAGTCATGTAGCTACTAGAGATCAAGTAGTTGATTGCCTCACCAAGGTATTTAGCTCATTAGATTTATCTAGGTTGTGTGACAAAATGGGCCTAGTGGATATCTTTCGCCCATCTTGAGAGGGAGTGTTGGTATTTTGTATCTAGTTTAGAGACCTATCCGTAAAATAGAAATATAGAAGCCGGAAGACTTGAATGTAAGATGTAATCTCTATATAAACCCAAGAGGTCATTAATAAAGAACTAATTCATTTTGGCTGAAATCCACTCTCCCTTTGATTTTGATTTGTTACTTCTCATATTTTACTGCACTTATTGCAGTTGATATACCAGCAAATTGTTTGCATAGCGGGTCAGTTGTAGAGACGTTATCGGAACGGGTAAGATTCAGATACTACTATATTTATTGGGGGAATCGGTTATATACCCATCAAAAGTTTAGAATTTGGATATTTACCCATATTGTATTAGAAATTTGGGCCCAATTTGAAGATTTGATGGGTAAATATCCAAATTCTAAACTTTTGATGGGTATATAACCGATTCTTCCATATTTATTATTTACATCTTTATTTGGAAAACTTTGATGTGTAACTTCTTTATTTTAAATCGGGTGAGATTTGGATTCGAATATTTTGCCGAATAGTGGTCTAGTATGTTTGGTCCGGATAGATAATTTATGATAATTTAGTTGTCAACAATCGGGTTCCAGATGATTTCAGGACGGATCCGAATTATGATAAGTATCCAATGAATTTTTTTCTTGAAAAATATAGTTCTTATATTTTCTTTCTAAACAGTTTTATCAAATATTTTATTATAATAAAAATTGAAATATTATAAATCAAAGTTATATTGTTGATAAAGAAAATAGAGTGAGGCTACGGTACTATGCATAGCACTGTTTGGTCCGTGCTACGGCTTAATATTTGAATTTTCAAAATCCGAACGGTCGATCCGAACTGTTCAACATGATTATAAAATGAATATGTACTTGCAAACCAAATTTTACATTTTTTCAAATTTTTTTACTACTTTTTTAGAAAGGTAGAAAATCACTTGATCTGAAAATTCTGGGCCATCCAAAAACAGTGATTTTCTACCTATCTAAAAAAATAGTAAAAAAAATCGAAAAAATGTAAAATTTGGTTTGCAAGTACATATTCATTTTATAATCATGTTGAACGGTTTGAATCGACCGTTAGAATTTTGAAAACTTAAATATTAAGTCGTAGCACGGACCAATCCGTACTATGCATAGTACCGGAGCCTCACTCAAGAAAATAATAGCACAATTTCTATGAGAGGGGATCCGGATCCTCAAAGATATATCAAAATGTGTTTGAATCGGACCGATCAACAATTTTAAAATTTGTACAGCTTTTATATTAATTATGTCAAAGTTGATCCTATAATTCATATTTAAACTTAAAATTTTGAATTATATTTAAGGATTCGAAGTTCCGAACTCATTAGAGTGGGGAATTCAGATTCCCCCAGATACCATAGGATAGAATTACTAAATACAAATTGTTCTTTAACTTAGCACAAATCTAAAGATCTCAAGTGGACATCTATATATACCTGTAATAGGTCTCAAATTTTTTTTTATCCTGCTAGAACTAAATCCAGACGATTTTTTACTAATCTTAGGGATACAATATCTGAGGAGATTCGTTTCCTGGAGTGGTGGAGTCATGATTTTTGGTAGACTTGGTCTGGACCGAGTTATCTAGATTTTCCGGTCAGTGAGTTAAGTCTAGGGGAGTAAAAAGTTTGGGAGCGGTATACTACTATTCGTAAAAATGATGGCCGATCATATCAATACCTTAATCTTGTATAATTAGTAATAAATGGTAGATATTTATTACTTTTGCTAGTGATCCTAAATTCCTATTTTTTTTCCGTGATTTTTATTAATATCCAAAGTTAATTACAAAATATTAATTATACCCAGCTAAGCTGGGTATTTTTAAAAATGTCTAAACCGGCCATTTAATGGTCGGTCCACCTTTTTTCTCAACCGGCCATTAAATGTCCTCCACCTTTTTTTTTGTTTCAGACCCTATAAATAACTATTTTTCTCTCTCCTCTCTCTCACAACTCACTCAACTCAAAGAAGAGAAAGAGAGGAAATGAAAGAGATAAAGAGAAGGCGATTTTCCCAAGCGATTTTCAGGTAATTTTTCTTTTTTAATTTAAATTTATTTCTTTATTTAATTTAAATTTATTTTTTAAAATATTTTTTATTTTATTTTAATTATTTTTCAGTAACCTATACATTTAAATTAGTAACCTGACAAATGTTTACCATTTATCAAAATGTAGTTTGTTTGCCATGGTCATGATTTTATTACACTGTGGTAGGAAGTTTCTTACTAATACATATGAGGTTTATTACTCCAAAGAGCCAGTTGGTTCATTTATGGTTCATTTTTTACTAACTGATGCTGCATGGAGAGCCATGTACGGTCATTTAAAGGCCACCAGAAATTTTGTAATCGAAATCTACGCCAAGAGTGTTCCACTAGAGTCAGAGGTTAGAAGTTCTGGCCAAAATTAAGTTGCGCCAACTTATACAACTCAACCAGAACCATACACTCCCTTATTTCCTTTATTCGTACCTGACCAAGAAATATACAATCACTTCACTCCACTAGCACCACAACCACGACCCCATACAGGATCCCCACCTAGACTCGTGCATGTGACGCCTTTACCATTACCGCCACCATCACCTCACCCCAGACCAGCACTAGTAACGATGAAACTGGGTCAGATTTTGAAAATATTAATGAAATTCCGGAGAAAGATTTGCAAATTGGGACTCTAATCACCTGGAGAGTTGTGATGAAGATGGTCCAGTGCTCATTCGAACCGGATATGGAATATGCCACTTAGTGGCCGGATTGATACGCACCCGTTCGTAGACTTCAATGATATATCTTCTTTTCAAGAAGCAGATGTTGCTTACTATAGGAGACGGATTGTGTACAAAGGTGAGCGGTGCCAGAATAATATTTTCAAAGCAAATAAGAGCTGATTAAGAAGATTAGAGAGCACCATATTAATAAGAATCAGGAGATTAGAATGAAGAAAAGTGACAGGGATCGGATTCAGGTGATGTGCAAGACTCCGGGTTGTTATTACGAACTTAGGAGAAAAGCAACGGGTTTTGGAGATGTATGAGTTATAACAAGGCAAGACAAGCCTCACACATGCAGGTCTGGCTATGAAATGACCGACCATGAATGTCTCACGGCATCAATCATTGCCGATGTCATTGAGACCGGCATTAAGAATGACCCATGTATGAGCATCCAAGGGGTGGCAAACTGTGTTAGGGTTTTGTATGGCAATGTAACCCCGAAATACAACCGACTTTGGAGGAGTTGGGAGAGTTCTTACATCTTGTTGAAACCATCGCTTATGGGAATTTGGGACAAGAATCCCGGCTCTAAGTACCAATTTATGACTTGTCCGATACAAGATAAACATGGAGAATTATAGAATATGTTGTTCAATTCAGGGCCATAGCCTGGCTTTTGGTTCATGCATTGTAGCGTTTCAGTGCTTGAGACCAATGATCAGCATAGATACATGCTTCTTGTTTGGGTGGTATGATGGGAGGCTTTTGATAGCTTGCGGCTATGATGCTGAGAACCAATTGTTGCTTATTGCATTTGCAATTATGCAGAAGGAGGATAGTGAGAATTGGAGTTTTTTCTTGCAGTGGTTGAGGAATGGAAATGCTTGGATATGATAAATTTGTCTGTGTTATATCGGACCAGCACAAGGGGATCAAATGTGCACTGACAAAAGAATACGGATGGTCTCCAAATCTTTTTGTGCACAGGTTTTGTATGCAGCATGTTGCTGAAAACCTGGTCCAGAATTGTGGAAAAGATAAGTGGTTCGGAGGAGGTTCAGACAACAAGCCAGGAAGAATAAGCCAAGAAGGTTGAAATAGATGTTCGAAGAGTTTTTTGTGGTATGTCTAATTATAACATTTTGTTTAATTATTTTATAAGACTCACCTCTTTGTTTTTGTGCAGCTAAATTCAAAGTGTAATGCGTTTTTAAATAAGGTAGGCAAAGTACGTCCTAATGATGTGATAGAGTCGTCCAATTATGAGAAGATTTTTCAAACCTGTAATGGAGGATATTGATTTGGTATCATGACAATAAACGGCTTTGAGTCGCTTAACAATGTCTTCCGGGTTAGCCGTAGAATGCCCGTGGCTGCCATAGTGGATGATACGTTCTACAAGTGCAACAAATTATTTGTTGAGCGGCGGAACCGAGCAATGGACTTAAGATATGCAAATCAGGTATTTTCCAACTGGATTTTGCAAAAGATCAAAAAACGGTGGACCAAAGTTGTACAAATGCGTTTGGTCCCTTATACACATGGTAAAGTCAGTACCAATTTTCATCCCCAAATAAGTATGTTCCAGTCACCCGCGGCGGTAATGGAAGTATGGACATTATTCACATGGAGTTCCAGTATATTGTGACACGCGGGCCCGGCAACAAAATAGAATGTACATGCAGAGGTATCCAATTAACATCTATTATGTGCGCTCATGTTTTAGCAGTTTGTCGTGAACAAAACTGGTGCGATGACCAATTTATTGCAGACTGGTATACTATGAACTATCTTAAAAGTACTTGGAGTGGGGTGTTTGTTGCTTTTGGCAATATGGAAGAATGGCCTCCTTGTACTGGACCTAGAATTCTTCCGAGCTCGGCCTGGATTAAGGTTGGGAGGCGAAAACACATTCATCAGGTAATGATCATGGATGAAATGCAAAGTAAGCGAAAGGGGCATCAAGCTCGCCGTTCCACTACCGATAGGAATCGAAGAGGTATGTAGCATTCATCAAAAATTATATTTCTTTTCAATTTAGACCAACTTACTAAGTAACAAATGCAATGCATAGGCCAGAAACGCAGCAAATGCAGCAAAAAATGAGTGAGTTATGGCAGAGGAAAGTGGGTCACAAGGGTCACAGCGAAGCACAACTACAAGCCGTTTAGCTGCATCTGTTATGTTTGCAGAAGCAATGGAGAGGCAGTTGTCATAGGAGGAGAGGCGGATGGGGTGCAAGAAGAGCCATCTGGAAGCCAACCAAGGAGGTCAACTGGTAGGTGTTGAGTATTTTAGATATAGGAATTTTGTACTCTTTTGCCTTTAATATTTATAAACCTTCGTACTCAATAAATAGGTTAGTTGCAAGCGCACAACCTATCGATTGTAGTATTTAGGTGTCGATCCGCAGGGAGATAGGGAAATATCAATTTCTAATAAAGAAAACTACTTCTAAAATTAAACAATAAAAGTAGAAAGGGGGGGTTTTGTTCTAAAATCCTAAGGTTGGGTTCAATACCCGAAAGAGAGGAGTTTCAAACAATAAATGTAAATAAAATAAAGGAAAGAAAGATTGGTTTGTTTTCAAGTTTGAGGAGATCTAGGGGCATTCGGTCTACAATTACTTGTTAATTCTATTTATTCGGTTTGTTTGAATTCATGTTTGATTTGATGAGGTTTCTAACCTATGTTAGCCTTTGGAACAAATATTAATACAAATACTTTGGGTGGATGGATTAATGTTCCTCGAATTCTAGGGCTGTCACTAACCTAGAGGGATATTTAAGTCACATGCTTCAAAGTATATATCGATATTTGTTCTAAGGTGTCCTAATTAGGTTTTGACTTCACGGTTAAGTCATTCACCAAACCCTAACATTAATTTCTATAGTTCCGGGTTGGATATCAAAGTATGGTCGCTTCTAATCCAAATCCTAAGGTATATATTTATGATTTCAATTAGTACTCTCCTTACCTTGACCAATGCTAGAATTTAATAAACTTAAAGCGGAAAGACACGATCAACGCAATTTCAAGCTACTTCAATTCAATAAACCCTAACCAGGTGAACTAAAATTCAAGTACTAATGAAATTCATAAATAATAAATCACAGAAATTAACATCAAATCAAACAATCATCATAAAAACTAAAATCCGAGTAAAATAGAATTAAACAAGTTCATGCTACATGACCTAAACCCCTAGAGAGAAACTAGCCTCTCATGGAGAGATCCATAACAAAGATTGGCAAAAACAATAAGAAATGAAATAAAGAAATGATTACACCCTTTCTTAGATCAAAAATCTCGATCTTGCCGACTCTGTTCGCGCAGAAGCGCAACGCAAGTTTCGGTACGCTTGAGGGCGTACCTTTTAAAACCGCGTTTACACTTCACGAGTAAGGGTTGCAAGTGCACAACCCCTATCGAGTAGTATAATCGGGTATCGATCCACAGGGACGGACAATTACTAGGTTAGAATCTACCTAACTCGATTAAAAACTAGAAGTGAGAAAGATTTGGTTTGGTATTTAATTTCCTAAAAAGGTCAATTCAAACAATTCAAACAATTCAGAAAGATGTAATAAAATGCTAGAAGAAATGTAAATTGTGTTTTGATTATGGATAAAAGTCGTTTCCAGGGTTTCAGACTTCATCTAGGATCTGCCTCTAGTGGTACGGCCCGTACCAAGTCGGTACGGCTAGGCCGTACTTAACTTGGTAAGGCAAGGACGTACCACTCTGGTAAGACCCGTACTGGCTTCCCAGAACAGAGCTTACCAGTTCGAGTTGATGCATTTCCTTGCTGGTACCTTGTGCTAAACTCTTTGGAAAGGTTCAATTGACCATACCTAAGGTTCCTAAGCCTCAACTGTCGTTTGTTGGATCAAGATCTAGGTTGGAATGCAATTGATTGCCTTTTAGGGATTTCTACACCTCAACTCTCGTGTGTTGGTACAGATCTACCCTAACTGGTTGATTGGAGACTTAAGGCACCCTCTAATCTGTCGATTAGAGGAGAATTCAACCTCTCGGCTTCAATTCGAACAAGTCTACCCTAAACAATTGATTTGGTTGAGAGATTGAGATGATCACATGACCTTGATAGGTTCGATCTAAACCTAGAGGTTCATCATACACAATCACAGCAATCAAAGCAAGAGATGGCAAAGAAAATCACAATCAATCAATCAAAAGAGTTCATACAAGATACAAGTCAAAGAAAGTCAAAGCAAATCAAGAATCCATCTCTAAACCCTAGAAACTGAAATAACTACTCACAGCACATGATCTGATCTAAAAATACAATAAAAGGGATAGAGAAAGCCATGGATCGAAGGGATCGAGAGGAGGAAGCTTGATCCGTCGAGTTTCGCCTCTTTCCTCTTCCTTCCTTCTTGCTTCTAGCTCCTTAGCTCTCTTTCTCTCTCTTACTGTGCTCTCAATTAGATCTGGAATGGAATGGATGTCGAAATTGGAGAGTTCCCCGCTTTAAATAGCCTCTGCCAAAATTTGAATCTGTCAGGCCGCCTTTAGGTACGGCCCGTACCAAATTGGTACGGCCAGGCCGTACCAGGCGTGATGAGCTGAAAAATGGCTAAGTCCGGTAAGACCCGTACCAAACTTGGTAAGGGCCGTACCAGATCATCCCAAATCATCGTTTCTTCGTGTGTTTTGCTCCAAGCCTGCAGAAAACAAACAAACACTCAGCAGTACCAAATTCTAAAGATATATCGATGAAATGCACATGATTCTGGTGAATTAGGGCACGAATCTGGTACTAAAACAGGCCTAAAATAGACTAAATATGCGAGGTATCAGACTCCTTGCTTGAATCTTCTTCTTCTCCTTCCTTGAAAAGCTTCGAGAATTTCTGCAGGATCTCTCTCTCTCAACTTGTGAAAAATGGATATGTAAAAATAATGGATGATGAGAGAGATGAAATTCTTCTTCTTTTATAGCCAAAGGCCTTGCCCAATTTAGAAGATAGAAGTGGAGTTAGTGGGTGCACTCCTCAGACTGCCATGTCTATTTTTGGCCTTCTAAAACGTGCCCATGATGTGCCAGAAATAGAAAACCTCTTGAAAATGCGAATTTCTGGCTGTCTGCGAGTCCAGTGCGTCCGCACTGGTGGTGAGTGCGGGTGGTCTAGGTCGCACTGGCTCCAACTCTCATTTGGTTCCAAGTTTTTTTCTCGATTTTCTGCAAATTTTCTGTGAGTGCGTCCGCACTGGATCTTAGTGCGTCCGCACTGGATCTTAGTGCGTCCGCACTGGCCTTGGAAACTTCTGTTTTTAGAAGAATCTGAAGATATCAAAAATTGGCTAAGTAGTGAGTGCGGATGACCCCACTCGCACTGGAGTTGAGTGCGTCCGCACTGCGCTCGGACTTTTTGTCTGTGAGGTTCTGCGATGCTGGAAAATCGGCTAAGTGCTGAGTGCGTCCGCACTGGGAGATTTTTCTTCATTTTGCACTGTTTCCTGCATTGAAATACCGAGCGAACGCAGTAACTTGATTCTTGGTGTATTATATTCACTTTATATTCAAAATACAAGATATTTGGTGTTATTTTATGATAAAAACTAGATCGACGGTGTATATAATTTACACCTATCAGTAGGTGTACAAGGTCATCTACAAGCCAAACAGGGGCATCTGGAAGCCAAGCATAGCCATCTGGTAGGCCATCTTCTGCAACTGGTCGATTTATCGGGTTTAAATTTAGGCGTAGTAGTAATATGTGATTTCAATTATTCTCATTTGATACATGTTGTCACTGATTTATTTAGATGTTGCTTTCATAACTATTTTATTTGCAATTTTTGTGGACTTTATTAAGACTATGTTATGAGTTAGTTGAATGTAAGTTTTTATAACTTTATTGTTTTGTACCATATTTAAATGTTGAGAAACATCAAGTCTACATGCATGTCAATACATTAAGTCTAAATAAACTCTAAATTGATGAAATAAAGTCTACAAAATATACACTAAAGAAACTCAAAAAAATTACAACCCTAATTTTACAACCCTAATTCATCCAACTAAAATGCCTCCAGCTCAAATGCATCCAAATTTTAAACCCTAATAATACTACTTCTTAAAACGAGCCTTGAAAGTACATGGAACAAACTCCTCGTCTGATATTGTCGGATCTGGATCAATCACAACAGACGAAGTGTACTTGTACTTACCAGTATAAGTACACAAAACAAACTCATCGTCCGATGTTGGAGACTCTGGATCAATCTTCTTCTTTTTCAAACCAGAGCCGTAGGAGTTTTCCACAAAGTCATCGTCTGAAATTTCATACCGAATAGGCTGTCTAAGAAATTCCTCCATCATACATACTTGACAATTCTTTTTATCACGGCATACTTGACAGTTGTTTTTTTTTCCTCATTTTTACCTCGATCACTAATTGACCCTCCTCTCGCTAGGCCACGATAGGACGACCTCCCTCAGTTGCTATTGTTCATCATTTTGGCCCCCGGGATATCGCCTCAAATCGCCTCAAAAATTGCCTGCTCTTTCTCTCTTTCTCTTCCTCTTTTTTTCTTTTGTGAGTTGAGTGAGTTGTGAGAGGGAGGAGAAAAAAAAATAGTTATTTATAGGATCTGAAACAGCAAAAAAAAAAAAGGTGAAGGACCGGCCATTTAATGGCCAATTGAGGAAAAAAAGTGTACCGGCCATTTATAGTTTGGACATTTTTAAAAATATTCAACTAAGCTGGGTATAATTAATATTTTGTAATTAACTTTGGATATTAATAAAAATCACAGTTTTTTTCATACCAGGTTGCAATACACGTGGAATCATACTTTGTCTATCTGGTATTGTGGAGGGAAATGATGATCGACTACTTTTGTGCATACAGAGAGTCAAATCATAATAATATAATGTAACATAATAATTTAATTAAAATAATAATTCTTAATTAAATTTTAATATGATGGTATTTCGAACAACTTTTAAAACAAAGGATGTTTTTTATTCCCTCAATTCCTTAATTATAGGCGAATTATTTAGGTTGTAGTTAAACAATGGATGTTATGATGATTGCATTCTCTTATATAATTGATTGGTGAAATGTGCTTGTGCTTTTTTGTTGTTGGGTTTTGATTCTTTTATTTTGTCTTTTGAATTTTTCATTTAAGATGAAGGTGAGGGATATTCCTCGAATTGTATAAAATAAACCTAGATGTGTTTTAAAAATTTACACGTCAAAAAACATGGAACAACGACAAAATAAAATGAAAATGAGACACATGGTTTGCAACCAAGAATTGTTAGTGTAGTCTCCTTGCATGAACGAGGTGTAACTAGCAATTTGAATGCACTAACGATTTGCTATTAAATACCTAACACTCAGTGTATAGGCATTGTGTATCCATAGGGTAAAGATTTTAACAGAGCAGTTTTGGCTCGTGCGCTACGCTGCATGAAGCCAAAATTCCTCTGTTAAAATCTTTACCCGTATACATGCGATGTACTGATTCCTCTTCCAATCTGCTATTAAATACCTTACAGTCAATATATTAAAATGCTTTGAATGCATCATTCCCTTTTGATCAAGTAATCAATGGTGAGGATTTTATAATTCACAGGAACCATCAGCCATATGAAAACAACTATTCTTGTCAAAACTCCTGCCTAGCTTTCAAATCATGTGAAGTCCAGAAAAAGTTTATTTGTGTTCATGTTATAATGCATATTTATCTATTTTTTTAAGTTATTTTTCTCATTTCTAAAGCAGTTGTAGGTTGTACATGTATTTATCTAAGACATCTCTCGTAAATAAACAGGCGAGGCTAGGCAAGGGATAAGGCAAGAGAAACGTGAAATATCTTCACTGAGAAGGTGAAAAATGATGACGAAATTTCAAACGGCAATAAAACGGCGCTCGAATGTCCGATTTCAACAAATGACCACTTTTTCGGAAAGCTTGCTAGAAGATCGTGCGTTGGTGATGGCTATGCTATTTTTCAAAATTCAGAATTGCAAAAAATAAAATAAAAATGTAGAGCCTCAAAACTTGAGTTGAAGTTTCCGATTAAATTTTACATTTCTAATTTGATTATTTGTTCTTTTACCATATTTCTTCTTAGGCGTTGTTCATGTAAATCACTAGTGGAAAAACACAAATCAGGATCGGTTATATTCACACATCAGGATCGGACCTACAGCCGATCCTGTTCCAGCCGATACAAATAGTCAATATAAACTGTATCGGTTAAAGAACCGATCCAGATACCAACCATCTGGATCGGTTATTTATTAATAACCGATCCTAATTCTAACTATCAGGATCGTTTGTTTGAAACAACCGACCCTGATAGTTACTATCAGGATCAGTTGTTTGAAAAAACCGATCCTGATAGTAATTATCAGGATCGGTTATTTGAAACAACCGATCCTGATGTTATATTGGATCTAAAAAAAATATTTTTTTATTTGGCCAGCTTCCATATATATTTGCTGGCCAGCATAAATTTTTTTTTTTTATTTACCATTGATTTATTGGAGCTCAAAACCAATTAAGAACACAAAATAAAATTCATGAAACACAAAAAGAAGTACAATAGTTGAAGAAATTTGGTGCAATAGCAAAATAAAATTCAGCCACATGTATGGCACTCCCTCTTTTATCGTCTCCACCAGTACAAACTTCAAAATCTGAACAAATATTTATATCATTAATTGTTTGCTTGTGCATCTTCGATACATGTATTATTTAAATTGAAAGACAAGGAAAACCTAGCTAGCATACCTCAAAGTGTACATTTTCACCGCCGATGGAATAGTATCAAAAAGCCTTGCTCAAATGAAAAAAGATAAATAAATAAATTGAAAATACAAAAAAAAATGTGTTTTAAAAGTATAATAATGAGAAAATTAGATAAAGCTAATACCATGATAGTTGATCGGCCGGATGATTAAGTAACTTGAGCGAGATGTCCTCAAGACTGAAAAACAATATACAAACACCATTAATTAATTTTTGAAACAATAAAAAAAATTAAAAATTGACACAATTGAGCGGAGGTTCGAGAGGCTCGGCTTTGAGAGGGAGAGACGGAGACAGAGAGAGAGAGACACGGAGGAGAGGGAGAGACGGAGACAGAGAGAGGAGAGACACGGAGGTCTGAGGATTTGAGAGGGAGAGACGGAGACACAGAGAGAGAGAAAGACGCTAAGTTGAAAATGAGAGGCGCGAAATGAAAATAAAAACTAAGCAGGAGTTATCAGGATCGGTTATTTCAAAATAGCCGATCTTGATTGTTTTTAGGATCGGTTATTTATTGAACCGATCCTATTAGTATTGAGTCCTAAAATTTTTGTAAGTACAAAGGCGCGAAACAGAATTAAACCCTAGCGTCAAATTAGCATTAGGATCGGTTATTTAAAAACAACCGATTCTGATACCTTTTTTATTTTATTTTAATGTTGGTTCTGAAAAAAAAAAATCAGGATCGGTTGTTTTGAAAAAACCGATCCTGATACTTTTTTTTTGCAGAGCCAACATTCAAAAAAAGGAATTAGAATCGGTTGTTTGTTAGAACCGATCCTGATACTATCAGGATCGGTTTTTACAAACAACTGATCCTAATATGTGTTCCATTAGGATCGGTTGTTTGTAAAAACCGATCCTGATAGTATCAGGATCGGTTCTAATAAAAAACCGATCCTAATAGTTCATAAATTAGGATCGGTTAACCATAAAACCCGATCTGAATAGTTTTTAGGATCAGTTTTCTTAAAAAAACCGATCCAGATAGATATTAGAATCGGTTGTTTCATATAGCCGATACTATTAGGCCGATCCTGATTCCAGTTTTTCCACTAGTGAATGTATGAATTCTCAGAATCTAGAGTTTTTTGTTATATTTTTATTTTTTTAGTTATAATGTTATTCATGTAACTAATAATATGTGATGTAATATGTGATATTTTTTCTTAGGCATTGTTCATTTAAGTGTATAAAGTATCAATTCTAGAGTTTTTTTGTTATATTTTCATTTCTTTAGTTCAAATGTATTCATGTAAATGTTTTCATTTTGAAATTTAATTTAGTGTTTTTGGTATTCAAATCTAGGATATGCTATTAAAAAAATCAATCGATGAGATTTAGTTTAGTGTTTTACCAAAAATTTAGTTTATTGTTTTCATTTTGAGATTTTCAAAAAAAAAACAGAGAGAACCGCCCCACTGTGTGCCGGTTTACTTCAGAAGAGGACCGCCCTACAGTGGGGCGGTCAGGGCGTTTTTGGAATTTTCAAAAAATCGAGGGTATATTTGTTATTTTTTTAATTGAGGGCATTAAAAAAAGGTCTAAATAGTGGAGCCGTTTGCGGGATACTATTCTTCTTTCGGACCTTAAAAGCAATGGCATTATCAGCTATTTCCGGTGCAATAGTGGTGCTATGGTGTTTTTTTTTTCCCACGATAATCACTATTTCGAAGCTTGTAATTAAGTGTGGATTTGAAATAATTATTTTCAGTATAAATTATGAACAAAATTAAATTTATATGGGCTTCATATTTATGAATGAAAATATAGGATAACATGACGGGTTTTAATTGGTAGACGAGTCAAAGATGAAAATATCCACAATGATTGTAGGCACATCTCTGTTCTTTATGTTTCTTATAATTATCGTGAATATTTGTAAGGAAATAATTTCGAAGAAAAATATATGCAAACGTTCAAAAAAAGAGAAAAAATTGTGATAGCTAGATTACAAGCTCCAAAATAATCAGTATTGATTCAAACAAACAATTAGACTGGTCGTCTTTTACTTACCTGTGCTTTCTACATTTCAAATAGAAGATTCTAGCTCAGTACCTTCAAAAAAGCATGGTTTATTCATCGATGCGTTTCAATTAATAGATGAGTCAAAATAAAAAATAAAAAGTCTACGATGATAATTAGAAACATTGATCTTTATGCTATTATAATTTTCGTGTATGCTCGTTTGTAAAGTAAATTTGAAGAGAAATTAAGATATGCAAGTCTCCAAACAAAATTAAATTTGATTCAAATAAACAATTCGACTGGTCGTCTTTTTACTTCTTTGTACTTTTTACATTTCAAATAGAAGGTTCTCGTCTAGTATCTTTCAAAATAGCATGCTTATTTTGAAAGGAGAATCTCTTCAAATTTATTGACTTTGTATCCAAATTAATTCATACACCTTTTTTTTAAAAGTAAATTGCCCTCCGGGGCACTTTCATTAAAGTTGAGCAATCTTAATTACATTACGTCATTTTTTTTCTATAGAAATATAGGAGTAGAACTAGGGTGTTCTTAAGCTCACCCAGTCTCTTTGTGAGCTTAATTCAAAAATCTATTGAATTGGCTTCAAACGATGCATCCAAACTGTTGAAACCGATCTACTTCATGAGTGATGCTTTTACATGTCAAATTTATAAAATTTCGAACTAATTTAGTATAAAGTCAAGCGGTAAAAAAAAGTTGGTTTATAAGTTACTTTTAATGTTTCCTTTTTCATCAATTTTTTACCACTTGATTTTATATTAAATTAATTTATAAATTTATAAATTTGACATCTAAACTCATCACTCGTGAAGTAGATCGGTTTCAACGGTTTTGATGCGTCGCTTGAAATCAATCCGATCAACGGTTTTTGAATTAAGCTCACAAAGAAGCTTGGTGAGCTTAAGAACATTCTTGTTCTACTCGAAATATAGAATCAATGTAGAAATGAGAAACCCATTGCATTCCATTATTTTTTTTTCTTGATGCGCTTGATTAGCTAAACAGTGTGCAAGAGTATTCAGATCTTTAATTTGCACAAATGGCATCCCTTTTGCTCTTTTTGTTTCTTTTTATGTAAAAATGCAAAAAAATTGTCACGACACCTATATCGATCACGTGTCATGACTTAAGTGTCACCAGAGTGGAGTCATATTGAGACAGAGATAGACAGTTGTCTATCTCTAAATTTTAAAAATCAAATCTCTAGTATTGAAATTAAGTCTAGACCCATGTATGAAGAATTTTGCCTACTCAGAATTCAACTTTGCACATCTTAATCTTTTTTATGCACTGTCCAATTTTCAATTTTTGGTTGCACTAGACTTTTACCTACATACAGACAAATTCCTAGCTACACCTCTGCATGTCATGTATCATGTCCATTTACATACCGTGATCATTTATAAAAAAAAAATGATACAACATAACACGCCAATCAGCCTAACCACAACATGATATGTTGTCATGTGACCACGTTTAATATTATATTTTTATAATTTTCACATTTTTGACATTTTTTTCTTATTAAACAAATTTTAAATTCGAAAAGAGTAGTCAATTGTGACTAATATGATCGGTTACATCATATTTAGTCATGATCATATCTTCGCACTTTTTATCGCGGCACAATATACAACATTAAAACTTAATCTGATCACAAAATAACAATACACATTATTTAAATTACGATATAACTAATCACAATATAGCACATAAATCACGATGTGACTTTATATTGCTGTTGACTCGGTGGAATTCATATTTGAGACCATTGTGCTGATCCAAGGAGATCCAGCTAGACTTCTTTTGACCCGGGGAAGGGGGAGTCAACCCTTGTGATTTGTTTTATTATTATTATTTCTAAGAAAGTCAACTTATACGCGGTGGTGAAATTCTGAGTCATCAGTCATGTATAGACGAGAAACAAAGACTACATGTTTCCAATTTTGATCATACTGCAACATAACTTCAACGTGCTCAATTTTATTCTTTTCAAAAAAAAAAAAAATTAAGAGAAATTCTAAGTTAATCACGGACGGATAAAGGGTCAACCCTTACCTTTTAACGGATCAATTATGTACTCCCAAGTGACAGCACTTTATAGGTACCAACTCATTTTTTATAAGAAAAGTGAAGTTATGATCTATTAATTCTTATTTAATTTTTATGAAAGATTTTTATCTGAATTTTAAACTCACGAATTTTTACACGAAAAATAGTGTTATTTTCACTAAATCAAAGATTGATATTTAAATAGATTGTAGAGTTAACGAAGTTAGCCGTTAATTTAAGAATTGAAATAGCCACTAATTTAATATTTTAGTAAAATAACAGCAAGCTAACTCCTGCTGACTCGAGAGTTCAAAACAACTGCTTTTCCATTCAAACGTGTAATAACGAGCTACTTTTCGCTAATTCGAAACTTATACCGTGTTCCGTTGACTAACGGATGGGTTCTAGAATTTGTTCAATTTTTTGTTCTTTTGGGTTTCTCTGTTGCTCTCGTCACGTCCTGCACGTGTCAAATTAAAATAATGAAAATTGTACCCAACGGTTTCTATCTATCTTTTACTCAAATTAACTGTTATTTGACTTAACGTGAATACTATAAAATTTTATATTTCATATTGTATATTTCAATGGCAAATTATATATAATAAATAATTTAAAATAAAAAAATATTTCTATCTCCCAGTTTCAATCCCCCACTTATCCCCGCGCCGTTATAATCCACTTCTAACGACCCACCTTTATATAACTTTCTCAATCTTTTTTTTATTTTGAATTTCAGATCTCTCTCCTGCACTTTCTCCTTCGATTACCCCCTCTCTCCTCCCGATCTCTCTACTCCCTCCGCTTTGCTCTCTCCCCCTCTCCTCTCCTCTCAACTCCTAGTGGATCATGTGCTGTTTTCAGCGCGCGATGGCAGCGACGGTGACGCGCGACTGCAATGACGGTGACGCGCGACGCGAAGAAAAAGAAAGTTACCTGTCGACGGCAGCGACGGCGACGAAGTACTGTACCACTTGGACGACGAAGAAGACAGCGATGGTGTCACGCTACAGGTTCGTCCCTCTCGGAGCCGATTTAATTTTGATTTCAAACCTCAATTTTCTTGAATATCAAAGTACTTTTGATTTCAGACCACGACCACGGCTTCGATTTTCCTTCAATTTTAGCCCTCAAAATCATACAATCGCGATATTGCATCTCAAACTTTGGTCCAGTTATGATTGATTGATTTTCTCAGGTTTTATTTGTCATTAATTCAATATTTTTGAAGGATCTAGGGTTTTCAATTTTTTAATATTTTTTGTCAAATTTAGATTCTGATTTTCAACTATTTTGATTTTTGACACCATGCAATTGTCGATTTGCTGATTTTGTTTTTTTCTTCAAATCGACGATCTGTATACTTTCTCGATTTCTCTGGCGATCACCACTGTCTCGACCAAATCGCGCTTTTCTCGATCAATATTTGAAAATTTTAGTTTACAACATCTATTTAGAGGATCTATCTAATAGATTTACATGATCTATACAATATTTTACAGGATTTATCTCCTATGATATATGTAACAATTTACAGTATGGATACATTGATTTCACAAGATTCATGTAATAATTTACAGTATGGTTGTATAAGTTTATCACAGTATGTAATTTATAGGATACATATAACACTTTTACAGGATATGTGCAACAGTTTACAGTATTCACTTTGGTTAATCATAGTTACAGCATCTGTTTAACAATTGTACTCATAAACAGCATTAGACAAGATGTATTGGACAGTTTTTACTTGGGTTACAGTGTTCACTTTAGTTTACAGGGTATGTGCAATTTTACATGATACATATAATAATTTTACAGGATACATAGTACATTTTTACATGATACATATAACAATTTTGCAGGATACATATACCAATTATTAATATTTATATATAGATCTATATCATGTAAAATAAGCCTTGAATACTGTAAATTTAGCAGATGCAAATTATGTATTAGACAGTTTTTACTATTATTCACTTTGGTTTACAGGTTATGTGCAATTTTACAGGATACATATAACAATTTCACAGGATACATCAATAATTTTGCAGGATACATATAACAATTTTTATTTAAAGGATATATGCAGTGTTGTACTGATTTAAAATTTTATAGGTTGGAACTGCTAATTTTACAGTATTGAAGTCTTGTAGTTCACATATGTTACTTTGATAGTTTGCATCTGCTAATGGTTCATAACTCCAATTTTTAACCTTGTTTATTTATTTTTATTTTTGCAGGATGATATCTCGAAAGAACGTGTGGTTCTAACAATGAAACTTCTCACTCATCCGAATAACGTGTATCAGAGGGTTATGAAGTGACAGACGCCATTTTTGTATTGATGGTTGTGAACAATTAAGCTTATTTATTGAAGTTTTGTTTGTGCTTGTGAACAGTAATGGGTGGTAACAATTATTGTGGTTTTGAACAGTTATGGGTGGTAACAATTATGGGTTGTAACAGTTATGTGTGGTGACATCTTACAGTTGTTTGTTGTAGTTTTGAACAGTTGGTTTTGAACAGTTGTTGGTTATAGTTTATGGTTTTGAACAGTTAATTTTGTGATTAGTGAAATTGTATAGTTTGTATATGTTATTTGGATACCATTTTACAGTATTGAAGTTTTGCTGTTAACATATGTTAGCTTTATAAGTTATATCTGCTAATTTTATAGTATTGATGTCTTTGTAATTTTCATATGTTAGTTTTATAGTTTGCATCTGCTAATTTTACAGTATGTAAGTCTTATTTTTACATGATATAGATCGATATACAAATATTAATAATTGAAGAAAAAAAATTACGTAAAAATAAAAAATACGAAAAAAAAATTTAAAATTTTTAAAATTTTAATTTCGAAAAAAAAATTAATTTTGTACAATTTAGGTGTTATTTGTAAATAACTGCAAGTTTGAGAAGTTGTTTGTTTTTTAAACCTTCTAGAAGCCGTCAGTTTTTCAAGTACAGCCGGAAGTACAGTATTTTTGCAAGTTGTTAACTGTTTGCAACTAACTTGGGGACCACTTCCAACTAACTTGGATTGTTAGATTTTTAAACTACTTATTATACATTATTTGTTGTTGAAGTTACAATATTGGTTATAGAGTTTTACAGTATTCGCGCAAGTCAAATGACAGTTTTTTTTGGGAAAAACTGGGGAAAGAAGCTTGGGGACAATTAGTCACTTCCATTCAAAATACTAACAACCAGCGACTTTTGAAAGTGGTCCCGAGTTTGTTGGTAATCGTTTGCAACTTGAACAACTTACCAAACTGCATGTACTTCCACCGGGACCACTTGTTGTACTTTCAGCGGAACAACTTTTAAAAAATTTCAAATGTGACCACTTCTTAAACTTGTAGTTATTTTCAAATAACACCTGAAATAATGCAAAATTAATTTTTTTCGAAATTAAAATTTTAATTTTTTTAATTTTTTTCTAAAAAAATTCAAAATTGTATTTTTGTCAAATATTAATACTTATATATGCATATATATCATGTAAAATAACACTAAAATATTTTATATATTTTTTTTAAATAGATGGAATGTTATATAATTTGATTTATTAGAAGGACTACAACAAATAACCCAGATCAATATTTTTGGCTGGATTTTTCGAGGTTGTAAGAAAAATTAAAATATTTCTTTGTGTGTTATTAGAAAACAATAAAAATACTTTGAATCTGAGTTATTGATCCTGGTTCAAAAGTCACTTATAGGTAAATACAAAAAATATTGTGATCAGTACATTGAATTTCTAAAAAGTTGTATCTATTTTGAGAAAAAAAAACTGAATAACAATCATTTCGTCTGACAATTTTTTACTTCTTCAAAATAGATACATTTTTTTAGAAATTAAATAATCTAGAAGTATCACAATATTTTCTGTATTTATCTAAAAGTGACTTTTGAACCAGGATTAATAACTCAGATTCAAAGCATTTTCATTTTTTTTCCAATAACACACAAAGAAATATTTTAATTTTTCTTAAGGTCTTGAAAAATCCGGCCTGAAAAATGTTGATCGGGTTATTTGTTGCAGTCTTTCTAATAAATCAAATTATATAGTATTCCATCTATATTTAAAGAAATATAAAAAATATTTCTAATTTTTCAATACAAAAAAAATAAATCATAACATTTTCTAAAAATAAAAAAATATATATATAATATTAATTTATCTGATTTTGTCGGACGAAATGATTGTTTTTCAAAAAAAAAATCTCAAAATAGATACAACTTTTTAGAAATTAAATGTACTAGAAGGATCACATATTTTCTGTATTTACCTAGAAGCGACTTTTGAACCGGGATCAAGAACTCAGATTCAAAGCATTTTTATTTTTTTTCCAATAACACACAAAGAAATATTTTAAGTTTTGTTACAGCTTTGAAAAATCAGGCCTGAAAAATATTGATCGGGTTATTTGTTGCAGTCATTCTAATAAATCAAATTATATAGCATTCTATCTATTTTCAAAGAAATATATAAGATATTTCTAATTTTCAATACAAAAAATAAATAAATCATACCATTTAAAAAAAAAAAGTGATTCTCAACCGGCCATTTAATGGCCGATTCCTATTTTTTCTCAATCGGTCATTTAATGACCGGTTTAGGTATTTTTAAAAATATCCAGTCAAACTGGATATAATTAATATTTTCTAGTTAACTTTGAATATTAATAAAAATGACGGCCCTTTGGACCATCTTCGTCCAAAGAAGTTGATATAGTAATAAGTCTTTCCATTTTTACATAATGTCGTGCACAAATAAGGAATTCAATTATTTTTGTAAAATCTAAATCCGGCATACAACATGTTATTTAAAATCTCCATTTGTCCTACAAATAGAGGCATCCATTGTTCTTCAATTTAAATTCGTTATTAATAAATTTGTTGTATGATAATAAAGATTCTTCTATTATAGATAAATTTAATTATTAATACTAGTAATTTATGAATTACAGAGATATTGTAATATCGTATAAAAGATTCATTAACTCATGAAACTAAAATTGTTATTTATTTATATTTTTATGAAGCATGTTATTTACTTATATTAAGCTATGTTATTTCAATTTTAACATTTCTAAATAAACCAATTGATTCAATTTTGCTAGTATGAAATAAAACATTTAAGAAAATAATGAAGGCTTTCATTTTTAAGTAATGGAGAAAAATTTTACAATGGAAAGAAAGATTTTACTCCTTCATTAAAGAACAATTAATTTGCGGTATGAATTAATTAGCATCATACAGTGCTTATCACCCTTTGGACAAAAATGGTCCAAAAGGCTTCGGACAAGTTCCGCATCCCTATACGAAAGTTGCTAATGAAAAATTTTTAACTTTACCTTTATTATTGAGAACATTCTTTGGAAGAACAACAGCATGGCAAGATTTCCAAGGTCACCGTTTCTACTAGGGACATTCTGAGATATAATTAACTCTAGCGATCACGGTGCAGCCAAGTTAACGCTAGCGATAAAAGGCATAATCAGATTTCTGAACTATGAGTATCAAATATATATTGAAAGTCAATTATATAAAAAGTTTATAATAAGAATACACGTAATGTTTTACTGTAAATTATATAGAAAATCATACAAAAATTAAAAATAAGAATGAATCGACTCATATAACTTAAATCCATCCCTGTTAGCTCACAAGCTGCTTCAATTGTTTCAACCGGATCCAAATCCTCTCCGGCTCTGCACATTTTGGCCCTTAGATGTTTATATAGAAACCTTTTCTCCAAATCTCAGAAATAAGCATGGATCTCAAAGAAAAGTTAGCAGTCTAATTTGTGTTGCACCATATCTACTTCAACCTTAGCTTGTTCTTTGATATTGATTTATTTTGTTTTCTTTTTTCTTTTTTTTGAAAGCTTGGCAGTGGCTACCAAGTGTTTTGATTTATTTTGTTAAAGACGGATACTAACTATCGTCCAAAAAATTTCTGTATCTCGTTCAGTATAAAGTGCATTTAATTTGTTGCTTTAAATTGAGCAGAGTATACTTTCTTCAAGCAAAAAAAGAATGGATCTACACTGGATGACACCTGAATATTTTTTTTTTCTGGACCAGCAAATTAATTATATATATTTTTTAAAATTCCGTAAACCTTGATATCTATTTCTTTTAAATTGATATAAATTTATTTGTCGATACATACAACATTATAGTAAAAAAAATATATAAAAACTGAGAAATCAATTTGTATTGTTTGCTTTCGGATTATATGCCGGGCGTGAACGAGCAAGAGCAAGCTGACCTTGGCAAGGGAAAGCATTTCCCTCTTTCATGTGGACCTACTTAGATGGTCATCTTGTTATTTGAACAAATTCTTTCGTCAATTTCCAAGAATTATAGCCCAATTGCACAGCAAAAGCCCATCTTGAAGTGCAATTGTGCAACCCCTCGGGTCACTGCTATCCATGTCATAGAAATCAGGTCAGTATTTTTTATTAGAACCATCTGATCTATAACAAACATATCTGATCACATAAAGAAAGACCTGATGCTGTGATTTTGGGATTTTAGAAGAGCAATTTTTGGCGGCTTTAGATGGATCATGGATGAGAGCTTTTTGAAAAGAACACAAGATGAGGAATGGATTGACGATGATTGTTTTGGAGAGGTTTCAAGGGTTTTGATGGGTGAAAAAGATGATAGAAGTTGGAGGTTCGTGTCTGAAAAATTATAAAATAAATAACACTGATCTATTTCTACTTCTAAGTTACTCTACTTGAAAACAATAGCAATTAGAATTGAGAAAAATTCAGTTGGATTCCTTAATTGATAATGAAATGCATGGGCGTATTTAAATAACAAAATATACATGATAATTATGAATTAAGTTACATGGATGCTAAAAGCAATCTAGACTCTTGGTGGCTACAGATGCATGGAAGAGTGGTGCAAGTCGTGGCAGCCACAAAGAAGGTTTCCTAGAGTCTGTCTTGGGTTGAACAATATTCAGTTGCGCATCAGATGCATTAAATAGGTTGTCACACCTATTTGATCCGACAGTTCAGACATGAAAAGCAAGATCCTACTTATTTACGTCATGAATAACAACAGATACGGCACTGAATCAACCAAATACAAGCACAAAATGACGGAACGTAATTAATAGAACAATTTTAAAAACCCAAGAAAATTCAAGGCAGAAAAAAGAAAAACACTACAAATTAATAAGTACAAACTTAGATTATGCATGACCTACAAAAGCATCTCTAACAAACTCAATTCTATGCCGTGGATTTCTCCTTAGGAAGCATCTTAACCCTCTGAGAGAGCTTTCTTGTAACATCCACAAGCAACAGTTTCTTCTGCATCCGAAACTGTACGGCCAGCTGTGTGGCCAGAGAAACATCTGTTTTGAGCACTAACTCATCCTGCATTATCTTTGTTGGGAAGTGCTCGAGTGATATAACACACAATGCAATAACAGTTCTGAGTGCGGCTGCTTCAACTTTAGCACCCAAAGGAGGTTCTCCATCTCCGAGCACCATTAGAGTATCCAAACTGTGCTTCTGCACTGACTCCATGTCAGATGAGATTAGTACTCTTAATGCTGCTAATAGGCGGCCATCTACCAACTCAGGCCCGCCAAGAGTAACCTGAAACAAAGTTAACATAATTTTAGAAGGATGCAACTCTAACTAAATGAGACATTGCTAGAAGGTGAATATTGGTAATTTCAAACCTTGAGAAGTGCATTATCTCCAAGAAGATTAAGTTTGGATAAGATCTCTCGCTGCCAGATGGCAGGAGAAGAGAAGCTTGGGGAAGAAACTCCAGCCGCCATGCTGGCGGCATCGAGAAGACTGTCATCATATCTCAGTTCAACCTGGTCGTAAGGATTTGATGGGACCACAAACCCATAATCAAGCATGAACAGGTCATTGCTCAAGCAACCGTAGTTAAGTGTGACAGGTGTGTTTTGCTCGATTTCTTTCTTTGCCACAACCTATTTCAGCCATGGAGTATAACCATATGTAAATTTGTTCAAATATTGGAACATCTAAATTATTATGAATGTTGTATTAGCATAGACATAATTAAATTATTCCTTACATTGAGAAAGTAAAACTATTACTTGTCTCACGATACATACATGACAAAAATATTGCACAGTAGGCTATATCAGATTTATACATCTACTGCCCTATTTACTTAAAAACAATATTTTCTGTAAGGGTCATTTTTGCATGTCATTAGAATATTTTCCATCAATGTGTAATACAAAGTGCAAAGTAAATTGTAAATCTTGACACAACTTCGGACATCAATAGAATAAAAAAAAACAAAAAGAGCCAACTTTTTCTGCAATTTCTTTCAAAGTTTACCATTTCAACAGATAGTGATACAGTGCCCCATGCACTGCCCCCCTATTTCACCCATTGTCACTGCAAAAGGGACCCGCATGGTCAAATCTTTCAGGGGGGCCCGTTTGTCAGTGAGTGTTGGGGCATTTCATATTTTTCCTTTGCCAACACAGCAATTAAGGAATGAGGTTGGACTAAAAGAAAGCGCAGCCTGCTTATTCTTGCTCTATCTACATGGCATGAGTTGAGATTAGAGACCTTGAGGAGAATACATACCTTGACTGACATGTTTGGGCTAGTTGCATCTCTCTCTTGAACAATAGACGCATTAGGTGTGAAGCTATGGTTGCACATGTCTATAAGAGGGAGAAGCATTGGCACCTCATTATGCTTTCCATCAGGAAGAGCTTTGCCATGCAAGCGGAAAGCTCTTGAAGAAACTGCAGACATTGCCCACCCGAGTGAACCTGAAGTTACATCTTGACCACCGAAAGGGTGGTCCTTGGGAGATACGTCCTCAAGAGCAACTTTGACTTGTTTCTCAAATTCAATAAGAAAACGGCATCTTTTATTGATCTGGAAAAAAAATTGCATGAGAAATTTATCGAGGAACAAGTCAAAAAACCAAGATTTATCAAGGGTTTCCTGTGTGCTGCTTTCATAAAAATAAACAGATGGAAAAGTCGTCCTGTCTTTTAACTGGCCCAGTTGGGTATTTTGGCTTTCATGATGCAAAGGATCACCAGTTGAATTGTGAACTAAAAGCTACAATAGTATTTCAAAATAGTGGATTGAGAGTAGGGTTAGCGAGGTTAGCAGCTAACCTAAGAGTTCGGAACAGCTACTAACCCAACTTCTCATTGGAATAGCAGAATAGCCACTAACCCAAGAGTTCGTAATAGCCCTAAACCCTAAACCCTTGATAAATCTTGGTTTTTTTACTTGTTCCTTGATAATTCTCTAAACCCTAAATCCTAAACACCCATCTAAACACGGAATAGAGTTCGGAATAGCTCGTGAACCTGGATAAGCACTATTCCTCTATGATCCATACGCAAATGGATTATGAACATACTTTTAAGCCATTTCACCAACAAAATATAAATTTTCTTTATAGGTGATGTCAGTTTTGCAAAAGGAAAAGATTAGGTAGTATTTTGCAGTAGGTGATGTTGTTATTAGCTCGATCACTGATTAAGCAAATTAACCTGGTGGAGAAGAGGAATATATTGCAGGCTCTTAATGTCCTCGCCAGAGAAGAAGATGGGAACACTAAATGTCTCCGGCAAATTGCTCATGTATGGCCACCAGAAGGAGTCGGCTTTAGCTCTTTCCTGAAGCAGTCTCAAGCCCAGCCTCGTAGACCACAGTTCCTCTGTCATATTCTAACCATGGGTCTAATTTTAATTTACTAGAGTTTAACAATGAATATTAGAAGCTGGTATGGGCTTAACCAGTGAATATCAATCTTCTGTCTTCACATCACAGATTTTTACTGGCAGTGCCGTAACTAATTGAGTTTGCAAATTGAGGGCAAATGTGATAAGTTTCAATACCGGGTACTTGTTCTGCCAGTTGAGTGAGCACAGCATCAGCCCCGTCAGAGGTGCGGCCCACTGGGTGGTTCCACCGGAGCGGGAGGTGGCTGGGGAGGTTGATGAGCTCAGACCCGGCTGGGATTTCGTCAGTGGAGACGACGCCGAGGCCAAAGTCAGACTGGTCCCCAATGGTAAGGTTCGGGTGCACTGAGCCGCCTTCACGACGAATCCACCGTACGAGGTCGGGTGGGTGTGAAACTATGCGGTTGGCTGAGCAGGTTAGAGAGCGGCGATGGGTTGGGCTGAGGAGACGGAGGGAGGCGGCGGAGAGAAAAGGCTTGGAGGTCGATGAGATGAGCATTGCACTTTGAAGGATCAGTGTGGGAGGACGGAGAAACAGAGTTGCGGCCGGGCCGTGGACAAGGCTATGAAAGTTTCAATGAATAGTTATCAGTACCTGGGATAAGAGGGACGGTGATCTGAGGGAGTTTCTCCTTTCTTGCGAGAAATGGAGGGTAACAAGGAAAAATTTTCTTAGGATCATCTGTGGCGATTTCTGAAATGGTGACTGGTGACAGAATTATTATCTTCATTGTGTATTTAATTGTGTTAGTATAAAATATAAAAAACAATGAAAAGTAAATAAATCGACGCAGTTCGGAAAAATATAGCTGTATAAATGTAATTGAGTCGATCACTGTATACTATATGTTTAGTTGTGGAGTAAAATTAACGAGAATTAAATTACTTACTTTATCTTACTTCTCATATTTTATATCTCATTTGATAGTTGGACACACGTATTAAATTAATCTATTTACAAGAGTAAATGTTAGAAGATAAAACTTTCTATAACAGTGGGTTCTATAAATGAAGTAAATAATTACGGATTAACTCACCTTTTACTCCGTTTTATTTTTTTCTTTTATTTCTTATTTAATAGCTTAAGTGCAAAGTAAGAGTTTATTTCATCCCTCACTCAACCAAATATGTCAAAAGTGACTATCCTACAAAATTAAACTTTTCGGGGGTTCTACTTGAGCCTCTTTAATATGCACTTTGGAATTGAATTGGTAGAACAGTCAGTTAACAGAAGATATGCTTTAAAAAAAAAAAAAAAACTGTATAGCCAAAAATTGCATCAAAATTTGGCATAATTTCTTGATTGATGAAATGAGAAACTATTTTTTTTCAGTTCGAAGTACATTTTTCCGCTATTGCTAAATTTTGCAACTAAAAAGGAACTCCTAATAGGCTGTCTTTTTTTTTTTGAGGATAGCTAGGCCGTATTTATGTTGAATGAAGTGTCTATTTTACTACGCTAGAAAAGAGAGTGCTATACTGAGGACATCATTTGAAATTTTGAGTCTTGAGAGAAATTTTTTTATCTAAATATCTATTTTGTCCTTTTACTCTATCTCCCTTATCTATCACAATTAATTTTATCATAATTAATATAAAAGTCAATAAAAAAATTAACAAAGAATCCATTGACAGAAAAAGAAAAATTGTAATTTTAGTAACTCTCTCACTCTTATGTTCCCGATTATAATCCCAAAATTTTATTAATATTAAAAAAATACAAAATTTCCCTACACCCGGTTTGCAAAAAAATCGAAATCTGCCCAATGTGGAAAATAATTTTACGGATCCAAGGGTCTAGATATGCAGAATAATTTCCCAGCTCCAGAAATCTTATTTCCGGTGAATAATTTACCAGAAATAGGATTTTCTAATTTTTATTTTAATTAAATAGAAGAGGTTATTATTTTTTATTTTTTTATTGAAATATTATAAATAATTTTATATTTCTTTGAAAAAAGATGGAATATTATATAATTGAATTTATTAGAAATATTGCGATAAATAACCCGGATCAATATTTTTCAGGCCTTACGGTTATAAGAAAAATTAAAATATTTCTTTGTGTGTTACTGAAAATAAAATAAATATGTTTTGGATCTGAGTTATTGATCCCGGTTCAAAAGTCACTTCTGGATAAATAAATAAATTATTGTGGTCCTAGTACATTCAAATTCTAGATACTCTATCTATTTTGAAAAAAAAATGATTTGACGTCATTCGACAGGGCCAAAATGTCAAATCAAGTTTTTTGAATTGAAACATTTAGTTGAATCGAAACAGTTGGTATACCAATAGACTCGAATCAATTATGTTCTAACTCGGATGAAGTATGTTGGTTGATTCGAATCAATAAATAGAAGGTAACAATATACCTTGTAGCGGAAGTTTTTTAAATCGAAACAATTGCTTTCATGTTTATTGAATTTACACGTGAAGATAGACTACGGTTTGTTGAGCCTATCCCTTTGTTCCACTTTCAAACATCTTAAGTTTCTCAATGTGTGGATTTAATTTTCCGAAACGAAAAATTGAAAATTTAATATGTATAGGTGGGAAGTACATCACTGCAGGAGTGACTAAGTCATCTCCAAAATTTAAAAAAATTTACCAGTACATAAAAATTTAACTGAAAGTTCTATTTTCTATTTATTAACCCCTCCACGGATAAGAAATTTAAAGAGATTGAATGTAAGAATCGCCTAGAATTACTCACTCTCTTAAAACAACAATCCCTAGAATCTCCTTTTACAATAGAAGAATTAAAATCTGCTGTCTTTGATTCTGATCCTAATGGTGCCCCTGACCCTGATGGTTTTAGTTACAAATTTTATCAATGTTTTTGGGATCTCTTAAGGATGATTTAATGATCATGTGCCATCAATTTCATTCCCAACAATTAAATATGGCTCATCTTAATAAAGCTGTAGTATGTTTTATTCCCAAAGTACATGAAGCTTCCCAACTAAAACAATACAAACCCATTAGTTTGGTTAACTATAGTTTTAAGATCCTCTCTAAAATGCTCACTAAAAGACTAGATCCAATCATGAACAGAATCATTGACCCTACACAGGCTGCCTTCCTGTCAGGCAGATACATTTTAGATAATGTAGTTTTAAGCCAAGAAATCATTCATCATGCCATCCATACCAAACAACCTGGAGTTGTGATAAAAAATGATTTTGAGAAAGCATATGACAAAATTAACTGGGATTACCTCCTTGAGGTACTACACAGTAGGAATTTTGGTTCTACTTGGATAGGCTGGTTACAACAATGGCTTTACAGCTCACAAACATGCATTAATATCAATAATCAACTCACTCCCTATTTTAAATGCAAAAGAGGAGTAAGACAAGGTGATCCCCTCTCCACCTTCCTCTATATTCTTGTTGTTGATACACTTAGCAAATTATTCAATAAAGGGAGAAATCTTCATCTCATTACTGGTATTGGATGTTAGTGTTATGATCTAGAAGCCAATCATCGGATGATTGTATTCTAAGTTTTGTTCATGTAATCGGATGATTTGTTTATCATTTATTTCTTGAGTATTTTATTACTTATAGATCATTCAGGTTGAGGACCTGGAATTGTGGAACTCTATACATAAGTTATTGAATACTCAAAATGTCCATAATCTTGGTAATCAACAAGGAACATTAATTACCGGCATAAGATTGGCATTTGGATTAGATGATGATCATGTTCTGCAGATCATATGATAAGGAGTTGTCAATATAATCAAATGGATACCTGATGGAAATTAGGGATTGGACATGACCAAAGTAAAACATTTAATATGAATTGTGTTTGTGTCATTAATATTTTATTTGTGTCTGAAATTCTAAGGTATGAGATGATTGTTTCTCTCACATGAGAATGCATATTCGTGGGTATTATCCAACATTGTCCGTAACTGGCAACCATACAGAATCTATCTTAGTATGTATCTCTTATGTGGAGAGATAGTAATTATCAAGAATACCAATGTTCCTCATGTAAATGAGTGATGATATCACTGGGCCCCTTGATGAAATAATACAAGTATGTGCACATATGATTAAGGAGTTAATCATAATTACTGAATTATTTTGGAATCAAGAAACGAATGGATTTGCAAGGATGAGACATTCCTACCTTGAATCTATTCATGATATCATGAGACATGAAATTGACACGAGGCAATTGTTGCTTTAGGGATCGTGATATAGTAGGTACTTATCATCTGTGTCTTTTGGGTAATTACAATGCATATTGCTAGGTGCCGCTTGTAAGTTATGGAATCAAAAGGAGTTTCAGATTCCATTGCCAAATAACATAAATCCCACAGGGTCACACCAATAAAAAATTAATTAGAAAGGCTCCTTGATTTATTTGACATGTGTGATGGCTGATAAATAGAGTTCTCTATCTAAACATGAGATAAATAATTATAGAGATGATTATATGATGTTATGAATTTAATTAAATGGTTTAATAAAATCCAAATATCGAGAAAGATAAAAATGGAAGAAACTTTGTGAGCCACAAAAAGAAATTTTTGTGGGCAGCAAAGAGTTCTGTATTTCCACCACGATTTCTGTGAACAGAACTTAAAATGGGCATATCTCATTAACTATAGCTTCGTTTTCAGTGTTCTACGATTTTTCAAAAAGCTTACTAAAAGATCTACAGTTTGGTGTAAAATAAGTTGTAGGTCTATGCCGCATGCGGTATACCCATGCTGCATACGGCGTCGCACAGTGCGCTGTTGGGCCAGAATCAGCTAATTTTGGCCTATATTAATTATGAAAATCGTGGAGAACGTGAGAATCGTGTCTAGGTTGGTGGGGACTCTTCTAAACAACATGAAAGATATTTAAAGAAGTCCCTACTACATATGGTTTCAATCTAATGATTATCCATCTTCCTTAGAGAGCCAAAATTTTGTTTCTATCCCATTTTGATCTCCCATGTGTTGAGAACCCACAAATCCTAGAATCAAGATCTAGTTCTCTTGGAGAATAGGGATTAAGGAGCGACCAAACTACTACTCTCTAGCAAGAGGAAACTTTGGTTTCTAATTAATTTCTTGGTGGATACCGTGGAGGACTTCTACTTTGGAATCTTATCTTAGTGCAAGGCGTTCTAGGTCACGCACACATCGACCACCAAGGTGATGCAAGGCATCAACCACCATTAGCATCAATAAGGAGGTGGAGGCTACAACCCTACATCTCAAGGACTTTTCTTTCTTGTTTGGAGACAAGAAATTAAAGGTATGATGCTTATTGATTTGGAAATAGATTTTGGTTTGATTTCAGTCGCACATGATGATCTCTTTTAGTACTTTTTTTGTCAAAATTTTGAAACTTCGCTACCTTAAGTACCATAAGAACCAACATTAGACCCCCCCCTTGTCATAATCATTCAGCTGTGACAAGTTGTCACTATGCTGATGATACTATTTTTTTTTCTCTCAGCATCCTTAAAAAATATTGAAAAAGTTTCCTAGACTATGAAATGTTTTGAAGCACTCGAGTATTAAGATTAATCTCACTAAAATTGAACTGTTCCCCATTAATATAGATGCTGATTTCACACAAAATGATGCTGCCAGATTGGCAAATTTTCTCTAAAATACTTAGGACCACCCTTACATGATAGGATTTAGCTGTCAAAGACTGGGATTTTCTCCTTACCAAACTAGAAAACAAATTACAAAGTTGGAAATGACAACCGCTTTCAATTGGGGGTAGATTAACTTTACTTAACTCTGCCCTTTCTTCAGTCCCTCTATATGCCTTGTCACTGTTTAGAGTTTCAATCACAGTCCTGAAAAAAATAGATGTCCTCGGGAGAAAATTTGTATGGCAAGGATATGGCACTAACAAAAAAGGCTATGCATTGCTCAACTGGCCTACAATCTGTATGGCCAAATGATCAGGCTCATTTTTAATAGTGAATTTCGTATGGTTTTGGCTTAGGTTTTGTCTTATTTTCTCACATGTATGTTTAATTATTCCGTGAAAAAGGTTATTGTTGCCCTATTTTATGTTTTAGTGCAGGAACCATGTTTTGGGGTATTTTACATCTTTTAGAGCAAGAATCGGGTTGATTAGAAAAACGCAGCTTATCAACTAAGGCTCTGGTACATACCGTATTAGCCAATACGGAGCCCCAGTACAGACCAAAGATGGTCGAATATGTTAGTGTAATAATCTAGAAGTCAATCATAGGATAATTTTATTCTATATGTATTTTGTTCATGTAATGGATGATTAATAAAATATCATTTTGTTCTTTGAGATTTATCGGATTATGAATCATTTCGAGTTAATGACTTGAAATTGTAGAACTCCATAATATAGATGATAAATACTCTTAATAGTCACTAACCGAGGTAATTAGCAAAGAACACTAATTGACTAATTAAAGGTTAGTATGTGGATTAAATGATGGTTAAGTTTTACAGACCATAGACAAAGAGTTGTCATTTTAATCACATAGATACATGTTAGAGAACATGATATTTGACAGACCCATAATGAAACGTTAAATGGAATTGTGTTCATGTCATTAATGTTTTCATTTAGTGTTAAGTTCTAAAGTATGAGGTGGTTCGTCTTTCCTACATGAGAAGTGTTTATTCGTGAGTATTGTTCAACACTATCCGTAAAAATTAACTATACATATGACATTTTAGTATACATGACTTGTGCGGAGGAGAGATGTTCATCAAGACTACTATTGTCCCCCGTATACATTACGGGTGATAGTATCACTGGACCCCTTGATAAAGTAAGATTATCTGTGCACGGTATGATTAAAGAGTTAATCATATTTGATAATCTACTTAAGATCGAGAAAAGATTACGTTTGCAAGGGTGACACATACCTACCTTGAAACTGATCTGATACTATGAGACATAAGAATTAACACGAGTAAATTATTTAATGGATCGTGATATTGTATTGTACAAAATCATCTGTGTCAATTGAGTAGTCATAATGCATTATGCCAGATGCCGCTTATGATTGATAGAAATAAAAGGAGTTTTAATTATATTGCCAACATAACACAGATCCTATCGGGTCACACCAATAGAAAAGTAATGAGAGAATTAATTTATTTAATTAATTATAAATGTTATAATTAATAAATAAATGTCATAGAGATGACAAGCTTAAACACATTAAATTTATAAGCGTGTACGACACGTTGTATAAATTTATCACAAGAAAATATAATTGTTCATAATTGTTCAGAATAATTATATTAATAATAAATAGATTATAAATATTACTTATGAATTAATATTTTGGGCCAAAAGCCCATTTGAATTTTGGGCCAAATTTAAAATTAGAATTTAAATTAAAAGCCCAAATTAAAAGTCCAAATTGAAAGCCAAAATTAATCAATTGAATTTGGGCCGAGGGCAATTTTGTCTTTTCACCTTGGAACCGACTTTGCCAAGGGCAAAGTGGTCTTTTTGAAACTGACTTCATACCCTATAAAAGGGTGGGTAGGGGTGAGAGAAAAATAGAAATTAGATTTGACTCAATTAGATTCGGTTATAATATTTTCTCTCTCTCGTGTTTCCTCCCAAATAGTGTTTGCGTAGAAAAGAAAGAAATACGTAATCCACGTATATTATTGCGAGTTGTGAATAGTGTATATACCATAAATATTGTATTTATGGTGAATAGTATTTTCGCAAATATTCGTGAATCTATTTTTGCAAAAGTTGTGAATCAGGTTTTTACCAGTGTTATTAAATGCGGTTCTATGCGACGCATATGCAGCCGCATATGCGTTTGCGGTCCTCAACAGCATGAAATTCGACTATGCTGATTTAATATGCGGATTTGGTCTCGGTATTAACCTAAAACCAAATAAAGCCCACTTCAAATATTTTATTTATTAAAAAAAATCTAGAATCGAATCCGTAATACAAATTCGGATCCGCAATCCAATTTTAATGACTCATCCGGACAAATCCAGTCAAGTGAGATTTTTCTTAGTCTCCAGTTTCTTTTATAGCCTCCTAGCCGGTTCCTTTTATTTATTTATTGATGTGGGACTAAAGAATAATCAGCTAAATTCTGATTCAATGCCTATATTGACGTGAAGTTCATCTATTATTATTAAATGCTTCCACTCACGCCTCACTGCCTCAGGGCAATCAATCCAAAAAATAAAAGACAATCTTAATGGGCCAAATGGGCTGTTGTATATATGCAAATTCTTCAAGTTTTTTATCTTATTATTAATTTTAGAGTAGCCCATTTCTTATATATATAAATGGACTGCTGCAGGATGTATAATTTTTTAAATGAATGTAATTAAAATTATAAATTGTATGAATGAACTGTTATATGAATTACAAATACTAATAAAATCCGCATATATAAGTTCGCATAAAAATCAGCATATGCGGCCGTATATCGTATATGCGGTATGCGGTGGCCTTCCGCATACCGCATGAAAACTGCATTTCATAACCTTGGTTTTTACGATATTCATGAATAGTGTTTTAGCGCAAAAAGTCGGTAAAGTATTTCTGGCAAAAGAAATACCGACTCTCTGGTTGTTCCCAGTGAACGACTGATAGAGGCATCAGACGTCTGGTGCTACGCAACCGAGATACACAGCATTCCAATTTGAATTTGGAAAAAGGTATAAATGTTATTTAAATTTATTTAAATGTTAAATAAATATTATTTTAGAAATCAATCGGGGAGTAGATCCTCGGCTTATGGTAGAATGTAAAATTTTGATTTTACGTTCTTTCCGCACCGTAAGCCTGGTTAGAATTTCGCGATAAATTCCCGAGCAGAATTTATCGGGAAATTTTCTTAAAAGTAATTTTGGCAAGATTCTCAAACATAATTTATCGGGAAAAAATTTTGTGCCGAATTTTGTGGCTTTTCCCGAAAATCAGAATTTTGTAGTCGGAATTACCCAACAGAATACACATTAACTCCTATAGCAACACAGTGGGAGTACAGTCCGTATTAGCCAATACATACCGTACCCAAGGCGCCATTTGGTGAATAACTGCAACAGCTGTATCCATATCAGATAACTTGGACTCCACTCATCTCCAGGTGCCCCTTCACTCCTATATAAGCCCTCTGGACTTAACAGAAAATCATCTTTGTATCTTTGGTTTTATATTTTCTTAAGTGAGAAGAGCGGAGTGTGTAGAGACTAAGTAGGAGGGTACTTCGTGTATGGTTGTATCTTTCTCTTATCTCTTTGTAAACATGCCGTTCAGCGGCTATGTTTAGATTCTTAAGGTTGGCAGTAAACCTTGTTACTCATGATGCTTTGATATATACTTTTGTTTGATCATTGTTTAGTCTTTTGTTGTTAGATTGCTTTTGCGATTTATGTTCTATCTTACTTGATTTCGTTTATTAGTCTAGACCGTCATATGATGGCCACACATGGAAGTTAGTCATCTTTGGGCTAATCAAATTGGGATAAAGGAGAATAAAAATACTAATAATGGAAACCTTAACCGGAGATACCATTAATTATATCAACAAAAGTACACATGGGAGTCTCGACATTCGCAGACGAATGTCCCATTGTTGTGCCTTACCATAGGGACACCCAACATGACGAAGATAGTAAGGCGACGTACCCAGTAAGTGAAGTTTGAATTCTTTTGGGCTAGTCACAGATCTCCTTGTACTAATCAAAATAAGCCTTAACGGGATCTCTTGATTAGTAGGGTGGTTGCTAGGCGAAAGCGGTAATCACTAAATTGGATTAGAAACCCTCATACAACAACTGAAAAACCAACATCAAATAAGGTAAGAATCAAAGCGGATTGAAGTAACTACGGTGTGCCAAAACCCTAAAAATTCACATCTCTATCTTTATTTTACTTACTTTTAATTTTCACCAAATACATTGATAAAAAACAACAACTTTTTTTATTTCAGATTTTGTTTAGCCTTGTGAAAGATTGTGATTTAATCGCTCAAGACCTTAAATTTTATTCCCTGCGGATCGACACTCGTTTATACTACTCGATAGGATTATGCGCTTGTAATCTGACTCGATAGCAAACTGGGTAATAAATTTTATTAGCCTGATCACATTTACACCCATTACCAAACAACATGGAGAGATGGGGATTCTCAATATTGATCATATGAACATTCCATTACTTACAAAATGGTTATGGAAACTTAAAAATCCTAATTGCTAAGGCCTCTGGAAACATGCATTAATCCTCAACTACTCTTCTCACACTATTCCCCTCTCACTTCTGGGACAATATTATGTCTCTTCAACAACTTTTAGATTGCAGTCTCACTATTACCCCTGGGGTAAACACTGAAGTCAAATTATGGTCTGATGTTTGGTTTGGTTCTTGCCATTTATCTGTCTATTACCATTATTATTATGTTCCAATTCAAACATAGGGCTCCGAGAAGTTCTGCTTACTCAGGGACAAATCATTTTCTTTAGAAGAATCCCAACTGGTATAGATGCTAGAGACTGGGAGGAATTACAGGCCATCATTCTCAACTTCTCCCCCTCTCAACCAAAAGATTCCTTACATTGGATCAGGGAGTCACATGGCCAATTTACTGTTAAATCTTTATATAATTTCATCACCTTTAGAGGAGTGCAGCCAAAACATTGTATGATTTGGTGGGATACTAAATTACCTCCCAAAATTAAGGTATTTATGTGGCTTTTAACACAGGATAAAATACTCACTAAAGACAATTTACTTGATAAATGTTGGTCTGGTTCTACTCAATGCCATTTCTATGACCAACCTGAAATAGTTGACCACCTTTTTATACAATGTTCCTTTGTTAGACAGATTTGGTTTTGGTTAGAAAACTGTCAAGAACTATTTAGTTAATGGTCCTCAATAAATGATATCATGTCTTTAGTTTACTCCTTACCAAAAAGAAAACAACACATTTTCCTGATAACTTTTTGAGCTTTTGCTTGGTGTATTTGGAAACAAAGAAACCTGATATGCTTTGAGAATAAATCATGTTCCTGTAGTAAAACTATTATTCTTTCTAATGTCTACTATGATTTATTGGACAAGACTTGGTGAAGATGATGCAAAACTTAGCCAGTGGATGCCTAAGGACACCAACCTCATCTCCATGCAAGTTGTCGCACCAAGCAATGCTGCTCAGTTGCCCTCCCCTTCCGATGATGATGCTAGCTCTACCTCTTGAAGCAAAAGGAAGACCAGCTATCTCAGCTCTTGATGCTAGGATTTTCCTTTTCATTTCTGCATTAGACTTTCTCTAGATTATGTTGATAAAACTTTTGTTTAGATCTATTTCATATACTCTATGATGACTATGTTTTGTTGGCTGGGGTATGCTCACCCCAGATATGTGGCTGTTGCTTTAATTTTACTTTTCCTTTTGTAACTTTATCAGTTTCAAAATGAAACGAACTTGCGGTCTTTTTATAAAAAAAAAATAGACACTTTGGTTTTCCTACTCTTCAGCCTCTTACCATGTGAAAAAAATAATGACATCCTTGACCGTGTGAAAAAAATAAAAATAATCATTGAAGTTTGGAAAGTTCTTGGAATATGAAAAGGTGAAAAGCAAAATAGAAAATAATAGTGGTGCGCCATTTCCATTTTGGAAGACGTGGTTACCGAAAAAAAATTTATTGGAATATTGGAACGCACGATTACTGCAAAAAAGAAAGTTAACGGAAAAAAAAATAAGATTGAAAGCAGAAAAACTTTTTCTGAATAGAAGAAAAATCAAAATAGAAAAGATGAAACTTAAATTAGTGTGAAGTTGTGAAGGATGTGATATATTTTTTCCCTTTAAATTGTGGTATGTTTTTAATTCATCGAACTATTTACAAATTGTTAAATTTTTTATTATTGTAACTTTTAGATAAAAGTTAATTTTAATATTTTATTTTAAAAATAAACTATATGAAGCATTATTTTTTTAGTTTTAAAAACGAAAATAAAGAATGTATGAGGAGAGGTATATGATATTTCTGTATTTGAACAGATCGACCCTTTCCATTTTAAAATTATGGAACGATATACACGAAATTCAGCCAAAAACAAGAGAAGGCCAGTAGCCACCCCTGATTTTTTTTATTATACATAATCAAATAAAAAAAATACAAAAATATCTACAGTTTTTTATTTTTCAAATGCTCATACCGCCAGGAATTCTGGTGGACCGTGTGTATAAAATAGTGGGCAAGAGTCGCCGTGGAGCTTAGTTTTTTATGTTAGTGTTGTAGTTTTAGTTAGGTTGTTTTGTAGTATTTTATGTTTGATACTTTATGTTTGATATTTTATGTTTAGATTGTAATATTTTTATGTTTTAGTTTATTTAGATGTCTCTTTAGTAAAACAAAACACAACTCTAATTGTATAAAAAAATTAATATAAAATATCGTCAAACATTACAAGATCACAAATAAACATGTAAAAAGAATATCAAACATTAACAAATAACAAATAAACACATACTTGAAAAACATCATCAAACATAACAACCAATATGTTAAATAAAACAACAATATAACACGATAATAAAATCATATAACAAAAACAACAATATATAACACTATTTCTCTTCAATTACTACTCAATTACTCTTCAATTACTTTTCATATTTTTTTTTAAAGTTACTTAGGACTGCCAGAATTTCTGGCAATCCTGAAAATAAATGAACCGCCAGGAATTCTGATAGTATGGACATTTAAAAAAAAAGTTAACATTTTGTAATTTTTTATTTAATTATGGATATTAATAAAAAAATTCGGTAGCCACGGAGCCACCCCTTTTCGTCGTACAACTGGGGTGAGAATCTGCTGCGATTCTGAGGGATCGCAGGACCCTGCGATTCTAATTCCAACCGTTCAAATGATGAAACCCCGAATCTTTTGGAGAAGTCAATTTCTGTGCACGAATCTCAAAACATTCGAACGGTTGTGATTGAAATCGCAAGGACCCTGCAGATTTATTTCCCGTACAACTGATGAAAAGCCCAACCTCAAACAGCCATTTTGCATTTCGACTCAAAAGTAGTGCCGGGTCCGTGAACTAAAAGGCCTTTTCATCTTTCTAATGAATTTCCCGCCCGTCAAACTCAGAATTCCCCACTCCCCATCCAATAGTATTTCAAACGAGAAATGGCGGATGCGACTGAGAGCGAGGCGGAGCAGCGCCTCTCCGGCAAGATCCGCCGGATCCTCGACGAGTCGCGCCAATCCCAAGCCTTGCACAATCGCAAGCTCAAAGAACTCGCCTCTCTCCACCGCTCCTCCCCTCCTGACCTCTTTTTCCGGGCCTTTGTCGGAGCCCTAGCGCCGCTCTTCGACTTTACCCGGCGAACAATCTGCGCCGAACGTTCAGTCCGTTTCGCGGCTTCCTTTGTCTCCCTTGTCTGTGGGAAAAGTGGTGGCGATCCTGAAAACCCTTTCCTTGAACAGTTCCTTAGGCTTCTTCTCTCAGGTGCTTGCTCCGCCCACCGGCCAACTAGGTTACGCTCTTGCCAGATCATCTCTGAGGTAAATCTGCACTGTTATCACCAAATTTCCACTGAGCTCAAAATGTTAATATCAGTAAATGTTTGCAGATTATCATGCGATTGCCGGACGATGCTGAGGTCAGTGATGAAGCGTGGGATGAGGTAATTGAAGGCATGACGGTCCGGATAGGAGATAAAATCCCAGGTATCCGAGCCTTTGCTGTGAGAGCGCTGTCACGATTTGCTGATGATGAGAGTGATATTGTTGATCTCTTCCTAGAAGCTCTTCCTGTGGAACAAAATCCAGTAAATTTCTACTAAACACATCTACTTATTTTTCATTGAACATCATAAATGCTTAGTATTAATTAGCAGTGCTTATCATAGTTGCTATCCACACTACCTGTATATAAATAGATTCCATTGCCTGATGTTAGCATAAGCGTTTCTGTGAAAGAGAAATAACAAACATGGACATAATCTGGATCCTACTGTAGTATTTGTGGTATACCAATGGGTGCATGTATGGTCACATGGCTCATGACAAACTAGTGCTGAAATTCTTGCTTCTGTTCTAGATATCAGCAGAGCATCTTCATTTCTTGCTTCTTCTTTTTTAAATTTTGAAATGTGACAGGATGTGCGAAAAACAATTATCTTGTCTCTGCCCCCTTCAAGTGCCACACTGGAGGTTATTGTCGAGGCCACACTTGATGTTAGTGGGTTAGTACGCAGGGCTGCTCATTGTGTCTTAGCCAGCAAATTTCCCCTCCAAGCTCTTAGGTAAATCCTTTTTAATACAGAAAACTATTTGTTCATATGCATGCTTCCATGCATGTTCATATTTTTTTTTGTGTTAGAATGGCCATTTGCTGTTAAATGGGAAACTCATTTTGGCAACAAACATCAAGCAGTGATAGGGGAAACTTTCTTCAGAGTAGGCAACATCAAAACAATTAAAGTTTTTCAAACGATATAATAGTTTCAGAAATGGTTTGATATGTACAAAACTAATTCTTCAATTGACCATTTACACCCACCATCCACTAAATGTGGCTTCAGTCTTCACTACTGCCACAAAGAATTGTGGTCCTAGCTCGTACACTGTTATTTTATTTAAAACTGCAGTTTACTAGTATGGTCTTAGAACAGTACGGTGCCTATCTTATAAACCTTTTCTCATAATCCAATAGGTCATCTGCATCAATAGCATGGTGTGAGGGTGAGGGAGCTATGAGCAGGTCATCCCACATTATGTTATTGCTCTCACTAAGCAATAATCTGATTTCTTAGCACCATAAGAAAGAGCATGAATGTCATGAACATTTATTTGATATTAATTGAAATTATTGGGGACAACTCTGCAGCAATCAGATATGTAGCTTATTGGAGCATTAGTGATGATAATAGTCGTTTGGATATTGTATCATAACTGTCCATGCCTAAGCTTGTTATCATCAACCTAACTTTCAGATGTTCTCTATTAAGCAACCGAGGAGGAAGAAAATATTTTTGAACATAAATAAATTGATCAATAAGCACCAATCAAAGTTTTTCAGCTGGTTGTATTAATAAAATTGTGGTCTTATTTGTTCTCAGCATCAAGCATCGGACCACGCTCCTCAATAGGGGACTTAAGGATAGATCTCCTCCAGTGGTGAAGGAGTGCCTGAGGATGCTGAAGGAGGAGTGGCTTATGAAGTGTTGTGGAGGTGATCCAGTCGCATTGTTAAAATATTTAGACGTGGAGACATATGAGTCAGTTGGAGAGGCTGTCATGGAGGCCTTTTTAAATGATGGTGTTGTGCACATACAGGAAGGCCAGAGTATCAGGGAGTACATTTCGTCTGAAAATCAATCTGAAGGTAAACAAACATTCACATCTTTCTAAATGAACAATTTTTAGGTTCTTAAAAAACCTGTTGAGTTACTTTTAGTTATATGGAATGGGGAGATTTTTTTTCAGTGTGTCTGGTTCATAGATATATTGAATATGAAGATGGATTTACAGATAGTATATAGAAGTCCTGAAACAAAGCTCTTGAGCTTGCATGCTAGTGAAATTCATGGATTTGTTGATATTTTGTACTTGTTTCCGTTTGCCCCTCAATTATGCTTACTTTTTTTTTTAAATAAGAGTTGCTCTCTGTACCTAGACCATTTTCTCAAACGAAACCAAACCAATCACAATATGTAAAACGCACCCAGTACGGATCAGCAACAGGGCGTAGTACCAGTCTCTGTTATTTGTAAGTAGGAAGCATCATTGACCATAGAAACATCCTCCATAGCCCACAAGCCGTCTTAGCTTTTTTACACAAGGAGCTTTTGAAGTTAACGGAATGCTGCTTTTCAAGCCAAAGCCTCAATCACTTCTCAGGCCATCTCTTCTTCTCCAGTGCCATAGTGGCATCTTACATTTTCCCGCCAGTTGCTCTGCCATACTTTTTATATGGTATAAATTGATGTGTAGCCTGCATCCAAGATTCTCCTAAGCAAGTACCTATTATATTACAATTGCAGCCAATGATTTACTGCTTTCAGGTGGAGAATGCTCAAAATATGATTTATTTCTCTAAGAGCATCTACATCAGGGATTTCTTTTCAATTTCTAATCCGCGCTGGCAATTTCTTTTTTAATTTCAGCGCTGCACGCCGATTGCTAATTTAGAAAGTTCTCTTATTAAGAAAACGTTTTCTAAAATCACACTGGCAAAATTCTCAATTCCTATTCGCTAACATCTCTCTCTCTCCTCCCCAGCAAATTCGAAAACCAGAAACCTAAAAAAAATGACTTTCTCTCCTATCATTTTTCTCACAAACTGCTCGCTACCGGCAAATTTTTGCCTCTCCGATACCTTCGGTTAGTTCGCCGTCCTCTCCTTTGCATTTTGAGATCCCGATTGCCTAGGTTTCTTTTCTACTATAATGGGGGTTGGACTCAGATGCTACGCCTGGATTCTCTTCTTCGTCGGAATCTACGATGAACTCATCAAGGGGCATGATTTGTGCATAGAGGTCCAGTTCATTGAGTTGAGGCAGCTATAGGCTAGACCATACACAAGGTAGTGTAAAGAAGGTTCTCTCCTGATTCGAAATAGAGAGAAATATAGGACCGAGCAGGTTGCATCAAGCGGAGCGAGCGTGCTGGAAAGAGAAAGGGCTTGTGTCAATAGGCCTTCGTCGCTCTCTCACTCTCGGTTTTTATCATTTTTATCCTCCAGCAAATTTAGACTCCATTTATGTGAAGAGAAAAAGAAAGTTGGGAGAGAAAGAAAGGGTTGCTGACGTGGCGTTAAAAAGAAATTAAAATCAATTTCAGCGATGGAGCTGTTTCGAAATTAAGATTAACTTAATTTTTATTTGGCAGTGGACAGCTGTATTTTTACTGTACTTAATTTTTTTCTAATTTCATCGTTGTAGATGCTCTAACCATATAGCCCTCCATTATAGCTTGAAAAATAATCTCAAAATTTGATGTATTGCAACCAACATTTATTGGACTGTATTGAAATGTATCAAGCATTATTATCTGATGCTAATCATATCCACATCTGTTGTGCATAAGAGTATTGTACAAAGGTGATTTATAGATTCTAAAGAGTCACAAAATAAATGTCTGTATTGTTAGAATTTTTGAAAAACAAGCCAACCAAAAGTCTTAATTTACCCCTAAATTATGCTGGTTTTAGAAACTTGGCTTGTCTAACTTTATCCATTACTGAAAGTTATGTTTCTCTAAATTTGTGCAACTTCTGGATTCTTTGGGTATTGATTTTTGTTGACAGTGTTCATTGGACCTTGTATTTTCCTTATTTAACTTTTCTAGTCCAAAATGCAGCAGAATGCACCCCTACCATTCGATTAATCAGCCCAGAAGCTGCTCTCTACTGGAAAGTTGTGTGCAAGCATCTGCATGCTGAAGCTCAAGTAATAACATTTTCATTTAATTTCAGGATTATTTTTTCACTGTTGCTTCTATCAAAATAGCCTAACTCATATTATCCCTATTGATTCTATATATATATTTTTTTTACTATGTATCCATTTCTTGTACATGCTAGATGAGCTTCTTGAACTATAATCATTCTTTCAGCCTGTTAGTTCTTTTACTATTATATAAAGAACATTCTATGCAGGCTAAAGGCACTGATGCTGCCACAACTACTGGTACAGAAGCTGCAGTATATGCATCAGAAGCATCGGATAAAAATGACCTGCTTGAGAGAGTACTTCCTGGTTCTATTTCTGATTATGTTGCTTTGGTCAAAGCCCATCTTTCTGCTGGTAAGAACAATGCCATCCATAATAAATTTAGTCATGCTGTAAAACCACCGTTAAAAAAGCACGTTTAATTTTGGAAAGTAGATGTTATTTTTTTATTGGGATTAAGATCTTACTAGCATACTCTTCTGTGGCGGCAAATGAGAGGTGTTGGCTTTTGTTGAAAAAGGAATCAAACTATAAATTTTAACCACAATGGGAAAGGAATCTCTTAGCTTGTTATAACTCAGTTAAATTGATGTCTGTATTTAGTTACGATTACAGGCTCTTTTAGGATTTCATTCCCATGTATGTAGGCTGTGGTCAGATCTTATACTGGTAATCAATGGTCTTATATTGGCTGGAAGAGGCCCCTACAGTTAAGCACTAGCCAGTAATAAATTATTCGTTTTTCAAGTTTTGTTTGTTTGTTTGTTTCCTATGTGCTCCAGTTTTATGCAAAATGGGCAAGGAATTTTATTTGAAATCAATACTCAGATGAAGGCAATGTGAAGCACTATCTTTTCCTAATATATTACCTTGCATCTATTTCTCTTCTTCAGGACCAAATTATCGTTTCGTCTCTCGCCAGCTACTGCTGCTTGGTACAATGCTTGACTTCTCAGACAGCACCAACCGCAAGACTGCATCGGCATTTCTTCGCGAGCTGTTACTCGTGCCTCCTGAGTGCGAGGCAGACGAATTTGGAATTGAGATTTCAGTAGGTGATGGGCTTAGCTTGGGAGGTGACAGAGAGTGGGCTCGGGTCATGTCAGAGCTGGCGAAGAAGGTGCATGCATCAACTGGGGAATTTGAGGAGGTGTTAACTGGCATTATCGAGGAACAGGTCCGCCCCTGCAGAGAGAGAACAGCCAATTTCACTGAATGGATGCATTGCCTCTCTCTTGTTGGTTTTCTCCTTGAGAACATTGATGGGTTACGGTTATTGCGGGGCAAAGCTATTGGAGCTACTGAGCTGCTTAATTCATTGTTGCTTCCAGCAGTAAGTGCTCAAGTAGTATAGGTGGCATCATCAGGGAGGTGTATTTAAGAATTAATTTGGCTTAACCTGTCTGAAGATTAAAATTAAAAAGTTACTGTGGATTTCAGCAGGGCCAAAATGTTATGTTCGTACTGTTTCCAATACATTAATTTTGCTCTTTTCCTAAAGTTATTTACAAATGTATATAACTGGACATTAAGCATCCTATTAGCCAAAAGTTATAATCTAGTGCAATATGGTTGAACCAGACCGACTTAATGAACCTAGTCAAGAAATCTTGTCAGGTTAGGTGAGGTCAACCGGCCTAAAATTAAAAATTTGCATTTGATGAATAAATTCTGAGTTCTGGTACTCTGTGGTCTAATTTTATGTGAATTTAGGCAAAACAAACTGCCTTAGATGTCCAGAGATCTGCGGTGCGGTATCTTGGTCTCTTTGGTATGTTGGAAAGGAGACCAAGTACGGAGTTGGTGAGGCAACTGTATCAATCATTCATAAAGGGCTCTCCTCCAGTCAGTGTCATGGCATGTAAGGCACTTCTCGATCTTGTCGCATGGCATGGGCCTCATGAGCTAAACAAAGCCGTCGGGCTTAACCCAGACGTTAAAAAAACTTCTATCAGCCCAATACATACATCTGATTGTGGAGAAGATGCATGTATTGATGTGCTTGATCTGTTGTATTCGGGGTTTGATAGAGATGAATCGGAATTAGAGTTTGAAGACGGTGCTGAGGAAAGTATCATTGCTGAGCTTGGAGAGGGATTTGCAAAATTGCTTCTTTTAAGTGAGAATTACCCAAGCATTTCTGTGGAGCTGCGTACTGTGATCTTATCGAAGCTCATCACACTGTACTTCTCCGAGCAAAGTGGAGAATTCCAGAGGTTTGTTTCTTGATCACTACTGTTCTGGATGTCATGCTTTGTATAGCATGCAAGGGCGTAGTACCTATATTGTATTTTCACTTTTGAATCCATGGTATTAATTGCTAAAATGTTGACCAAAAGAAAGGTGCTTATCAGACTGTAATGATATTGCGTCTCCTTAAAATTTTATTTATTTATTTGTGATTGATGTTTGAGTGTATGAATGAATTTCTGGGGATCCCTCCATACGCATGGTATTCTTATTGTTTCTGAATTTACTTGAGACAATTTGTTGAAGTTGCTGTTTTGCAATTTGTATGTGTGGGTCCTAGGGCATATGAATTAAACCGACTTATTTATTTACTTATTTGTCTTTTTTGGTGTGCACTAGACTGCGCATTGGGATTGTTTGTACTAAAGAACTTCAAAGGAAAATTCTCATCTTTTTTTTATGCTTATATAGATTGAGACAGTGTTTATCCATCTTCTTCGAGCATTTCCCTGCACTCTCACATGACAACAAGGCAAGCAACAAAGCTCCTAAATGCTTTCAAGATTCTTAAAATGTTTTTATTTCTTCAATCCAAAATCCAAAATCTGAGAAACTCCAAAGTTCATTTGCTGGTCCTTTTTGCCTTTTTCTTTTCAATAGAAGTGTGTCTCCTGTGCGTTCCTTCCGGTTATGAGGAGGATGTGGCCTGGAATGTTTGGCAACATTGGGGGAAGCTCCATAGTTGTGTCTAAATTGAGAAAAAGAGCAGCCTTGGTAGCTCGTTTCATGCTACAAATGATACAAACTCCTCTCTTTTCAAAAGATAATGAAGAACATTCAGAAGATTGTTCTAGTTGCGGGGAGGAAGGTCTTGCCATTCGTATTGCTGTTGAGGTATCTTTTAATGGTTCTGTTTATTTCTTTGGAAAAATTTGCACATGCAGACATCATGTAAGATGTCGGTATAGTACTTCTGAAATAATCATTTATACTCCTGGAAAATTACAGTGCCATGTTTGCTCTCTACAACATGAGATATATCGTATATAACCCACCTCCATGTCAAATAATAGAACAAAACCAGAGTTGTCTCCTTCCTCATATTTATCTGCAAATGAGGGAGAAGAGGTGTAATAAGGCAGCTTCAAAATATTATAAGTGGAACAGGTATATGTGATAGTTTCTTGTGCTTTAGAGGGGTATGGAGATACCTCTTGTTGCAGGCTTCTACATGATATTCCTGGTTTTTTAGTGCCATGCATACAATTCCTCCTGTATTTTTCCCTTTCCTCTCTCTTTTTTTTCCTCAGAGAGAAAAATGCAACTAAAACAGAAGTTAATTGCATGACTCAGTAGTGATCTCATGCAAAACGTGCGCAGATCGATCACTTGAGTTAAATTTTAGCAATTGTTATGAAGGTTATTCTGGTAAATTTTGTTAAATCTGTTTGATTCCATTTTGTTTGGTTAATTTGATCTGAGCGGACCATAAACCAGTGTATTTTAGGTGGACATATATTTAATGTATGGCGATGCCAATGGCAGTGTTAAACTACCTATTTAGTGGTACTGTTCCCATCATATTGTCCTAGCCAAAGAATTAATCTGAATATTTACTGGATTATTCTGAAAATTCTTACAAGTAAAAAGTTACAAATATGAATTGAAGGTGGCATGTTGTCGAGAGAAAACAGCTGCTGCGAAAGCTTACATCTCAGTGTTATGCAATATACTCAGCATGCTAAGATTTAGGGCTTCTGAACAGAAGGCAATCAAATTTCTGAGAGGGATGCTAAATGTACTCATCTGTCAAGTTTATACCAACAAGGATCTTGTTAAAGATCTAACTAAAATTAGAACAGTGCTGAAGACGCTAGACAAGTGCCCCAGGGAGGATTTGCCAGATGAAGAAGTTATTGCATTATTAGGTATGCAATCTATTAATTCCGGGCTAATGCAAAACCTTTTAAGTTACATTTGCTACAAAGCCCCATAAGGGTAAGAAAGTCATATTTAGCTTTAGTGTCTTTTGTATTTTCTTTCTCGTGTCAAGGAGTTGATTTAGACGAGCTATTTCTGTTAACCCTTTGGCTCTATGATCTATCCCTTATAGAATTATAGCATGAACAAGAAATAAGGAGTTGGTTTGGCAGTTTGATTTTTCTGGAAAAATAAGTAAATAAATAAATGTGAGTATTGGTGGTAACTTCACATTGTTGGGAGGTGCACCAGCAGGGCTCCTGATTGTAGCATCAAGAACAATTGGATCTACTTCAAGCAATGATCATTAACCTTTGATCTTCATCTACTTGACCATCTAAACAACCATCATGCGAGTTTTAATCGTTATGCAGGAGCATTTACGATAGTAGTCTCCTTTTTTTCCCTGAATAAAAAATTTAACATGTTCAGTCGTTCTCAGTTACCTATTATACAACTTTCTGTTTGCCTCAGAAAAACTAGGCATTCAAGGAGGCATCCAGTGGGATATCAATGTGGTGCCACCTACACCAGTGCCACCATCAGCAAAAGCCCCTCCTTCCAGGGCAAGGATGAGGTGCAGACGGCAAAACAGCGATGATGGAAACAGCGACATGGATGGTGATGGTTGTGCTGATGATACCAATAGTTATTTGGATGTCCAATCCTCAACTCATGGCCTAGAGACTCCCAGCCTGGCATCAATGCGTTCTCAGAGAGCCAGCAAGACAGCCGCATTGGCCAAGATGGCAGCCAAGAGTACTGTTTTCCAGTCTTTGGATTCTGATGATGATTTAGACAAGCAATCATGTCTGACAGAAGATTCTTGAAGTGAATCAGAGAGGTTTTGTGAAGAATAGCCCCATAAAAATATTAGCAAGTGCGTGGGATTTAAGAAAATCTGTCTAGATACATCTGCTATTTGTGTAATTTTTATTTGTTTTCTGGCGACTCAGTGTCTGCTGAGCTTGGTTTCTCATCCCCGAAAAGTGCAGTTCTATTTCTATCTATTGATTCGTTGAATCTGTTATTGCTTCCAGCACATTTTGTTTTCAAAATCTGTTGAATTGTTCTTTGAGCATTGATCGGGGTGTAATAATTGTTGTTTATCCCCCCCTGAAAATTTCATAATGCATGAGCCCCAGAAATACAAGCTGGATTTTAGGATCTTTCTCACACTTTAAGATGCATAATTTATAACACAGCAATATGTAGCTGAGATATTTGGACTCCCATGTATAATTCAGTGACCACATGGACCACAACATTTACATGAAACATTCAAATTTTTAAATCGCTTGTTCACCAACTTTTCAATGAAAGTCGAAGGCATCAATGAATGAAGAGCATTTCGACAGTTACTTGGGTGAAATAGGTAGATTCTACATAGAAACTAACAAAAAACTTAAAAAAAAATTATTTATCTGCAATCGAACTGCTTAAGATTACATGCCCCAAGTTCAAAGAAAGAAATAAACAGAAACCAGAGTTGGATACTAAACCTTACAAACTGGTGAAAATAAAGCAAGGAAAAAGCTAAAGAAGAGGAACTCGCAAACATCCACATAACATATTAAGAAGTATCCATTGCTGAAGCATGGTACTTGTCGAGCTCCTTATCTAACTCTGCAGCTGACTTATCCACCCGCCTCCAGAATCCACGACCACCTCGGCCACGGCTGCTGCCACTACGGCCACTGCCGCGGCCTCGGCCACGGCCACGGCCAATACCATTACCATTACCATTCATGCGTGTTGGTAAACCACCGTGGCCTCGCTTACTTCCACTATAAAGATTTAGACACCAGAAAGCTAATCAAATACAATGCTCATAGGATCGCTGTATGTTAATATATCTTAGAGGTTATCAACCAACTGTAGCTTTCATTAACAGCTTTCCAATAACTGGTATACACCATACGGTAGAGAAACTAATAGCAATATACGATCATTCATGGATTATGTTTGGGTTTCAGTAGGAATGTAGGGTTACCTTGCAACACGATTAGAGGGACCATTAGATGGACCAGCACCACGTCGACTAGTTTTAGGCCTGTGAGAAAAATTATCACATCAGCTAGTGAAAAATTAAAGGGTAGAAAGATGAATATATCAGGTCCTAGGGATGCTTTCCAGGAGGGAGCAATAAACTGAACATGTCATCCAAAGCAATAAATCAAATCACTGGTAAATATAAGGCCGTAAGCTGCTCCTGTGATCTGACACAATTATATTTCATCTTTATTCACAATAGCCACCGTATCAATCGAATCAGTATAAAATCCATTTGAAGATAGTAATTATGGAGAAATCATGCTCAAGAATAATACTTCACAAAAAATGAGCTATCCATTTAGTAAGACATGATTACGATATTATAACACAATTTACCAATCAGTGAAAATCAAAAGAATTCTTGTATTATTTCAATATGATCCACCAAATTTTCTTTCCTTAGAAGTATTTATCTTTCCCCTTTTGATCCCAAAGCTTTCAGTTTGTATCAAATTAATCCTACAACTGACATTTGTTTAAAAAAATAATGTAAATCCACGGTAGCACGGCATCAGCATGCTGGTTTGATGATATAGATGTTAAAGTGGACCAAAATCTTGGATATACAGTATGGCATCTCTCAAAGTAAGCACCCGCATTATTAATAAAGATGACAGACATAGATGTCATCATGCACCCATCAGGAACAGACCAATAGTAGCTTTGGACATTGATAGTCAGCATCACTTAACCACAGAACCACAACATCCTTCCATCTTTTAATACATTGCAGCATTGGGACTGATTTGGTACATAATTGAAAAATCTAGCGACCAAAGCGGAACTTTAAAATTTTAAGGACAAAATGGAATTTTATTTATTCTTTAAGGACTATCGGGTAAATTACTATTAAAAATAAGAGTTAATTAGAAATAGGATACTTCAACTCTTGATGAGGATATTATAAATTTTAAAAGTTTTGATGTGCATGTGAGCAATTAACCCTTGAATTTTAAAATGGTAACTCAGATTCTGTTAGAGTTAATTCATGCATAGGTCAGACAGAATAGGATCTCTATAGATAGAAAAGCGAGATTTGGGGTAGGATCAATAGAAAGCTCTGTGCTCTTAAGAGCCCAGCCCAACTCTTATTTCATCGCCTAATCAGTTATCTAATTAACAATTTTCTGCAGTGAATTGGCCCCAAAAATAATCCCAGAATATTAATTCAGAACAAATTCTAACCTACTTTGGACTCAATCTTGCATAATTTCCTCTAGAGTCAAGTAGACTTCAAAAAGTCAAATAACAAATAAAACTGACTTAACAATAAACAATTCTTCCATACCTAACCCTACAAACCCCAAAAGGTCCTATATTTATACACATCATAGGAATCCCAGTCGTATATGTATGAATTTTCAATTTTAGAAAGTATTCCTGTAATCCTCCATTTTTCCTCAAAAGCATTCCAGAATTACCCTTGCATCTCACTTGTTCATGTAGTAAAGAGCAAGGAAGGATGTTGATTATAGATGGGTATGGTTGATCTTTCTCACAGGACAGATGATATTTACACAATATGCCCCGAGGAATAAGATTCCAGAATGACAGAGATACATATCGAGCAACAGAGACGGAGACGGAGACAAAGAAAGACATACATCATAACGACAGTTCTCTTTCCTCTCCCATCAGCATTGGCATAAACATTGAAGCGGGGCATTGTTGGCAGACCAGACCCAATCAGCTCGATCTTCATTGGCTTACCATCAAGCTGGACATTGTTATACTTCTTAAATGCAGCCACAGCATCACTCCTTCGAACAAAGACCACTTCTGCCGAACCCTGGATATGATGTCATGTGAAAATGAGAAAAAAAGGTAAGTACGCAAATTAATTTCAAATCTGCAATACCTTGTCGCACATTACTTTTTGTAATTTACTATTTAGCAATGGTTTTGTGATCTTATGGCAGTGAAGCCACTCTCCCATATTAACAACAATAACAACAAAGATATTATAATATAAGCAACTCACGTTGGGACGGCCGTGATTATCATAATGAACTCCGTAACGCTTCAGTTCACCAATCTCAGAGAACAGCTCCTAATAAAGCAGAGATATGGAAATCCATTTTAATCAGCTCAAAGTAGAACTCTCACACAGCCCAACTTTGAAATTTTCAAATTGTAGCATCACTCCATGGAGCTCAAACTACCTTTATATCACCATTAGAGACCCTGGAATCCAGGTTGGAAATGTATAGTTTTGCACCTCCATCTTCAGCTCCTGGGTGGCCACTTGCCGCCGCCATACTATCCTCAAATAGATCACGTCTCCATGCCATGTCACTGGTTCTCTGGAAAGACTGAATGATATGCCAAAATGCCCAGTTGTAAGTAATTACTCATTAGCATCGATTTTCAAGTCATCTAGCAAGAGCACAGGCTTGTAAAATGTAAGGTTTTATAAGTTTCTCTGTTGTCCATATAGTTATAGACGGCAAGTAAGCTGGCAAAAACAGTTTCGGTTGATGTCGTCTTGGGCAGAGTCTTAAAGGCTTTTTAGGTACAGATTACTTTGGTAAGAGGCCTTCGTGGAATTTCGGTTACTTCACTTCAAAAGTTGGCTTTTTGAGGTTACTATGTGAAACATGGAAATCTGGATTTTAGTCAAGTAATACTCTGACCAACTCAGGATTATTTGTCTCAGGTTTTGGGCTGCTTGGGTTCAGATCAGATCTGGTCAGTTATGGTTTTTATGTTATTGTAAAAATTGGCTTGGTTCTCTTGTTTAGGTTAGAGTCAGCCCAAATCGTTCCATTAGGTTATGGTTCAGTAGGGTCCAGAATCCAGATCATGAGTTTGTACAGAGTATAAAATATGGACATCTATCAGCTGGAGTTTTCATCTAAAATCAGGTTTAGCAGCTCTACCTACAATTGGTATTTGGATACGTAATAAGGTTTATGAGGCAAAGTAGAGCAAAGAATCCTGGAAAAGAGGTATTAAATATGACTTGTACAGGCAACAAGGAGAGAGAATCCGAAATCAAACAATAACCATGCTTTGCCACCCTTATATATGAATGGACTGATACACTTTTACCACAATCTTCACAATCCCAATCAACAATTTTACAGTCTTGAAGCACTGTAAACATCTTGCCACGATGCACAACAAAACCATAGCCCAACAAAATCACCTCCCATTAAAACAGCTTTTTATCGGCCTACATAAGGCATTAACTAGAGCATGCAGCATTTCCGAACTCTATTATAAAACCTCTGTAGAGATCTATGCATTGGTCTTCAAACAGTAGCATTTTGAAACAGCACAAACCAACCATCAGAGTTGGATTTTAAAACTGTCTCTATCTAGGTACCCCCAACCTTAAATCCATGATTCTTAGAAGCTCTCTTTATTGTGCTCATATTTTTACCATCGATTCCCTTAAATACTCAAAATAGGAATTTTTCTGCGCTTGCCTTGGCAATTTTTAACGAAGATGGTCGGGTATCAACTCCAAGATGCCTTCTAGGAGGCAGTGCTGCTCCAGGTCCACGATATGTTCCTCCTCCAAGTCCACGGGCCATACCACGGCCTTGGCCACGCATGCCTCGTCCTCTAGAACCTCTTCCTACTTCCCTTCTGCCCCTCATTACATTACCCAGTGCCATATTATATTCTTTGCTTGTGAAATATAACAGCCTAGTATGATTTATTCAGAAAACAGGAACTCTGCATTTCAGAAGAAAAAAAGAAGGTTAGTGCTTTCTTGCCAAGGCTTGGTCGCAATGCAGAAAAAAGATCAAGGAGATGAAATATTAACAAATAAGGGAACCAAAGATTGCAAATGAAGCATGACATCCACCAGTCATGAAAATATTGAATTCAATCAAAAGACTTAAATAAAAGTGGAGAAGTTTCTACAAAGTTTCTACAAAGACCTAAATGAAGCATAAATCTGGGACATACAAAAGCTACAGTAGCAATACATTTTCACCAGGTGCATGGAAACTATTACAGTAAGAACGGATTATTTTCAGAGAAAATGACAAAAAAATCATCAGAGGCTAATCCAAGTTCATATCAGATAATTACCTGAGGAGAGGGAGAGTGAGTTTGACCAGTAATCGAGACAAAATCTCAAGATATAAATCGTCGAAGCTTCAATTGAACGAGATCCGGGCAAAAACCTCAGGATAGAACGAAGAACCGCGAGAAAGAAGCTCTTCCGAGACCGAGTGTAAGATTTTTAGGGTTAGAGGTATGCACAGAAAGGGCGAGAGCGGGATAGTAGTTCACAACCGCAGAACCATAGCTCGCCCCGAGGAAAATCACGATTCAAATCGACTTTACTGGGGTTCAGAGCAAAAACAGCTCCATGGATTTTGATGTAGAGGAAAAAGTGGGAGAGGTCGAGAGTCTAGAGAAGACGACCTCGACGAGGATAGAATAAATTACGAAAGTATCTCCCACTCACAATATTCACTAAGGTGCGTTTGGATGACACAGGAATAGCGCTAACCCAGGAACAGCTGCTATTCCTGGCGAGCTATTCTTAACACAGCACGTTTGGGTGAAAAAAAACGCTATTCTCAACAAAGGAATAGCTCGGGTTAGCTGCTGTTCCGCTATTCCTATGAAATGTTGGGTTAGCAGCTATTCCTAACCCCAGGAACAGCTGCTATTCCGAGCTATTCCTTGATTCATCCAAACGCACCCTTAGGGTGCGTTTGGATGAATCAAGGAATAGCTCGGAATAGCAGCTGTTCCTGGGGTTAGGAATAGCTGCTAACCCAACATTTCATAGGAATAGCGGAACAGCAGCTAACCCGAGCTATTCCTTTGTTGAGAATAGCGTTTTTTTTCACCCAAACGTGCTGTGTTAAGAATAGCTCGCCAGGAATAGCAGTTGTTCCTGAGTTAGCGCTATTCCTGTGTCATCCAAACGCACCCTAAAACAAAAGGAGCGTCTGACATAAGGGCCCCCACACTGATTGCTTCTTGGTCCTATGTTACTAGGTCAGGGAATTTTTTTTGTAAACTATAATTAAATTTTTTTTTCCAACCAACATAATTAATTTTTTCTTTTACAAAAAACTGTAACAACTAAAATGTCATTTTGGTCCATTATTTTTTTTATTCCGGACTGAAATATCTTTTTGAATTTTCTGTAGTACTGGTTTCATAAGTTTTCATATGAGCTGTCACAGAAAATCTAAAAAGAAAACCGGACCGAAATGTCATTTCGGTCCGAAATAAAAAAAATAACCGACGAAATGACATTTCGGTTCTTATGATTTTTGTAAAAAAAAAATAATTATATTAATTTCGTAAAAAAAAAAATTTAATTATAGTTTATAAAAGAAATTCTAGGTCAGGTGTAAACAGAAATGGCCTCAGCGCCTTTCCTAAAAAAAAAATTAAATAAATAAAATGGACTCAGCCTGATCTGATTTTTTCTGTGGTTTTTTTTTTTTTTTGATGAAATTTATGTGGGTTATCTATCATTTATAATCTACCTAGTACACGGCCGGGGTCGCTCCATTGTTAGATAAAGTCTGCTGGGCCTAATAAAATTTCTAGATGGGCTTTAAGCAGGCTATCGACATTGTATGGTACATATCCAAAAGAAAATCCAAACCTCAAGAGCATCTCCAACCCAGCAATCCGTAAAAAATTAAAAACAGTTGTAAAATATTATTTAAAAATTAAATTTCTTTTAATTTCTTAACCTCTCCATCTCAGAAATTGGGTCAGAGCCAATAGGAAAGATAATGAAAGAGTTAGAGCCAATAGGAAAGAGAGAGAGTACCAGCATGTCCAAAAGAAATCGTTTGCTTTATAAGCAAATTTGTTTTTTTTTGAAATTGACCTACAACCCAACAATTACATTAGCAATTGATACATCAGATTAGCAATTTAAAAAAAATTACCATTGTAGATGCTCTCATATGCGCTTTGTTTCCTGATTTTCTCTCTTTTTAAATAACTGAAAACCTCGTGTCGAATATATATAGGAGTCAATCATATAAATTTTTCTGTAAAAAATAAATTAATTTTATAATTTCATGATATTTTACTCTAAATTATATATAAATATAAAAAAATAAAAATGAGAGTCGATTGACCCCATATTGCCTTTTTACATCCGCCCTTGACCTCAATAGAGAGTTTGTCAAGCTATCTTAATTTTGTTTTCTCTTTCTCTGTTTTTTTTTTAACTTCACAGAGGCTATCAATGGTGTTTTTCTCTCTCTAATTGTGTGTTTTTTGTGTTAGTATCCCATTTATAACTGAAAAATAATAAATATTCTGATATATCAAATATATTTTTGTATGTTCTGGGGAACAATTTATTTTTTTATAGTTTGCATTTGATTTTAATATCATCACAATACTTTTCAATCCTTGTTCGTTTGATTTTAATAAAGAAGCATTTTAATTTTAATTTCATACCCTGTTTGTTTGAATATTTTTCATGTAAGAGAGGAGTAAGACAATGGAACCCTATGTCTCTCTTCTATTTTATTTTAGTTGTTGATGTTATGAATAAGGTACTATATGTTATTGTAAGTAATCTTCTGTGTTGCTTGACTAATTTGCAAAACATATAAACATTAAATTTTACAGTTTTTTTTTATATCCGAAGGTTAAAATCAAATCAAAAATGCATATTACGATAAGTTAATGTGACAAGTTGTACCAAAGTTGAAAAATCAATTTAATGTGAATGAAAGTTCGAGAACTAAACAAGTTTATTTAAAGAAGTTCGAGGATTAAAATCCGAATTTTTCCTTTCATTTTAAAAATGTGGGTCAACTTGTGTCATTAGAAATATTGATTTCATCATATAAATCCTTGCAATTTTTCATATTTTTTTTTATTTTGTTTGTTTGCAGTATAAATGTATAATGGAAGTTTGGAGTTAGTAAGAAGGGGGCAAAGCGGAGATAAAATAGAGACGTGCGTAAGTAAGAATTTTGCAATGGGGTGAGTGCTCAAATGCCTCATTGCCTCGTTGCTCCGAATTAGGAGCCCTGTATTTCTCCAAAACTGGAGACGATAGAAAGTTTTGTGAAAGACTAAAAAAATGCTGGTGGCTCTAACAACTTCCCGCGTCACCTGCAAGTTTTGACTCGCTTCCAAGTTCCATCCTTCTCATTCTGAGTGGTCAATTACAATTTCAAAACAATATTACCAGACAAATCACATCTTAACAGAAACTTAAAAAAAAAACCATGACAATTTCTTCCCCAGTCCATCCTCCCTCTGACCTTGACACCTTCCCCCTTTTTAATCTCCAAAATCAACCAACAAACTGCTCAAACCATCAAACCAAAAAAATATCCCAATTTGAAACTGATCAACAAAAATGACAATGTCGGTTTGTTTCGGGCTCGAGTTTGTCCTCTGTTGCGGCTGCATGCCTTGGGCATGGAAGCGGTGCACCTACATTGGTGCCTATGACAGCGAGAACTGGCCTTCCGCTACGGAAGAAGACTTCGATCCAATACCGCGCATATGTGGTGGGATCCTAGCAGTTTATGAAAAAGACCTCGAAGACCCCGATTTCGATCCGCCTGAGGAGTACAGGATCCGACCGGAGTGTATCGTCAAGTGGGTTAGTTACGATGAAGCCGAGAAGAGGACACCGCCTTATATGATTTATGTGGATAAGGATCATAGAGAGGTTGTGTTGTCAATGCGAGGGTTGAATCTGAAGCATGGCCATAATTACAAGGTAATTAACTATTTTTAAGAAATTATTAATTTTTGTAAACTATTTTTGTTTTATTTTGTATAATGATAATTAAACGTAAAAGCCAGCCTTTGGTATTGGAGATCACAGATTTAAAACTCAGATGAAAGATTTTTTTATGGATATTAAATACTTGGATGATTTTAACCTCTAACTTTTACTAATTAAAAATTATAAGCCTTTTTTTATTTTATGGAGAGGACTGATCGCTTGCTAGGTGGGATCCACGGCTAGATGAGGGATAATAAAAAAAAAAAATTAAAATGTTGGGGTACAGGGTATATACAGGAAGAAAAAGGATATGAAGAAAACTTAATAATAAATATAAACAAAAAATGTTTTAATTAAAAAAATAAAAAATAACACTATTAAAATAATATAAAAGAACACGACAGTCATAAATAGTTGTTAGTTTCTTTATAGTTGTCTGTGTGCCGGTGCAATCTAAGAAGAACAAGGCAAATTAATAATTAGCTGATAATTTCAGCAAAAATGTTTGGTTTTTGGTAATTGATTGTGACTAATACGTGCCGGGCGTTATCTTCAGAAAGCCAATGAGTGAAAATGAAATATCAGAATAGCATTTTCTATGCCAGCAGTTTTGTATATAAAACATTTTGTTTTGTCAAACAGTGACAATCAACATTGATCTGTCATTGCTAAGCTCAACCTTCAGTTTGTCTGATCCAAACCATCCGATTTATCATCACAGCAATGATTTAAAATAATATTTTTCATATGCTAAATAGTGTATTTGAAATTTGACTAAAATTTTATATAGATATTTAAAATTAGAAAACTTCACTTTCATCTTTTTATCTAAAAAAATCATGCGGCAGTAAGAAATTGCAAAGGAAATCAAGTGGTCAGATCCAAATAAATATTATCAGGAAAACTTTCTCCTTACCGATATTTTTATTAATACCAAAAAAAAAAAAATTATCAAATCTGCCCCCACCCCAAACTTATTTTTAAATCTACCCCAACCGCCCGTCCACTGGGCGGTTCACTTTCCCCACCAGACCGCTCAGCGGCTGGGCGGTTTACTACCCGGATCTGACCGCCCAGCAGCTGGGCGGTCCGCTATAAAACCCCTATAAAAGGGGTTTTTCTCTCTCCTGAGCAGCACAGTATTCATTCCCCAATCCAACAAATTTCCAGAACCGAATGAGAGAGCTGTCAAGCGATTTTGAGGCGATGGTGAACAATAATTCCAGCACAGTAATCCAAGCACAGTAATTCCAGCACAGTAATTCTAGCACAGTAATTCCATAACAGTATTTCCAGAACAGTAATTCCAGAACTCTCATATGTTGGTTGCACTGTATGTGGGCGGAAAATTTACCCGGGGTGCAGAGGGAGCACAGTACACTAAGGAAGCAGCATACGACTTCGAGGTAAATGAAAATACCTCATTTGTTGAACTGAAGGGAATAGTGTATGAAAAGATGGTGTGAACCCCAACCGGTATGATATAGATTTAGCTACCCGGATTAACACAGTAAGTGGTGGTAGACCTTACTATACCAGGTATCCAATAACAGATGAGTCGTTATGGAGGAGTGAACTATGCAATTTTTTATTTGCCTCGATTATTTTATATGCTTCATTATTTGTTATTTTTATTACTTAATTACATATACAAAAACTAACAACATAAAATATAAACAAACACAAAACTGATGAAATAAAGTCTACGACATAAATTCCTAAAAATTCTACAACATAAATTCCTAAAAAATCTACTTCTTACAACGAGCCTTGAAAGTGCATGGAACAAAGTCATCATCAGAGTTTGCCTGATCTGGATCAGTCACAGCAGACGAAATGGTAGCCTTACCAGTACAAGGAACAAACTCGTCGTCCGATGCTGGAGGCTCTGGATCAACTTTCTTCTTTTTGAAACCAAAGCCGTAGGGATTTTCCACAAAGTCATCGTCTGAAATTTCATACCGACCATGTCGTCTACTCCATTCCTCCATCTTACATGTCTCACAATTAAGAAAATCATGACATACTTGACACTTATACTTTTTTCTCTCGTTTTTACCTCGATCACTAATTGACACTCCTCTCGCTACGCCACGATCTCGGTTGCTCGCTTTCTTACCTCGTTTGTTACTGTCCATACCTCTACTAGCCTCAAAATGACTCAAAATCGCCTCTCTTTTGGTTCTGGAAATTTGTTGGATTGGAGAATGAATAATGTGCTGCTCAGGAGAGAGAAAAACTCCTTTTATAGGGGTTTTATAGCGGACCGCCCAGCTGCTGGGCGGTCAGATATGGGTAGTGAACCGCTCAACCGCTGGGCGGTCTGGTGGGGAAAGTGAACCGCCCAGTGGACGTGCGGTTGGGGTAAATTTAAAAATAAGTTTGGAGTGGGGACATATTTGATAATTTGTTTTTTTTTTTTGGTATTAATAAAAATATCAGTTCTCCTTACGGGTAATGATGTTAACAGAGCATTTTTTAAAGCGCACGAATTATAGAATCAATATAATATTTAATATGATTTGTGCTCTGTATAAAGTTGGAACTGCTTTGTTAAAATCTTTACCCCGTCCTTCCGGGGCAGGTTCTCCCGACATTTTTATTAATATCCAAACTAAAATAAAAAATATCAAATGTACTCAGTTTTTTTAGCATTTTAAAAATGCTCAAACTGACCATTTTTTTGCCGGTTGGATTAAAAATTCGGACCGGTCATTTTTGGTCTGTCAGGAGGTTTTTTTTTTGAAATATTTGTTAGATTAGTTCTTTTGATGTATAATTAACATAATTATACTAAAATATGCTAAATAACTTGAAATTATGTTAAATTAAGCTAAAATACGGTATATATTACGTTATATTAAGCTATTTTACGCTAAATTACACTAAATTATGGTAAATTACAGTAAATTAGGCTAATTACGCGAATTATACTGAATTAAGCTAAATTACACTAAATTATGCTAAATTAGACCGATTTTATGTCATCTTTTATATATCATAAAAAATAGTAACAAAATTCTAAAAATAATAAAAATTAGTATTCTACAAGTTCATTATATAACCAATTTACTGAGCTTCTTAGATCGAAAAATAGAAATAAAAATCTTAATCGGAAACATCAACTCAAGTTTGGAGGCTCTTCCCTTTATTTTTTGGCAATTCTGAATTTCGAAAATGGCAAAGCGGTCACCGACACATGCATATTTTCGCAAGCTTTTCGAAAAGTAGTCATTTGCTGAAATCAAACACTCAAGCGCCGTTTTATGGCCGTTTGAAGTTTCGTCGTTGTTTTGCGCCTTCTCGGTGAAGATATCGTCTCTCTTAGCGTAATTTAGCATAATTTAGCATAATTTAACATAATTCTAAGTAATTTAGTATATTTTATATAATTATGCTAATTATAAATAATAAAAAAATCTAATAAATATTTAAAAAAAAAACTCTCCTGACCAGTCAAAAAATAGCCGGTCTTAATTTTTAATCCAACCGGCCATTTTTTAGCTGGTTTGGGTATTTAAAAAAAAACAGCTAAGCTTGATATAATTAATATTTTATAATTAATTTTGAATATTAATAAAAATGTCGGCAGGTTCTCTCTCTCAAAAACAAGTTCACAACTAAAGTTTCCACAGGTCACATCAATTCTAAAGTGTACCGAACAAATTTTACAACTATGTCTTTGTCTTTAAGCAGGGTTGGGAGCACGTTCAAACTATATTTTTTTTATTTTTTTTGTTTGGTTCACCCTATTAAGGCCTTTTGAGGGAATTTTTTTTTTTTTTTGGAGGAGATGAAGGGAAGCTAACATGTTGGTTTAACACATCATAAATAGTACTGTCAACAAAACATTTTTATAGGCTTTATCTCTATTCTATCTGTAATTTTCTACATATTTAAATAAATATCAAAATATTCTGAAAATATAAATTTAGACTTCAAATAGATTATGTTGAACAGTTCATATCAACTATTTGAACTTTTAAAACAGAGATATTGATTCAAAGTACGGACCAAAGTACGCTCTGCATAGTAGCATAGCCCCACTCTATATAATATTAAATTGTTAACAAATTGTAAATATTGATGTCACAATTAATTGTTAAATTAACAATCTTGCTGAACTTGAAATCTGTCAAAAAATGACTGCATCAACTTACAATTAATTTATAATTGACACATTCACTTATATAAAACTTAAAAATTATAAATTACCACTCGTAATTGGAACTGAAGTTAATTCCAAAAATGAATATAACATGAATTAGTTGAGAGAAATTGTTAAAATTACATATATCACATAATTTTTTTTTTAGAATTTGCATTCAAACAGATCTACTAGAGCTTATTAAATTACTATTTGGCACAAGTCAATATTGTCTAGGCCCAATTGTAGTTGGAAACGTTGTATTCGTACATCAAATCGAATTGTTATTTTATCAAAAACGAATCATTTGTTATTGATGTTATATTGTTATTGTTGATCTTTTGAAAAATAATTCGTACATCAAATCGAACTGTTTAGAACTTTAGATCAACACCTTTTTTCATTTCACAACTCTCGGATATTGAAAAAGAAAAGAAAGAACTCCATAGGTACAGGCAGCAAACAACTAAGCATATTGCCTACGGGTTTCAATAATAATAAAAAAAATAAGCATATTCTAATTCGATTTCAAGCTATGCTATATAATTGATTGCTGATCTAGTCAAAGTCCAAAGCTAAGCCCATAATCCAGGGTGTAACACCTGAAAAAAATATTCTTAAATAGTTCTTTTGCTCAACATAACTGGCTTTAAGTTTAAGGCCACCTTTTTAATTCCCACCAGCATGATCTTTTGCTTTACGGATACCCTTTTCAACCAGGTTAAGCTAACTTCCACTCTAAGAGAAACCCAAAAAATAGATAAAAATGTTAATTATTATGATTTATTAAAATAAAAACTGACTTATTAATTCTCAATTTCCGGTTGTCAGTAGTGCTTGTCAAATGAATCCAAAAAGTTAATGGGAAAGATGAAGTTGCTAATGTAATACATACAACAAAAAAATTGACCAGTGACGAGTTGGCAGGTCATTAAAACCAAATTGCTAACCCTGTCCACTGCCTCCGTCTACGTGACTCACAAAAAAAGTCCAAAGGTGCTGTACAAGTGTTGGCTCTTCTCCAATCTCCAATCTACCAAACCCCATCCCGAATTCACATCACCTCGGGTTATGAGTCAAGCAAATTATAATCGGACGGTTCTTTTAACATGACAACTATCTCAATGTTTAAAATACTGGAGATATAAAAACTGGAGAACATTGTCACCAGCTCCACTTTACCTCTGATTCTATGCTTCTCATTGCTTCGAGGTCAATTCCCAATAGTGGCCCAGCTCCTCTCTGTCTCTGGCACCTTCCTCTCCCAAGTCCCAAGCTACAGCCCAACAAATTAACTGTTGATTACTCCAAGCCAATTGCAATCCAGCAACTCCAATTCAAATTCAGTAAGAGAGAGATAGAGGCACAGCAACTCAGTAATGTCGGTGACATGTGGGCTGGAGTGCGTGGTGTGCTTCGGCTTCACACGGTGGATGTGGAAGCGGTGTACCTACGTCGGCGCGTACGACAGCGAGAACTGGCCGCCTGCCGAGCCTGACGATTTCGAACCGATCCCGCGCATATGTGGCATTATCCTGGCTGTCTACGAACCCGACCTCCACAACCCGAAGTTCGCCCCGCCGGACGCGTACCGGGTCAAGCCCGAGTGGGTCGTGAAGCGGGTCAGCTACGAGGAGACCGAGAAGAAGTCGCCGCCATACCTGATTTATGGCGACAGAGACCACAAGGATATCGTGCTCGCCATGCGTGGCTTAAATCTCGTTCGTGACAGTGATTACAAGGTAATTGGTTGATTGCTAGCATGTGTTGCAATGAGGGAAGAACGAGACAGCATTAGGTAGTGAGTAGGTTAGATAATTGTGCCCATAAATGTTTGTTTTGTGGAATTAGTAGGGCATGTCTCTTGCTAATATTCGTCTTGTCACAAATAAATTTTGCTATAAATAACAGATTTAGCTGAGAAATAGATTCAACAGCGGGAATAATGACAAAATATTTTAGGCAATAGAATGGCGTCCCTTTCTGGGTTTTGTTTATTTTTTTCTACTAATAGAATAGTGCATGAATTACAAAAATTGTACATTCTGTGGGAATACGTTTGGACAATAACAACTGAATTACAGGTACATTCAACCATACATTCTGTTTTTCAAGGTGTACAGACTTTTGGCTTGCTACCATTCACAAATGAAATAATTGCTCAAATAATCAATAAATATAATAATATTTCTTGACTTCTCAACAATTCCAACTGATATAGGTGCTACTGGATAACCGGCTGGGGATGCAAATGTTTGACGGGGGGTTCGTGCACCATGGATTATTGAAGGCTGCCGTGTGGATTTTGAACCGGGAGGGGCCGACATTGAGAAATTTATTGGAGGAGTTGGGGCCCGACTACAGCCTGGTTTTTGCGGGTCACTCGCTGGGCTCCGGCATAGCTGCGCTCATGACAATTATTGTGGTGAACCATCTGGATGAGTTTGGTGGCATCCCAAGGAGCCAGGTGCGATGTTACGCTGTCGCCCCAGCTAGGTGCATGTCGCTCAATCTTGCCGTCAAATATGCTGATGTTATTAACTCTGTCATTCTTCAGGTATTTCCTTTTTGTGCCTCTTAAAGTTCAGCAATAATGCATTTTTTTTTTATCATTTCGGACAAGGACCGTGAAGTTGACTATTTGGTTGTGGAACTCAACTGAGCTGTTTCAAGGTTGTGAAACTCAACTCAACTGTTTCATGAGTCACAAAGATGGTTTCTGTGTCATTGAGTCTTTTAATTTCAGAATGATGGAAACAACTCAAGTAAAATTTTAGTGGATGTGCTTAAACTTATAGTTCACATCGAACTGATAGTAAACTGCAGCTTGTATCCAGTACTGAATTAATGATTGCATTTGTGACCTATTGAAATGGCTGCAATGGGTAAAAACCAATTAATGTGCATCCTCTTCTTTCTTTTTTGCATTTAGATTTCTTATGCACATAAATGTGATTTGGTATTCTTGGAAAGCATTTGTATATTACTGGGAGAGTAATTTGGTTAACAGCAAATCTAACTATTTCAGGATGACTTTTTGCCAAGAACACCAACTCCCTTGGAACATATTTTTGGATCCATCTTCTGGTAAGCATTCCCTTTGATATAGTTTTGCCTATATTCCAGTCAAATATATAGCTGTTTGGAGATGGCATTTTCCATTTTCGGGATCAACTACCGCATGCGATATTATTTTTTACATTACACCAGGTGTTTCTGCTTTGAACAGTTTGCCGTGTTTGCTTTTCTTCACTTGTTTGAGAGACACATTGAAGCAAGACAAGAGGAAGCTGAGGGACCCGAGGCGGTTGTATGCTCCTGGTCGAATGTATCACATCGTGGAGAGAAAATTTTGCCGGTATGTTTTTCACATCTCATTGAAATATTACTAGAATTATCTAAAAAAAGCTTGTTTTCTCACACAAGTTGTGATGATTGAATTATCTAAAAAAAGAAGTTTCTCACACAAATCGTATTCCCACAAAAAGATAGTTTTAGCTTTTAAAATTAAACCGAAGTAAGTATATTAGTTATGGTTCACTACAAATGTAAGGTCCAAGGTTGAAATCTTTGTATTACGCAAGTACATTGTGCTTTCTCTTTTTTATGTCTTAGTTTTAAATTAAAAAAATTGACTCATTAATGGAGTGACTTGTGTAGATGTGGAAGGTTCCCTCCTGAAGTAAGGACTGCAATCCCAGTGGAAGGGAGATTTGAGCATATTGTCTTGTCATGCAATGCCACATCAGATCATGCGATTCTTTGGATTGAAAGAGAAGCAAAGAAGGCTCTACAGGCAAGCAAAACTCCTATAATATAATTTGTTTAGTATAGCTATTTTGTTGAAATAGTTTATATATTCCAATTAGTCTCACAAGCTATGTTACTCGGATACTCCAATATAGGCTCCGTACCCGTATCGGACAAGTATCGGACACTGATACGCGCCCAATACGGCCCTGATACATATCGGATACGCCAGCTGGCGTATCGGCTTACGTGGCGTATCCTTAACTCTTGATACGGTCTCCGATACGGCCCTGACACTTCTGGATACGGCCTGGGTACGTGCACCAGGGCTGGGTACGTGCACCGCGGACCATGCCCACCATAAACCAGCGCTAAACTAGCTGTACACTGCGGGACCACGCGAAAAATAAGGTTTTTCTTGCGCCTGTGGAGAATTGAACTTGGGTTCTTCTCTCTAGTGAAATACACTCTTACCACTACGCTAGATCACATTTGATGTTAGATTCTAGTAGCTATTATATTTAATGTATACCTAGAATTTTTGATATTTAATTTATATAATACAAGCGTTGAATTAATAATATAATTAAAATAATTAAACTAATATAATATAATAAGCATATCGTATTCTTGATTTTTGAGAATTATCGTATCGCCGTATCCGTATCGTATCAGATACGATACCTGTACCCGTATCCATGCAACATAGCTCACAAGTAATCACTCACTGAAAGATTCAGTTTTATAGGAATGATTTTCTTTTAGGATAGATTTGAATATATTACAAGGCACATTACTTGGGCTAAAAGAGTAAGGTGGGCTTACTGGTTTGGGCCTGGAGGGACTAAATGGGCTCTGGATGAGGGTTTTTCTTGAATATTATGTTAGAAAGTACCTGACCCAAAATTGAATCTTCTTTTTTTGGGCTTCCATCTTTGGAATAAAATATTTAAAAGCCTTTTCTTTTTCACTTTGCACAATTTATTCTTCTGTCTTATTTTTTTCAGGCAAAAAGGCCCAAAAGTCCAGTATTTTCTTTGCTTAGATCTTAACTTTGTATTATTTCAAATATTATTTGAAGTACCTAATTAAGGTTAGATTTCTACAGCTATTGAAGGAAGCAGGTAAAAAGGACACTCAACAACTAGAGAAAAAAATGTCGAGAAAGCAGAGCCTACAACAAGAGCATAGGATAGCATTAGAAAAGGCTGTGACACTGCATGTACCACATGCTGTTGATCCAGATGAAGAAGAATCAGTTGTATCCTCAAGCTCTGGATCTAAATCAGGAGAAACGAACTGGGACGAGCTGGTGGAGAAACTTTTTGTTAAAAATTCTTCTGGCAGGATGAAGTTGAAGAAAGACATTGTTGTGGAGTGATACTGATATTTGTTTGGTATATATCTTCTTTCCTTTTGTAAGGTTCCTTTTATAGTTTGTATTGGCACCGTTATTTTGTACAAAATGAGAATTTGCGAGGCATAGGTTAAGAGTGAGTGCCGGACTGGATTTAAGTATGTATCACGATTCTTTTTATTCATAATTTGCAATAATTGATTATTTTACATTTATGCCGGACTGGATTTGTAATCTATTGAATCACTGCTTGCCAGAATAAGCGAGTCATATCGTTCTAAGTTCAAAAGATCCTTTCATGAATGCATGATATAGACGTGCTAAGTTTTGCTATTCAATTTCATTCCAACAAGAACTAAATCTGTCCTCAAATATAAATTTGATACAAATGAATGTTCATTTTCTTGTAAGAATATTGAGGGACCAATACTTTAATTTTTGTTTTCTTTTCAATAGGTGTTGAAAAGCCTATTAGGGACATTGATTCAAACCTAAACTGCGTATTTCAAAAACTGGCTCATCATTTTTTTTTTATGTGAAAAAAACTGGCTCATCATGATTCATGAAGACATGTTTTTAGTTACAATCAAGATGCCTCAATCAATAGTAATATAGACAGCTCCATTAGTGTATTTAAAAGTTATGACTTTTGTGTAAAAACAAATCGAATAAAAAACCGGAGTGGAAGAAAAGCATCAACTTTTATTTATTTTTGTATAAGAAAGCACACTGATCATTGCCAGAGCATCCCAGTCCCACTGTGCCAAGATATGAAGATAATATAAGCAGAGATCAACCTTTTCCAGCTTTCACTCAAGTTCACGTGGTAATGCTTCAATCTCTGTTCCAGCTCAAAAACGAAAATAAAAATGATTCAACAGCCCAACTATTGACTGATTCCTTGATAAACCTTTTTGTTGTTCACTTTTCCTGTAAATGCCAAAAAAATTCTGTGCAAAATAGCATAAACATTGAAGGATTAGTTCTCATTGAAGCAGATCAACAGAAAAAGTGATTCTTTCCAGAGAAAACCGACAGTTTTTTCAAGTGTGGGGACCAAAACAAGTTAAAATGAGCACTGGAATGGGGAGACGTAAAGCATGTACAATCTTTTTTCTGGTATGACTGGTACCGCTTGGCTTCTCTGCGAGAGAAGACATAAGGTCCTTTTTTCTGAAATCTGAAGAAAGAAATCAGGTTGGATTTCTTTCTGATGAGATGGACCAATAAATCTATTGGGGCTAGCATATGCACCAATAAATCTGAAGCTAGCACATCATTTAACAGTACAAATTCAGAAAGGTTACTTGACCCAAAAATATCTATGTACTCTCACGGGATTTTGACAAGAGGATTCAAGCTATTGGGGCTGAATTATTATCACAGCGATCGTTTAATTAAGAAGAGTTCAAATCTTGAGATTTCTAAAATTTTCAGTTTTAGTTAGCTAGGTTAAAATTTCACATCACTGCTCCATTGGTTTTGTATCTCAATCATGCTCCACATTCTTATGTCTATTTTTCAAAGTACAACCAGTCGATCCGAAGCATCCAACATGATCTTTGTATTAAATGTGATTGAAGACCAAATTTTATAATTTTTATAACTTTTTACTAATTATTTAGTAGGTAGAAATCAATGTTTTTGGATGGCACAGAATCTTCTGAGAAATAGTGATCTTGAAATTATCTACAAAAATAGTAAACAATTTTTAAAAAATATAAAATTTGATCTCCAAGCACATTTAAATATGAAGATTATGTCGAGTGGTTCGGATTGAATGTCTGAACTTTGAAAATGGAGATAACGATGTGGGACATAATTGGAGTACAAAATCAATAAAACATTTTAACCCTACTCTTGATATATTTATTCCTTGGGATTTATACCGATTACTGTCTTAATTAATAAAAAAAATTCTATACGAAAATTGGAAAAAATAAAATGCTTCATGAATCACGAGTACCTCCAAATGTGGCCCAGCCTCTATTATTCTATCTAGCAGTTGCTTGTATGCCTGGTACTATGAATGCAACTATCTATGCACTAGGCATCACAGCATGGTTCAATCTTGGAGCTATTTACTTTGTTTTAATGATAATGTTGAGATATGTACACTTGGTCACTTGGATGTATTATGGTCATTAGATGGTGACCATTCATACTCGTTTGTTCATGCCTACAAGATTTTGGATTGGAGATTTTAAATGCATTCATTAATATATAGATATGGTCAGGCAACCATGTTGCATGTTTATCATATCCAGAAAGAGTAGGATACTATAATCTACAACCATGATTGGACCTTAATTATAATTTTTACAACCTCGGATCTAATTATCTAGTCACATGCTAGCAATTATGCAAACGGATGGTTGTGACATATAATTTAAATTGAGCATTTTTTAATTAATTATTTTTAGAGAAGTTTTCTTATTATTTGATAAGCTATTTTTGAAATAGGAAAAATACAAAGTTGCCCTCTGAAGTTTGTGTTCTCCTTCTCCTAAGTTTTATTTTTATTATTACGGAAAAATTAAGTTGATTTCTTTTTTTGAGATTCAAAATTAAGTTGATTTTCAAACTTCCATTTATATCTAGTTAGTCTTGAGCATTCGAAAAAAAAGTTGAATTCGGTCAATGCATTTTGCAAATCTGATGCATCGTTAAATAAGATATATATTAGTTGTATCAAATTTGATTGTTAGACTATTTTTATGTCCAATATCATACTTATAAGTTTACTTTTTTACTATTTAATTTATTTAATTATTTTAAAATTAATTGTCAAAATTACTATTGTCAAGTGATCCCTCGTCTTTTTTGTTGAATTGATGCAATAGGAAATGTTGAATTGTCACTCGATAGAGTTTGACACATAAATATGGAAAAAATTCCAAATGTTAAAAGTACAAGTGGGAGAATTATATCTTACTACAATTAATTAAAATATTGTCATCTGTAAAAATATTGAGTACTTTAATTTTATTTCTCAGCTTTGGTCATGTCGATATTTAACGTTGAAAAGTTTAATTCTCATTTTTATTTTCTTTATGTAAAAAGTTGCAGATTCCAAACTCGGTTAATTTTTTTATTATTTATATTTAAGTTAGAGGGTTCACCTCATCTTATCTAAAAAAACAATTATGGCAAATTCACTCATTCAACTGATCGGTACTTGAATTTAATTCATAGGATAAACAATGAATTTTAAAATCTGAAAGTGATATTTATGTTTCGAAATTATCCCGTTGAATGAAAGTAATAAACAAAGAATTTTAAAAACTGAAAGTGATATTTTTTTCAGAAATAAGAGGAGGGCGAGAATTTAACAAAAATCAGACAAATAAATTAAATTTTGAAAGTGACAACGGTGATCAAATTTGGGTCATTGCTTCTTTATTAAAAAATTTATTTCAGTTAGACAAAATTCGGTTAAAGATCAGTTGGGTGATTTTAACCCTCATTTTATCTAAGAAAATAAAATTTACATCAATTAAAATAAAACATACTTCAAGCACATCGAACTTTTCTAATTAAAAAATAAGGATGGAGCTCTCATATATCATTAAAAAAAAGCACCAGAAGTAAATGAAAATTACAAAAAAATTAAACCAAAAAAAAAAATACAAACTTTCACAAATCAAGAAAAACTTTCAGAACATAAACTCAGTCATGTATTCTTTTGCAGAAGAAAATGTATAGTTTTAAAATGCAAGTCATGCAATTTTATTCTGCTCTCTGAATTATTATATCATACCTCCATTAAAATTACAGCCCAATTAATGATAGTAATATTTGTTATCTATCGTAAAAATTCAGAATAAAATTCCAACATAGGATTGAATTAGGAGAAATTTTCAAACGAGAATTAAATTTGGAGCTTATGTGTATAAAAACTCTATCGTTAAAGTTTTATATAATTAAATTCAACAATTACGGACCCAAATTATTGGTTAGGTATATCTGCCAATTTAAAGCTGACGCTGAACGAATTCACATCCTCTCAGGTAACCTGACTGAGGACAATTGAAACTGACGATTCACAATCGTTCTTTTAACTTGGCGTGAATCTCAAAGCACAAATAATACTGAGCCCTGTGTTATCCCTAGTAGGCATCGGCTGAGAATAAATCTGGGCCGTCCGTTTCAATTTGATTGAGTCAGGTACCTGGGACGAATACCCTCTGCAGTGCTCGGAGCAAGTTTAACTGCATTTGAATTATAAGTCATCAGAAAACAGGTCCATATCAGTCTAGAGATGTGTATTGTGATCATTAAATCTCAACTTTATTGCTTTTGTCTCGTAGTATCACAGTCAAACAGTCAAACTTTGACCAGTTTAGATGTGAGACAAGTAGTTGCTTCAGTAATGAATGAATAATCCAATTAAATATTTATTTTCTTGTTGGGACCATTTTTTTTTCTGATAAAAGCTAGCACTGCATGCAGAACAAAAAATAAATAAAAGATGATAATTATATAATAATACACAAAATAATCAGGAAGCGGTATTTTAGGTATTTTACTTGATTTATTGCATACCACAATCTTTTATTTTTTCTTTAATTATTTATAGGATAAGATAAGATACGACAATGGTTTCTGTTGTATTGGTCACATGGAATCCCAGGAAATGAGGCCCCAACACGAGAAGCGACAAGAACTTGGAACAACCACAACCGAAAATTTTATTAATAGCCTAAAAAAATAAAAAATAGCAAATCTGTTTTCTATATGAATTTAAAAAGAAAAAGTTATAGATTAAACCGTCCAAACATGGAGCAGTTTGGTACAGAGACTTGACCGTTCCACAATGGAGCGGTTTGATATGGGGAGCTGACCGTCCAAATATGAGGCGGTTAGATCATTTATGAAATTATTTCAATCTGAGGGGCATATTTGTTATTTTTTTTAGGGTATTAATAAACATTTAAGCAACCACGAGAAGACAAATTTTATGCATAAAATAAAACTGATAATACAACAAAATCAAACTACAAAATTAGATGCAGCCAAGAGTGAAATTGAAAAGACGGGTTATTTTCTGGAAAACTGAAAAGATGCATAGAAATGAAAAACAATGAACAAACTGGTTTTTTGTCTCTTTTTTTTTTGTTCCTCACTTTTAAATATTTAACGCTTTTAACTTTTGCGTTCCCAAATTATATTAAAATACATACATTCTGACAACTAAAAGCTTACAACAAAATAATTATATAAATAAACTGAAAAAATATTTTTCGAACTCATGCATTCATAAATTGTACTAATTTAGATGCATTTAAAAGACTAAAAAAATTCTAAAAGGAGACAAAGCAGACTAAAAATCTGCATTCAAATAAATGGGTTCGGTTTGCTTTGTCTTATGATCATGTTTGGTTGTGAACTAAACAGTGGAATAAGAGTTTTAGGTCTCACTTGTTACGTCAAATGTGGTTTAACTAAACCGGATTAAGATGGAATAAGTTGACATTTAGACTAGCCTAAATTAGTCTAAACGAACCACCTCTCCAAGTAGTTTAATTTTATTCGAGTATGAGGTCTAACTTTTCATTATTTTTATTACTTTCAATCACTTGTTAAGAAATGTAAAATAAGCAATTAATTTTGTTTCCATTTAAATATAAAGAAACTTATAACTTTATCAATTATAAAATCAACAATTTTTTTAAATAGCATAACTTTCTAAATTAACAAAACATGAAATCTAAAGAATAATTAAATTAAATATTTTTTGAAATTTTACTACAAATAAATAATTTTTTTGTTCAGCAACACAACATATTTTTGACAATATAAATTTGTATACATATAAGTTTAATTAAACAAGATTCACTAAATCTCTAAGATATAGAATTAATTTGTACATAACTCATTTTTTTGTACAATTTCTTGCAATTAAAATGACAAAAATACGAAAAATAGTTTTATTATTGATATTATAAATTTTGTAAGACAAAATAATTTGTAATATTAAATCATGCCTTAAGCCACCAAATTCTTATGAAACAAGGAATAATTTAAGTCAAGATATAATTTTAAACATCAACTAAATATGAATAATTTAAGTCGGTCAGAAAAAAAAAATTATGTTCTCTGTTGAAGCACGATAAAAATTGAAATTTTTATTCATAACATAAAAAGAATTCAAAAATTCAAACATAACATCACATTTTCAAATTCTCGAATTGTATGCCAGCGGTGCGTTTGCATCGTCAGGAGATTAGAGTTTGTCGTTTAGGGTTTGTGTTGACTGGATCCTCTCCAGTAGTACGGTTTTTTATCGGAGCCCGCACATAGGTCCAATCAAAATTTAGAGTGGCGGTTGTTTAATTTGATTTATTGACATGGTAACTAACAAAATTTCGGTTATACGTACGAGTTTAATTAAAATTATTAAATGGTCAGCTAAAAAGTAGATAAAAAAAAGTATACAAAAATTAAAGCTAAAATATTAGAAAGCTGATATGAGTACCCGCACTGTACCCGCATCTAAACTGTCATAACTGCTTGTGGGGACCGCAACTGTTTCCAAAACTGTAATTTTGTTTTACAAGTATTAATAGTAACATTGGGAAGTATTTATATCTATACAATGAACTAATATATGATATATGATTTCCTAAAATAACCGTACCCGCACATTTTTTTGAAAAATCCTCGCTTCGTACCCGCATTTGGGGACCACTCAAATGGCATGTGGGGGCAACTAAAATTGTCAACAAAAAACGTTGAGCTTATGTGTGGGTAATAAATGACATGTGGGGACCACTAAAATTGTCAACAAAAAATGTTGACAAAAAAATGTTGACTTAGCTTATGTGCGGATAATATTTATATCTCTATTATTGTGGTATTTATACTTACGAAACAAAGTATTTATAACTATAAGAGTGTGGTATTTATACCTACGAAGTAAAATATTTATATTTATATTACGTTGGATGAATAAGAATCTTAAAAAAGTATTTGAGTTGAAATGTTGGAGACTTTTAACCAAGAGGCATCATGTCATGGATCACATGGGCACTCTCTTTTTTATATGTTGGATCTAATACAACTAGTTTGTATGAAATTTCGGTCCAAACTAGATCATAACCAAGAGTTTTGGCAACATGAGCCCAACTTAATGAAAATTGGGTTAAACCTTGATCACATGGTTACTAAGTGGTAAGGACATAATTTTTATACAAACATTGTATTGGATCTTGAGGAGTATATGTTATATGGATCACATGTGATTGCATGTGTACAAAAGGCAATATGTATATATGTTGCACTAATTGTAATCTATTAGTATTCTCCATGCTTTTATATGAATTCATATATAATAATCGGCTCAACGGAAGTTCATTATATATTTTTCAAATAAATAATTTAACCATATAACGTTATTTTTAATAATTGGTTGTTACTAATTTTTTTTAACTTTAAATTGTAACTGCCACTTTATAATAAATTTTGTATCTGAACAGATCAAGTATTTATATCTGAACACATCAAGTATTTATATCTGAACACATCAAGTATTTATATCAGAACACATCAAGTATTTATATCTGAACTACCAAGTATTTATATCTAAACACATCAAGTATTTATATCTGAACTACCAAGTATTTATATCTGAACACATCAAGTATTTATTTCTGAACACATCAAGTATTTATATCTAAACTAACAAGTATTTATATCTGAACACATAAAGTATTTATATCTGAACACATAATAGACAATTACATCATCTTCGCAAATCAAATTGTCACAAACATCTCAAAATCCAGCAACACTGAAACACGATTGTGTATATGAAATAGAAACGAAACGATATATCATTATTAATTCACCAGAACAAAAACAAAATGGAAAATAAACAATATTAATCTAGCTGATCACATTTCAAAATCACCGATTAAACTTGTGAGAACCACACAAAATCGCTTCCAGTTTCGAAATCGCCTCAAAAATCACCTCCAAATCGCCTCAAAATTGCCTCCAAATCGCCTCAAAATTGTCTCCAAATCAACCTAAAATCGCCTCCAAATCGCCGAAGCCTTCGAAAAAAAAAACCAGAGAGAAAGGAACATTTGAAATTCAAAATGGAAGGTCCGATAACATTGTTAGTTAGATCGGTAGTTGTGGGGACCGCAACCTTACAGTTATAGAAGTGCGGGTACAGTGCGGGTACTAAAATAATTATTCAAAATATTATTATTATTTAAAAAAACTATTTTCATGACCCACCTGTAACCGTAACCGCACAAAATCCCATAAACTACCCCACCGCTACGTGTCTTGTCCAAAATAAACCAGATCACCACATTGCGCAACTGAAGCTCCTTAGTCTTAAGTCTCAACTCTTCTCCTCTCAAAATAAACCGGATTCTGATCGGACGGTTCGGATTTCAAACTAATATTTTACGTTAATACGACTCCTCTCCCCTCCTCTTCGGAGTCTCCCTAGTCCCTTTTCCCTCTCCTTCTCTCTGAATTTTTCTCTGAGGTACGCACTAATGGAGGTCGACGATGATGAGATCCCTTCTTCGCCGACGAACTCCTCCCCTTCCTCCTCCGATCTCGATACCGAGGTAACCAGCATTCCCCTTCGTCTCACCATATTCCTTTTTATACTGTAGCCCTTCTATTTATTTTTCACTAATTTACGAGCACCTTTTTAATTAATTATCCCAGTCTACTGGTTCCTTCTTCCCCGACCGGAGCACCACACTAGGCACACTCATGGGCGTTACTTTAAACCCCACCTCCTCCCGTTCCCTCCGACCACAGCCTCCACCTATTTGCCCCACTCCACAACCTACCACTCCGGCGAGCCACCGGAAGAGGCGACGCCGGAGACGGAGGGCCCGGGGCGGGTGGTGGAGGCTATGTCGTGATGATACAGCGGGGCCTACAAAGCTGGGGGAATTTCTCGAAGTGGAAAGAAGGATTAACAATGCAGGGGATTTGATTGAGGCAGAGATCTGTTACGGCGGCGAGGCGGTGCCGAGAGAAGAGGGAAGATTGTTTGAGAACGGTAGAGTTCTACCGCCGGCTAATGATACGATGATCGAGAGGAGAAAGAAAGCGGCAGAGGTGTCGTCGCTGGTACGGTTGCCGGTACTGCTTACCGGGATATGCAGCGGAGGGGAAAGATAGTGGAACTGTTTTCTCTCTTGTCTTCTCTTTTTTTTTTTTTTTTTTTTTTAATTCAAGTTCGATTCCCTTTTTCTTTTTTATGCGCGAGTTGCTCACTTGCTTGGTTTCTATTATCGTATTGGACTATTCGAATTCGATCATTATGTGCTCTTTGTAAGTGAAAGTATAGAATACTCATTTAATTGAAGTGTTTTATGCGGATGTGGACTGTTCATTTAGAATCCGACGGACAGATAGGACGGATCTAAATTCAGAATTGATATGGACCGTCTGATCTGAAATTAACGGCCTACGTTGCCTGAAACTCTTTAGTTGAATCCATTCAGTTCAAGAGAAGACGAGAGACCCCTTCAGCCGAAATTGGAGCTTCCAGTGTACTTGGCTGTCCAGCTGGAACGCACAATTTCATTCACTGTATCGTCCTTGAACGAGTTAATAATTCATGAATAACATTAGTAAAATAAACACGTCATGCGGCTCATGCCATTCAATCAGGAAAATAAGAAGACAAAGCATGTCCCGGACCCCCGGTCCTTAAAAGAGTGATGAAGACTTTCTCTAGACTAGGCCTTCTAAGCCCATCAAAATTAGTCAAGGCTGGATTGTATTTTAAACAAGTAAATCGTCGTAAGCCTAGTAAACGGGCCTAAAGTAAGGGCTCTGCTTCGAAGATTGCAATGCACTTCCAAGTTTCGTAAGCCCACAAGCGAACAAAAATGAATATATAGAGTAGAACTAGGGTGCTCCTAAGCTCACCAAGCCCTTCGTGAGCGCGACTCTAAAACCTATCAAATTGACTTCAAACGACATTTTCAAACCGTTAGATGTTCAATCTATATTAAAATGTGCTTGGAGACCAAATTTTACATTTTTTGGAATTTTTTTACTATTTATTAAGATGGTTTGAAAATCGCTGTTTTTATTAAAATTCTGCACTATTGGAAAACAGCGATTTTCAAACCATCTTAATAAATAGTAAAAAAATTCCAAAAAATGTAAAATTTGGTCTCCAAGCACATTTTAATATAGATTGAACATCTAACGGTTTGGAAATGTCATTTGAAGTCAATTTGATAGGTTTTAGAGTCGCGCTCACGGAAGGACTTGGTGAGCTTAGGAGCACCCTAGTTCTACTCTGAATATATATATTATATATAGTAAAAGAATAATGGGGTGTTACTGTAGCGATGAACAGTGACACCCCCGCTCTTAAACGTCTGATGATAAATGAAGCGCTATCATTTTCCAATCTGATGTTCGCTCCCGTCATCAGACAGAAATTCATTTCCCAATCGAATCTACAGGTTCATCTGGCGCTTCAAATTCCTTCCTACTGATAGCACCGAAAGCTGCTCCGCGAATTCCACAGGTGTCACTTGCTTTCCCCTTTCTCCGCCGCATCTCTTCCTTTTCTCCTCCGCATTTCTCCCCCACCGCCACACGCGTCACACATTGCTTCCCACACCGCCACACCTGTTACTCGACGCCCCCCTGTTTTCTCTTGCGTTCCGCCGAACTTCCCCTCAAGCAATTCTCAAAAGCAGCTCCGCTCTCCACTGTGGTCAACCCTGCCCATCTCTGCTACCTTCGGTTCTTCTCGCTGGTATGATCTTTTCAAAGCTTAGTAATTTTCACAGCTACTTTACTATTTGGCAACAAAATCGACTCAGTCAGTAAATTTGACAGTCGGCACAGTACTACCCTCTTCTGATTTGACTGTCTCTTCCTTTTTTCAACGGCTGTCTTGGTTTTCGTCCACTATCTATGAAGCTCGGTTTTGCAAGGGTCGGGCACTGTCATCTTTGGAGATTCTCCCCTATTACTCAACCTCAGGTGCGTAAATTTTATTCCTCCTCTCCAATTTCTCCTCCTAATGATTACTAATTTAGCATCTGTACTGCTCATCAGACTATTTAATTTGCTCAAGACTGATACTCAAAAGCAAGTAACAACCATCTAATATAGTCCAATTGTTGAATATCAGCTTCTAAGAAGAGTAAGGTATCGTCAGAAAAGTGAAAGTTAATAACACTTCCAATGTTCTCAAAATTACCTAGTCCTTCTATATAACATCCTAATTTTGCCCTAACTAAAACCTTATTTAAAACATCAGTACCCAAAATAAATAAGAAGGGTGACACCTATTTAAACTTACGGTTACTGGTACACCTATTTAAACTTCTAGAAATTTGATTGTAAAGAGAAGGTAAGGTTGAAGGTGTTACATGCAAAATGTCCATGATTTGGTAAATTGAAATTGTCAGAGGGGCCTTGATGCAAAACTACGATCAATATATTTTCATCAGTGTCCAACTACGATCAATATATTTTTTTTGCATTCTAATCAATTACAAGAATTTGACATCACCTGCTTTGCAAAAAGAAAATATAGCAAAGAAGAAGACAATTGTCAATTAGTCACTACAAATCCAGTAGCTAAACCTGCACATTAGTATTCGACATTTGATTGATTAGAATGCAAAAAAAAATATTGATCATAATCAGACAAGAAGAATGTGTTCGTTTGAAGAGAAGGGTTAATTAGTCCTTTAATCTTGAAATAAAAGATTGCAATAAGCTGAAACTAAATTTTAAAATTAAACTAAAGAAAGGGTATGATAATGGTTGTTCGTTTTTAGTGGGGAAATAAGAAATTTTCATATTTTGATGGGTATGGCAACAATTGTCCCTAAATTATGTTACTAATCGGAAGGAGAAAGAACCAATAGAAAGAGAAAGAAAGAGTAATTCCATTATGAATCTCAATTTCTTAATAGCATCTAGGGACAAATTATGTGTCTAGATCAATGTATATCTACCTTTTTACTGTATGTGTCTAGATCAATGTATATCTCAATTTCACTGATATAGACATATTTAGAAGCTAAATATTGAAACACATATTCTGATATAGACATATTTAGAAACTCAAATAAGATAATAGACTTCAATATCAAGTAGTTGTATTCCTCCTAAAGATAGTAGACTTCAATATCAATTTTATTATATATATATATATATATATATATATATATATATATATATATTTTAACAATCGTTCATTCAATTAGCTGTATTCCTCCTAAAAACAGTAGACTTCAATATCAACCTGGTTGTAATGAAATCTGGAAAGATAAAGGATTTGCTTCCAGTTTCCCGTCATTCATCTTTTCCTTAATTCTGCTATATTTACCATACTGATATCTGATATTGATGTATATCATTGCGTCTCCATTTCTTAATTTACATTTAGGGGACTTAAGAAATAGTTGACCATCTGTACCTTTGTCTTCCTCTTCCCAGTTTCGATCTTCCAACATCTTGCGAGGTGACAGTTGCGCAATGTTCTTCTCCACAACTGGCATACTGTTTAAGGTAATTATTTTACTTATAGATTTCCTACAAGTATATATTTGGAGTTATTTAGTTGAATGTGTTTGGAAATTTTCCTCACTCAATTACATGCTGGACGTTTTATTTTACAACAATAATTAATTAGAGTAATATATTTCACCTTCTTACTAAGGTTCTTCTCTTTCAACATCTAACCCTACACCATAAATTTTTCAGAATAATTACTAAAAATTCCTTGTCATCAGCACAAAGTAATCATAAAGTAAAAAAAAAAAGTTAGTGTGAAGGTAAGTATGTTACCCCTACCACACCCACATTAAAATATTTTAGATGACAAAATTTTACAAAATTTAATTATATATAGTAAAAGGGCAATGGGGTGTTACTGTAGCGAGGAACAGTGACACCCCCATTCCATGCCGTCTGATCTTCGATGGACTAGCCAGATAAATTTCAGTGACATAGTCTGATGTCATCGCCAAGAAAATTATTCCCACAGCGTATCTTAGCGTCAATCCAGCCATTCAGGTTCTCCACCGCTCGCTTCCTCAGCCCGACGACGCGTGTCTCCCCAGTTGAGTGCTGCGTGCTCACAATGTGACTCCCGACTGAACTTCTCCACTGTGAAGGTAGCCTAGCCGCTCGCCGCGCCTTCTCCTCTTCTCTTTCGGTGGGTATTTTCCTCCTAGGAATTACCGACTATACTTTTTCCCTTCAATTCCTGCTGCTTACCTGTTTTCTCTTGCGTTCCGCTGAACTTCCCCTCAAGCAATTCTCCACAGCAGCTCCCGCTCTCCACTGTGGTCAACCCTGCCCGCCTCTGCTACCTTCAGTTCTTCTCGCTGGTATGATCTGTTTAAAGCTTAGTAATTTTCACAGCTACTTCACTATTTGGCAACAAAATCGATTCAGCCAGTAAATTTAACAGTCGAAATAGTACTACCCTCTTCTGATTTGACTGTTTTTTCCTTTTTTCCCCGGCTGTCTTGGTTTTCGTCCACTATCTATGAAGCTCGGTTTTGCAAGGGTCGGGCACTGTCATCTTTGGATATTCTCCCCTCTTACTCAACCTCAGGTGCGTAAATTTTATTCCTCCTCCCCAATTTCTCCTCCTAATGATTACTAATTTAGCATCTGTACTGCTCATCAGACCATTTAATTTGCTCAAAACTGATACTCAAAAGCTAGTAACAACCATCTAATATAGTCTAATTGTTGAATATCAGCTTTTAAGAAGAATAAGGTATCGTCAGAAAAGTGTAAGTTAAGAACACTTCCAATTTGCTCAAAATTACCTAGCCCTTCTATATAACCTCCTAATTTTGCCCTAAGTAAAACCTTATTTAAAACATCAGTAACCAAAATAAATAAGAAGGGTGACATAGGGTCAACCTGTCGTAGACCCTTCTTACAACTAAAATAGTCTCCAAATTTACCATTTAAATTAACACAAGTCCTACTGCCTTGTAAAGTGTCTTTTATCCATAACTGAAATTTAGAACTACAACCCCTTGCTTGTAGGACCTCTAGTAAAAAGTCCCAGTCAACCCAATCAAAAGCCTTTTCAAAATCAAGCTTAAATAGAACTCCTTTTTGTTTTTTAATTTTAACTTGATGGAGAACCGCATGTGCACAAACTATATTATCAAAAATCAATCTATCTTTTAAATAAGCTGATTGAGAAGGATTTACAATGGATGGCATCACTGTTGCCAATCTATCCATTAAACACTCAACTTAATACTCAAAAGATTACTTAAAAATTGGTATCCACTCGACAGATCGTGCAAAACTGATAAACACTCAACATTGAAAACTTGACTGACCAATAGCTTGAGCGCACAAAAAATAGAAGTAGATACCTAAGTTTTGAGTGTCAGTTTCTCCCTCTATTTGTTCCTTTAATGTTCCCGCATTGCGACGTCCTTTCAGTCTCAAAGGTCATCTAAAACAGTTTGTCCTTATGTTCTGACAGTCCAGATTCAAATTCAAGGTTTGAGGTACTTCCAGCATTCAAAATTCATACATTACCAGTACTCTGATCTTTGGTACAAAACATATCCAAATTCATACATTGCCTCCTTTGGTACAACACAGCTCCTCTCACCTGAGTCAAACTTATTCCGATCCCAACTGTTGATCTACATTGATTGAATATATTACTACTACTGAGAAATTAATTATATCAAAACACATAACTAAAAAAAAAATATTGAAGCTCTATACTGATATGTCATGTTATTTTTTGAAGCAGGAGGTTGTCCCTACCATCAATAGAAGGCTCATTGATTCAAGTATCAAAACTTCAGCCATTGAAGTAAGAAAAGCAACTTCCAAACAGTAGATATTCAATTATTTTTTACAAATACTTGACAAAATATATTTACACAAAATGAAAATTAACCCCAAAAAAATGACCTTGAAGAGGAGATCTGGGGGTTATAGCTAATATAGAAAATACCAGACCGCGAGTACTGTTCTAATGTTAACAGTAAGGTATATGAATGTCATTAACTTTATATTTCAGTCATCTCTCTGTCATACATATTACCTACGATAAGTACATTTTGATTGGTAAAGACTACAAAAGTAGATAGTGCATTGCAGTTCAAGCGAAAATGTCTACGAAGTTTCTACTGAGATAGACAAGAGATCTGTGTCACCAACAGAGTGGCAAGCTTTCTACCGTACACCACTGGAACAATGCGTGCAAAAAGCTACCATTTTCATAGAATCAACTTGTACCTTAGTTATCATATCCTTTACCAATCTTCTTTGTTGTTGCACCGATTTACAAAGCTTGCCATGAGTCTTTCTATGGTCTTCCGATATTCGTAAAATCAAATTGTGTTGTTTCTGTTCACATCTATGTACACATCAACTTGAGTTGGGTCATTTCAGTACAGATCCGGTGCAGCTTTGGTTAAAGGGTTGGAACTGTTGTTGTGTGTTTTTTCTCCATAATTGTACTGCTGGAAATATATTTACTTCATTGTTATTATCTCTTAGATATAGAATTCCTTGTATAGATCACAGTAACTAAATTTGTAAAATGTTTAATAGTCGGTATATATTTTTTGTGTTCATGTTTGACTTTTTGTACGGATCTGCCTAAAGATTCGAATTAAGTTTGAACGGTTGTATGTTCTACTTATTAAATAATAAAAGGTTCTGACGGTAACGAAAAAATTTAGATCTTCGAGCGAAATTTGACAAAGAGAAAAAAAGAAAAAAAAATAAGATTGTCTTACTGTTTGACTGGCCATGAGCCCATGAGGCCCATGACCCAGATTATACACTGACTGTATTGATCTTCCAAAATTTTGATTATAATTTGACAAAATACTGTTAATTGGATCGAAGTACTCGGCAGGCACACAAGAATAAAAGCAGTGAGAATAATTGCAGCTTACGATTTTCTTTTTTCTTTTTATATTTTGAAATTTCGTTCCTTTCTTGCTTTCAGTTTATTAAATTCTTTTTCATCGTTTTATTTAAAAGAATTTTCTATTCACTTATTTTTTTCTGAATTCTTTATTCCATTTCAATTTTTCTTCTTCTATCCCAGAAGAATAGAATCAGCAGAAAACTTCTTCTTTATGAATCAATATTATGAGATCCGAATTTCTTCTTGATACTCTCAATGTAGGTCTGTTGCTCAAAATTCTATAATGGTTTGTAAATTAAATTTTAGAGTTTTAATATTAATTTTAACTGTTTCTGGAGAAATTTGATATATTATGTAGTTGTACTGGATAAATATGTGAGTTTATAAAGATAATAGACTTCAATATCAATTAGCTATATTCCTCCTAAAGATAGTAGACTTCAATATCAATTTTATTATATATATATATAGAGAGATAGGCTATGGTGAGTTGTGAAGTAAAACGTCGTTTTACTTCACGCCATATTTTTATTTTGAAAATCCAAATAACCGATCCGAACCGTTCAACTTTTTCTAAATATTGAAATGTGCTTGGAGACTAAATTTTACAATTTTTGGAATTTTTTTACTATTTATTAAGTCCCTTTGAATCGCTGATCCACTGTGAACAGTAAAAAACAGTAAAATTTTCTGGACCACCGGATCAGCGATTTTCAAAGTGGCTTAATAAATAGTAAAAAAATTCCAAAAAATATAAAATTTGGTCTCCAAGCACAATTCAATATAGAGAACATGTTGAACGGTTCGGATCGGTTGTTTGGATTTTCAAAATGAAAATATGAGCATGAAGTAAAAATGACATCTTACTTCACAACTCACCATAGCCCAGCTATATATATATATATATATATATATATATATATATATTTTTTTACAATTGTTCATTCAATTAGCTGTATTCGAAGCAGCTCCTGAATTATTATCTAACCATACTCTACATCATCAACACTAGCTAAAAAGATAAAGCAAAACAACTCCAAAATACATAGCTAATACAAACATATTAAGCAACTACAATTATACTTCTGACATCTAGACTTCCACCTGCATCAGCTGAACTACAATTGGTATGCTTCTTAGTGAGTCATATGTATCTTTGTAAATGTACTGCTTATTTAAAAACTTCCTGTTATGCATGAATGCCAATATAATTCTTTTGCTTATTTGTAGGTGAGGTGAGGATAATATGGAAGCCAAATAATCTATGCCTGCTACCTTCTATTGATGTGTGCTGAAAGGATGGATATGTGTGGATAATAAGAAAATCAAACATTAATTCGAAGTGAGGTAATATCAGCATATCATTTATTTTATGGAATATGAATACGTCTTCACTAGGGTGAGGCAACTCTAAACTTGCATCCAAATTGTACTTTTGTTTGTGTACAGGTTTAAAAAATCTTCACTCTTTCAGGCATTAGGTGCACAATTTGTCAAATATCAGGTGTTATTTGTGAATAAAATATTAGTTTCATGCAAGAGCAAATTTCAAAAATTTAACTCAAAGAAACCAACATAGATCTACTTATTTGACTAACGATGAACCGTATTTAACATTTTAACTTGTTTAATCTTTATACCTCAAATCTTGGTCTCTAAACCAAGAAGTAGGGACTTGAGATGTAGGGTTGTTGCCTCCTTGTCGAGCCTTCACTTCTCCAAGTCGGCCTCGAAATGGCACCCGCTTCGAACGCACGAAGCCTCTACGAGTATCCACCCGAGATTAAACGAAACTCTTGTTTTTCCCTTGCTAGAGGTAATCAACCAAGAATCTAACTTAACCTTAGCTTCTACCTCTTCAATCAACTATTAATTTTAGTGTAGAAGTTGTGCTCAACACATGAGCAAAAATGGTGGAGACAAAATTGCAAAAACTCTTCTCTTTTTCACCTCTTCTTACAAAAACGTTTTTCCAATTTTTCTTACAAGAGAAGGAAGAAGAGAGAGATTAGAATGGTGGCTAGGGTTTGGAAAAAGGTGGGGTATTTATAGTGTGAAGTTAGGGTATATTTTAATCATCTCAACCACAATGGATGGCTAGATTTAAACATGACAAAAGTAACTTTTACTTTTGCCATCCAATGGAACTCTCCATTAGATGCACTTTTATCCCACTTTATTCCAAACCATTTCATCAAATGGACTTCTCCATTTAATGTTAAATTGGGCTTGGGCCAATTTCTATTTATGCCATTTTCGTTTTTGCCATTTATGCCAACTTTTGGCCCACCCGACAATTGTTACGATTAATTGTATTTGCTCAATTCTGTTGAGAAATAAATTTGTATACCATGTCCAACATGTAATAAATTTATTCTAAGATCAAGTTAGTCATCTCCATGACACTTTTATTTGTTTCGTTTTTCTCTCTTGGGTGTGACCTCGTAGGATCTATATCGTGTTGACAATAGAATCAAAACTTCTTTTAATTCTATAAATTATAAGCGGCACCTAGCAATATGCATTATAATTACTCAACAGATAAAGATGATATGAACCAATCAACATCACGATCCTAAAGCAATATTTAATTGCTTGTGTCAATTCACGTGCCACATGATATCGAGAATAAATCCAAGGCAGGAGAGTGTCATCCTTGCAAATTTATTATTTTCTTGATTCCAAGTAATTCAGTAAATAATGATCAAACTCATTGATCATAATTGCATGCATACTTTATTACTCCATCAAGGGGCCCGAAGATATCATCACTCACATATGAAATATGAGGGACACTGGTATTCTTGATAAATATATTTTCCTCCGCACAAGACACACATATTGAGATATTATCTGTATAGCTGCCAGTTACGGTCAACGTTGGATAACACCTACAGATACATGTATCTCATGTAGGAAAAATAATCATCTCATACCAAAGAATTCAAGACACAAATGAAACATTAATGACACTAACACAATCCATATTATGTTTCATTCTTGGGTCATGTCCAATCCCCTGATCTCCATCAGGTATTTATGTGATTAAATTGGTAGCTCCTTACCATATGATCCGTAGAACATGATCATCATTTAATCCACATACTAATCTCGTACCGGTAAATAGTGTTCCTTCTTAATGACCAAGATTAGGGACATTTAGAGTATTCATTATATTATTATTATAGAGTTCTACATTTCAAGTCCTCAACTCGAAAAATCCATAATGTAATTAAATACTCAAGGAACAAATGATTCTTTCATTTCATGAACAAACATAGAATACATCCATAAATGGTTGGCTTCTAGATCATAACACTAACAATTTGTGCTACTATAGAGAACTGGGTATTTTTTCCAATATATACTATTATTATTATATCAGAAAATAACTTGATACTTTTCCAGGGAGATAAGAATATAATAAATTTGATGGGGACCACAATTCGCCTAAGCCACAATTATACTATTATTATGTTTCAATCTTCTTGTACAATGTACTGTGGCCCCCACTTATTCCTGATGTATTGGATTCAACCAAATTGTAGTACTATGATTTGGGAGGCTTCAGTGTGGCACTGGTAGTAAAAATGAGGTGATTGATTATGCACTATAATATTTTAAATGAAAATTCAGAAAGAATATGAAATATGACAATATTTAACAAAAGGAAACTATAATGCCAAAATTGTCTTTTCCTTTATGGGTTTATTGTTATATCAATTGACAAAAGCTATATGTAAATGAAATATAAAGGCATGTTGACTTATTGTATTTCTTTTGTATGTTTTCAGAGTATGCTTTATGAGATCATGTCTGATCTATGTACGGTTACGAGCGGTACAGGATTAGTGGGTGTATGTATCAGACTGCTCTGTGTTCTGTGTTTTGAATTTCGTATGACATTTTTAGAAAGAAAATACACTGACATTTTGATATTGTTCGATTAATAGTTGTCTTAGCATGCCTCAATAAATCTCATGCAAGTTTTAGAACAATGTTCAAGCTTTATCATCTTTTCTTTTCTCTTCTTTTAACTGATATTTATATTAGATAATTCGAATATAATTCTTGCCGGGATAGTATCCCAATTGATGAAAAGTAATATCTTATGTATGGAATAATCATTAGAATTTTTCCTCCTTTTTTATATTTTTGTTGACACCTTTCATTTGGTTTTTACTTGTAGTATCAAAGTGTCTTAAACCTGAATTGTATAAATTTAAACTAATGAACACCAAACAATCAGTTGCGGCGGAGCCTCAACAAGATCACTAGTTTATTTTTAACTTTTTTCAGAAGAAATAGCTGGTGTGTCCGTGTGTGTGCGAATATGTTTTTCAAGGCTGCCCAGCTCCTTTATGGACAAGTCTAACAGTTCATGGGTTCAAGCCCGTTGATGAGGTGTTATTGAATCTCTGCCGTTAATAGATAATTAAATAATTAATGAGATCGTCTAATCGATATCAGGTGGCAAAGGGCGCTTGATCTCCTTTATTGCAAGTGCCCTAGTAGTTTCAAAATGGGTTCAAGTCCTCGTGGTCTCATATTGATACGTCCTATCTCGGAGAGAGTAAGTCATATGTGAAAAAAATAACTGAATTGGCTCGAGGCAGGCCGAGGTTGGTGAAGTCGGTTCCCGAAGTGAAAATGGTTGTAGTTATGAGATATTCGGACTCTAGCATATATGATATCTCGCTTATGAAAAAATTCAACCCCTGTTCAATGGAGCATCTTGCCTTAAATAGATCATCCTCTAACCGTCATTCCGCATTGTATCACTAAACCGCACCCGCCCTGTACGGACGCGAGGGCGGTGACTGTAAGTTGGGTCCGGACTGGACTCATGTTGGACGAGGCCTTATGGGGCCTTAGTGGGCTTAGTTGCTAACGGATCCCAGGCTCTTCGTATCGATCTCGGATTGGCCCTTGAAGGGGGTCCGAATCCCAGTCTATTCATGACCCGTGAGGGATCTGTGAGGACCCTTGGAACATGGCCCTATCACATATTAGCATTAAATATAAAAATAATATGAAGCTATTTTGTTATAATTTTTTTCCTCCCTCCCTTTTAACAATAATTGACCCATATAAATTGATATTTTTTCAATTAAATTTTATAATTTTTATATGCATTAATATTTTACAGCCTTCTTATAAAATAAAATTACATTATACTCAATATTTTGTCATATAAATACAAGCCAAGAACAAAACAAAATGCTCAGCAAATGTTAGCCTTTTGTCATATTGATTAGTCGCCAGACAGAGTCATCCTCGGTAGCAGTCATTTGAAGCACATCATTTTCAATTAGCATTGCATGCAGTGTGGTGTCTTCAATTTAAGGAACATAGTGCTATCTTTTTACCAGAAAAGAGGACTGCAATTTTATTGTTGCCTAACATCTAGCAACTAAATTAGCAAAACCCAATTCTTGCTCGCTACAGAATGCTTAGACGAGCTGCCATCTGCCTTGCATAAATCACGCAGTGCTCAACAATAGCAATTGATCGCTCAGTATAGACTCAGATGCATTACATTACTTTTAAAAAAAATGAAATAAAAGAATGATGGAGGCATTCAATTCTGATTGGTTCACTTTTTGGACTTTTTCTGGAGGGCCTTCAGAGCAAAGCATGTGATTGAGGCTGCCTTTCTCAGTCTCCCACATCTTCTTCCACACATTTCATGGAATCATACTGGCAAAAGCATGAAGGAAGGGATCTTTGCATATTGATCCAGCATAAAGAAATATATCTCGAACAGTGCGATGAGAGATAATTTTTAAAGTTGAAAAAGGATACCAATAAAAAATATGGAAGAGAGCAGCAGGGATCAAATGTTTATTTGAAAAAATGATACCTAATTGGGGCTAGTGCTGTCTTAACATATTAATTTATTCTGTACCATGTCCTTGAGGTTGAGGATATAAAATTAGTTTTTCAAAGTCAAGGGATTAAACATAAATTAATTTTTCATCTTGTCAATGATTCATACCAGATTCTGACTTATGGTCAAAGAAATTCATATTCACAATAGAAATAATGAAGTGAAAAAAAGAGAGTTGCGAACAAAGCTTTAAAACGGTAAAGGTTTGTAAGCCTTGCTAATATGATGAAATTGAAAGCATTTAAAATTGGCTTTTCTCAATTCAATCCTGAAATCCATCATTTCACCTGCCTTTCTTTTCGGAGGGAATGAACAGAATACATTGACAAAATACAATTACTGAAAAGAAGAAGATAAACCTACTGATAAATGGCTTCACATTTGACAATTAACCAACTAATAACTACTCATCTCTCTTCACTTGTACAAAACAACATCTTAATCATCGCTCCATTCAGACGGATTCGGGTGTGCCGAGAAATAACCCAAGAGACCAAATAAAGGTGCATTAATGTAAGTTGTGGGCTCTGACTGTTGAAAGACCGGCCGAGCATCAGGAAACGCATCGCTGATATTGGTGGGCCCACCGACTACCGCCCCAATAAGGGCATTTGGGTTTGGATTCGGGTTTATGTAGTAGGATGTACCTTCCTTGCACCCAATATGTGCAGGATGAGCTGCCATAGAAGGGATGGAGCTTCCTCGGTGGTGGATCCTTCGCGGGTAGCGGGACCCGTAACCCACCATGTATGACATGCCCAAAGGATTATCTCCTAAAATGTAGTCCACCTGCAATTAATTACCAGATAATTTCAGTAAACAAATAAATATCATCATTCCAATGCATGTAAACAAATGTCTAGAGAACAGGAAATATTTTGGCAAAATCTGTTTAGTGAAGACAGCACTAGCGCCAATCAGGTATTCAAGCGTACGCAATATAAAAAAAAAAAAAAAAACTTGTCTCTATCACAAGGTACATGATAACTGATAAGTGGTCCAAAGTCCTCTGCCATTTTACACTCTCATTCGTTCATCATCATGTATAATAAGGATTTGGAGGTAAAACAAAAAAGAGGAACACTAGATTGTTTCATTCACGGATCTAGGCCTACTATTAAAAAACATTCTTGCCTCTTATTAATAAATGTACTCTTTATCATCACCTCTTATATGCACCCCAAATGTGTTCATATTTGTTTATAACTTGCATTATCAAGATTAAAAAACTTCAAAAACTTTAGTTTTAGTCTTTTGAATTTTCTTGTGAACAATCAAATAAGAAAAAATGATAAATATTTTGTATATTATTTTTCTATTATGTACAAAAAAAATTATAATGCAAAACATGAATTGAAGAATAATTTGGCAATCTAACAAGTGGTCCACAGAGCTACCTGTGATTTTACAGGTCAGATGCCCATCTGGCGCTAGTATACAACATAACTAAAGGTAAAAACAACAGTAGAAGGCTTGTTTCGAGTTTTGGGCTTTTACCTGGCGCTTGGCAACACGCCTGAGCTGGGCTGGTGAGGCTGACGAGGTGCCACACTGCACGTGACCATTGGCGTGGCTGAGGTAATTTGAGTACGCCAGTAACAGGAAAGAGAGTGATGTCACGTGCTGCATGTTGCTTCCCCCAACCTTGAACAACAGCCCCCCTTCATTTTCATTTGACAACACAGATGAAAATAAGAACTTGTGAATACTATTTTTACAAAGACAGTACAGATTTTAAGAGGGAGGCAAAGCACAGGATGAAACCTGGAGAATACTGGATCTGAGGGTGATTAGAGATGCTTGGGAGCAGGGTGCAGATGAAGTTATCGGCATTCGCTCTAAACGACTCGAAATACTCGTCTTTGCCCATCAGCACCTCCTGCCAAAACACAGCCACGCAAATAAAGGAGGGGGTAAATTCGTCATTTTCTAAAAGACGAAACAAATAGCTCTTAGTTATTGGTCAGTGAAACACCGTAACGGTCAAAAACACTACTGAGTGTGAGTGACCTGTGTCTATTCTCGGATAGAGGTTGGGTGTGGCCCGAGAGAGCCCAATAACCCATGAAAACCGGACACGTTTTTCGGACACGTTTTGCATTTCACATTTCACATTGATGTTAAGTATATGCAAACAAACAGAAATACCCAGTAACTACTCGCCTAATTATAATTGTATAGTCAGTCACTCAGTCCTAAAGCAGGGTTGCAACAGTTGTCAATCGTTTTGGAAAACATGATTATGTTAATGTTTACATGTACAAATAACTACTCGCCTAATTATAATTGTGTTTTGCAAAACATGTTTATGTATTAATGTTGATAATTGAATTCTTTATTTTTTTTTACTACCATTGTACTTTTCTTAACTAAAAGGTGAACTGTATCATGTTTTACAATTGAACTTACCTTTGAAATAAGAACATTGATACCGGCGTGCTTATTTTCCCAGCCAAATTCATTTGCATTCTCACTCGCGCCAAGCACCACCTCATTCTTTTTTATGTACTCTCTGTACTCCCTCCTCCTTGACGCCTTGTGTAGCCATGCGGCGCCCCATAGCAGCTCATCCTGGATTGATTTACCCCACACGCAGGCATTAATATTAATTAATTAATAAATACTCAACCTCCAATTATAAAAAATCCCAAATCATTCTCATTTCCCCAAAAGAGGAAACAAATAAAACAAAATAAATCATACCTGGTATCCTGAGACATCACAGTAGAAAGGGCAAACGACATTGGGCAAACTCGAGCTATACGGTCCCCTGTGCCTATCCGCGAACTCAAAAACCTACCAAAATAGATGTTGTTTAAAAAGACACCAATAAACCCACCCAATTTACAATTTTACATAAACCAAATAAAGACTGAGTATATTCGAAAAAATTGATTTCCACGTTTTTCTTTATCTTACCCTCACGGCACGGTCAAGGAGGAGCTGGGAATAAGCCGGATCACTTGACCGGAAAACAATCGAAGCGGCAGCCAATGCAGCAGCGGTCTCAGCTGCCACATCTGATCCGGGGTGAGAGGGGTCCACCTTGTAAACGGTTCGTGGCGTGTCCATGTCTTCAGGCCGTTCCCAGCAGGAGTGGTCGCGAAAGGCATCCCCAACTTGCACATAGACAACATCCGGCTTGGCGGTTGCTTTGAGGAGGTAGTCAGTGGCCCACCGCACAGCACGCTTGGCCTCTGCCAGGTGGGGTCCCATGGTCTTGCCGAAGTCGATGATGCTCCAGGACATCAGTGTTGTAGTGAATGCCATTGGGAAGCCGAACTTGATGTTGTCACCAGCATCATAGTACCCTCCTGTTAGATCCACCTGAAATCACCGGTTCAAATAAGGTTCATGTGATATAAACATTTTTACTACATATCTTATAGAAATATCTTTTTTTGCCCCCTGTTTTGTTGCTTACCCCTTCAGTTGAGCCATCATGTAAGGCAGAGTCGCGGCGCCACGTGAGCCGTTGATCGGCCGGAAGCTTTCCTGATCGCTGCCCCTCAAAAAACAGAATGCTCTTGTGCAATGCATCACCATAGTCATGTATTGCGGCTAGGGATGGTGGTAATGGGGAGGAGACTAGGAGGAGAAATAGCGGAAATAACCAGAATGCCATAGGGGAGTGTATCAGTGTATACGGCGTTAGCAGCACTGCCCTGCTCTCTGTTGGTTGAAATTAATGGATTGTCTCTCTTTAGTCTCTACCCCTTGGTACAAGAAAGGATCGAAGATATGTTTATCTGTTTATATAAGGAGAGTGGCACTGTGAAAGAAAAGAAAGGGATAAAAGCGCATGTGGGGCAGAACAGCAACGGCATGGAGCTGTGGGGCCGAGGGAGACGAGGAATGATATAGCCTATAGGAGGGGCATAGGATTCCTTTTAGAGAGGTTGGCCAATGAGAGAGTGACAAGTGGATTTGTAAAGGAGAGGGGCACGGAAACCGAGATGGTGTTGACCGGTAATCTGACCGGATATGACCGGTCAAGACTGAGAAGAGAGTAAAAAGGAAAGAGAGGGAGTGGGGTCATCACGTGAGGCAGTTAATGATGTGATATTTATGGAGAGGGACAAGGAAAGCCATGACTGGGGGGAAAGGCGGGGGTTGATTGGAGAGTGAGAGAGAGGTGGGGAGAAAGAATGAATAAATGTGGCCGTTGGAGGAAGGGAAATAGGTGCGTAGGGATAGGTGTTGAGGGGACGTTAAAGAGTTGTGAGGCAAGAGCCGTTATTTTTGGCGGATGCTAGTAGAGTATGGACTGGAGGTACTGTTATTGTTGTGGGGGGCTGTGCGTATAACTAACTGGTTTAACCGCTGGCCGCTGCTCTCTCCTCTGCCGAGAGTAAAATTGGGTAAAGACATTGAACAGAAAAGAAATGCGGGTGAAATTTATGTCATTTTCCAGGGGAGTAATTTGATTTTACCCCGGCCGACGGACATTTAATTTGGGTACTGGTTCGGTGCCATTAAAACGCTGCCTTTTAGAATTATGATATGTTCTGTGCATCATCCAATTAAACCCCAACGTTTCAGATTACAAATTATTTTATTTTAGGGTCGGACTGATAAAGAACAACGTACGGAGCCAGTTAGCAGTAACACTTTGATCGGAAACTTTGTCTTTCACCAAACGCGATTCGGAATTGGATTTGAAAGAAATTCGCTAATCGGAAGAGAGCAATAAATGAGATTAGAGTTCATTCCAGACGATTTGAGAGGGTCGAAATCGCGCGCTGAAATCCGACCTCAAAGCAAGAGATTTGGCGAGAAATGGATTGTCGCTGATGAAAGCTACTCTCTGTCTCTTTTTTCCCGTTATGTTGCCATCAGATATCGAAATAGTGAACCAACAAATTCAGCGATCAATCAAAGTCCGATCAAGTTATCTTCTTCTTCGTTTTCTTAGCGAAGATTCCCTTTGATCCATTCTAATCTAATATAACTTCTGTTCCAACTTGCTTGAACAGGATATGGTTTTCTTTATCCTTCTTTAATCTGGTAGGGTAAAATCACTGAGTTCAGTGAAAAATTGATTGGCCTGATATAAGTAACTAATGTTTGTTCGGTTGGGAAATTGCCTTTAACTGAAGCAGCCCACCATAGGATTCTGTTTGGAGGAGTTAATCATTTCTTGTTAAAAGCTCTAATCCAAATCTCCTGTTGCTTTTTAACTGCTTTTCCTTTGGAAAGAAAGTTTCGGGACCAACTCTTATCTATTTCAATGATAATAAAGGGTTCGCCTGTACTATTTAGACTCGCCAAAATAAAGACTGCCAAGTGCTAACAGCTTAACGCATATTGCCAAGTGCTAACAGCATAAAAGTGAATCTTTCACGCACGAACATGAACTGATAAAATGCATTTTTTTTTTTTGAGATAAGCCGACATTTTTATTAATATTCAAATTTTATTAGAAATTAATTAATATACTCAGGTTCGCTGAAAATTAATAAAAATGTCCCTACCGACAGAAAATAGCCGGTACCCTATTTAATCAACTACCGGCCATTTTCTGGCCGGTACCTGTGCTATATATATGTGTGGAGAGTTGGCGGAATTTCTCACAATTCATTCTATTAAATTTTACACTATCTCTTCTCGGTTAAGCTCTTTCTCCCAGATTTCTCCACCTCTTCTCAGATTTGCATGTAAGTCCCTATAATTTTTTAAAATTCATTTTTAGTGCAAAATGGTTGTAAAATATTAGGATTTGTTAGTAATATATCAAAATTAGAATAATTTAGTTGTAATTAGTGTTAAATCCGTTGTAGTTAGTTTTAATTATTAAATTTAGTATAATTTAGAGTATTAGCCTAATTTAGGGTTTAGGGTTTAGGATATTTTATTGTAATTTAGTACAATTAGCATAGTTGACAGTATTTTAGCGTATTTTAGCTTTTTTTTACCATAATTAGGATAATTAAGCGGAATTTAGTGCAAATGAGCATAATTAGAGTTTAGGGTTTAGGGTAAAATACCCTAATTTAGAGTAATTAGTCAAACATAGGGTTTAAGGAGGCATTCTACAACGAGCATAGACGTCCAGTTCAGCCTTTGGTATGTCATATTTCATTAGCTGTTAGGTTAGTACAAATTTTTTGATTCAGATCAAATTTACTTAATTATGTATATGATTGCAAGGTCCGGCCGAGATGCCGCCACTGCCTCTAGAGTCCTTTCCTACGGATGTCGCATTTGGCGCGTTCAGTCTCGATGAGATCGGGGTATTCGAGGAGGATCCGGCCGACATGCCGCCACCGCCAGTACCGCGATATAAGACAGAGATGCCACATGATAGAGAGGCCAGTGGTAGCGGATCCTAGACTCAGCCTGGCTTTGGGCTGAGTTCGCAACGAGGCCGAAGCTGATGTCATTACACTGAGAGAGAGAGTTTGGCCGGTTCAAGCAAATGCCTGAGTACCAGCTGAGTGATGGTCCCCCGATCCGTGGCGGTGATTGTTTTGTCCTATTTATATTTAGTATACTATGTTTGGTGTTTTATGTTTGGATTATCTTATATTTCGGTTCTTTTTTATGTATGGTACTGATACGTTCCTTCCCAAGAGGACCGGGCCGTATTCGGACTCGGTCCAGTAAGGTGCAAGCGCGTCCTGTCCCTGAGGAGCAGGCCGTGCGGAAGCGGGCGATTGGATGCGGAGCTCGTCCCGGTTCAAGTGAAAAGGGCCGAGACGGTGGACACGCGGGGTGTCGGAGGGGTATTAACGCTCTAACCCTTTTTAATACCTCCTCAAGTTGTCATAAATGCGGTCCCTTTCTTTCTGGGGAATTCTCTACCTTAAATAGGGGGCGCCCTACTGTAGCGGGGTCTTGTCAGCATTAATGACAGAGGTCCGTACAGCTGTTGAGGGAGTCCGCATAATAGGCGATAATATCCGCATAATTCGTCTCAAGCCGAACAGCGAGGCCGTGTGTCGACCTTCTTAGACTGTTCGGTGTGTTAGGCCTTGAGCCTTGTTTTGCTTTGGTCCCGAGCTGGCCGTGGGGGAGGGTCCGAATCTCGGCCTGCACTTGGCCTCAGGTTGGCCCCGGGAGGGGGTCCGAGTCCCGGGTTGTTTTCTAGTCTCGGGCTGGCCCCGGGAGGGGGTCCGAGTCCCGATCTTGTTTTTGGGCCGTGACCTGTTTTGTTTCGGTCCGGCCTTCTGTGAATTTGAATCTGGGAGTGCTTTATTGGGCCAGGCCTGGGCTTTTTAAGGGCCATTGGTATATGGACCTATCAGGTACTATTTTTATATTTTTTCAGATATTTTTTCGTCACTAACTTACGCAAAATTATGCAAAATTACGCTAAAATAAATTATTAGAATTACACTAAATAAAACTAATGAGAATTGTACTAAAATAAAATAAATCATCAGGAATATGCTATATTAAACTAAGTTACGCTAAATTATACTAAAATAAAATAAATTATCATGATTATGCTAAACAATAAATACTATAATAACATAAAATCTAAATAAAAAATACTACAAGATAAAATCTAAACGGAAAATAATCAAATAAACTCTAAAACATCCAAAAAATATAAAAAAATAATAATAATACGGGTACCGGTCATTTTCTGGCTGGTAATTAATAAAAAAAGGTACCGGTCAGAAAATGACTGGTAGTTGATTAAATAGAGTACCGGCCATTTTCTGGCCGATGGATTTATTTTTATTAATTTCTAGCGAACCTAGGTATATTAATTAATTTCAATTAAACTTTGGATATTAATAAAAATGTCGGGAGATAAGCTCGTAGCTAGGATGACAAAAACTAACATTGGTCAAAATAGATAAATACCGTACATTGTCAATTCTTCATTGATGCAAATGCACAAGTTTAAGAGAAAATGTTTTTATACCCAGTACTTTGTATCCACATCGTCGCGGTCTCTACTTTCAACTATTTTTAATGATCGTTTCAAACTGTCTTATTTAAAAACTTGCCTAATCTATCTCGTCCATTCTCTTCTCTTCTCAATTTTTCCTGTCGCGGATCTCAATTCTCCCAAAATTTCTCCGCAGATCGAATCCCTATTTTTCCGCTGATCTCAATTCTCCAAAATTTCCTCGTTGAATCTTCTCCAAAATTTCTCCACTTAATTTCTAATCCGTTCTTTTTGTCCTTTTTGTTCTTGTTTGTTAAACTCATCGGCTGTGCGCTTGCCTATTTAAGGGAGTTTCCACTCTTTTGGAAAACTAGTATGTTCTATAAACTATTTGATTTTCAGTAAAAAAATGATCAACAACTTATTCTTCGAGGCTAAACTCATCCGCTGAAAGAAAAGATGGTTGCCTTAGAGCACTCTGATTTCTTCAGGCAGAAACTCAATTCAGCATAGATATTCGCAGTAGTGGCATGCTGAGTTGTCCCATAAAATATTGGCATAAAGATTCTCTTAATTAGTTTACGGTTTTGACACATAAATCCAACTTGAAATTTTTGCTTAAATTGTGAATCTAATCACTATTTTTTGCCCCTTTTGCTTTGGCATTTTCGATGCAAAATTTGAAATTTGAAATTACTTGGCGAAATTGGAAATTTCTTGGCCATTTTACGTTTTGAGAGCTATTATCAATATTTGGTGTTCGAATCTATGATCTGAGCCAAGAGATGAGAGAGAGGCGATCTGGAGGAGGTAAGAGGAGACGATCTGGAGAAGATAAGAGAGAGGCGATTTGAAGAAAGATAGAAGGAGACTATTGGTGCAGAGTGTCAGTTTTGAAAGATTTGATAGATCCAGAAGCTGCAGTTAGTAGCGAGGTATGAATTTAAGTTCTAAATACTTGTTCAATTTGTTTAATTACAGAATTCTGAACAGAAAAAAATTTACAGGATCTATCTAATAAGTTTGTAGGATTTCTACAATATTTTGTAGAATCTATCTGTTATTTCTTCTAGTTGTTTCCTTGTATTTAGATCTATTTAGATCGTTCTTTTACATCTATTTGTTTCCTTCTATTTAGATCTATTTAGATCGTTCTTTTACATGTTATATGACTTAAATCAAGGATCGTATCTGTTGTGATCTTAATTAATCTTTTTATTTCACTCTATTGTTTATCAACGAGAATAAGAAGATCGAATTCATCAATCTCGTGAATCGCTACTTGATCACTCAAAAGAGAGCAATGTTTCTTTTAATATTTATAAACTCGGAAATGCTATCGGTTCGGACTGCAAGCGCACAATCCTATTGAGTAGTATATTCGAGGTCGATCCACAGGAAATATTGGTTCAATGCTTTGAGCGATCGAATCACAATCTTTCGAAAAGCTAGACGAAATCTGTAAATTGAGAGATGTTGTTTTGATCAATGTAAATTAGGAAGCAATTAAAAGTAATTAAAATAAAGATAGAGATGAGAATTCCTAGGGTTTCGGCTCACCATTGCCACTCAATCCGCCTTGACAATATATTCCTGTTGCGTCTGATTTTCTGTTGTTGTTTAATGAAAGACACCACATAGGTCACTGCGATTTATGTTACGCAAGAATGACAGATCTTTCACCGAGATTCTACATAGGACACTGCGATTTACCTTACGCAAATGTCTGATCTCTCAAATACCCCAAATTACTACAAAGATCACTGCGATTTACTTTACGCAAGTGATGGAATTTGGTACGTGTTTTGTTGGTCTGGTTTATGGTTTCCCCGCTAAGGTTTTCTTCACATAAACCTAATAAATCTCAACGAGGCTAATTCATACAAATAGTTTCTCTTACCATTAAAGTACTGTCACTACCCTAACGGACTTAAACTAGATCATTGAAATTAGATGAAGAGATAGTAAATCACAAAAGCATTTTGTTTCAACAACAAGAAATCATAATCAACAGAAATATATATATCAAAACATCAAGAGTAACAAAGTTTACTGCCTAGCCCTAAGAAAAGGAACTTAGCCGCGGAACGGCATGGTTACAAGCACTCATCTCTTCTCACTTTAATCAAATCTAACCCTAATTACAAAGATAACTAATCCTTCTGCCCAGGGGCCTTATATAGGAGTGTAGGGACGTGTAGAGGTTGAGTAGGGGCTAAGAAACTAATCTGGAAACAGCTGTCGGCAGTTATTCCCCAAGAGACGCCTTCGGATACGGACCGTATTGGGTGATACGGTCCGTATTAGGACCTTGACGGTTAGGGTTTAATGCTCCCAGCGCTATCTTCTGGTCTGTGCTAGGCCTGGTCCGTATTAGGCAATACGGGCCGTAACAGGGACTTAGTCGATGAGCGTCGCTGATCCGATTGACCTGATTCTAGCTCCATTTGATGTAAAATAGTCCGAAAACCTGTTTTCTGCAATAAAACATAAAGAAGGGTGACAGTAGCCTTTTTCTCTAATTAATTAAACATAAGTGCGAGAAAATATGCAAAACCTAAGCCAAAACCCTACGTAAATCATCATTATTTTGACTCTGATCACGCCTCCCAACTTGAATTGTTGCTTGTCCTCAAGCAACGACATCCCAGCTGGTCAAAGATTCGGTCTAGATTAAACCATACAATCTCAAGGTCTTGTTTAAAAATTAAATTAGGACTTAGGTTAGGTACAATTGGCATGACAATAAAAATTTAGAACTTAAAAATATTCATGACCTCTCCCTTGAACAATTTATTCACCCCATGATTGACCTCATTATGCTTACCCTAGAAAAATTATCATCGAACAATCTACTTCACAAATATCCTTAAAATTGAGAGTATTAATTTTCCCTTCGATTATAAATGGATCACTTCCAATCAATAGGAATTCTAATGATATAAATTTTGATTTTCCTTCCCAATTGATTGGAGCAAAGTATGACAACTAAGTGTGTTGGTACTTGTGACTATTTTTGAAAAATTAAATATATACAAGAATCTAAATTTGGGAGGTTTTCTCGAGCCTATTGGTAACCAGTCTTGCGTAGGCACCCGTACTCTTTTTATCCTCCATCTTTTATTCTATTTTTTTTTCTTTTTCTGATTTTTCTATTTTTTTGGATTTTTCTCATTTCTGATTTTTTTGTATTTTTCGTTTTTTTTCTGAAAAATAAAATATTTTTGTGTCACAAGCACCATGATTACACACAATTCCAAGTATTCATTCATACGAGAAATTATTGCATAGTTTCGCTAGGGGTCTATTTATAATAGATGGGTATTCTAAAACACTATCAAGTTTAAAAAGACTTTGCAAAAATAAATTACTCAACAATAAAGATTCTAGGGTTTGCGATTTTTGGTCAACACTCATGGTTAGCAATTAATTGTTCACTTTGAGATCACTAATTATTTTAAAAATTCTGAATTTTTGGTATCATGGCTAATTGTCTAAACCTTAGTCTTAATTCAAATTTAAAACAATTCCTATTTGATTAATCTACTCCTAAGGGAAATAAAAATGCAAGCTAGCTAAAAAGCTCAATCTAATCATTCTAGGATTTTCGGTAAAGCCTCTAACCCTAGTCAAAAATTGAGTAAAACTACTAGCACCTAAGAATTTAAATTGCGAAAAATTTAAAGATACATGGTCAATTTACCTTCTACCCCCCGAATAAAATTGAGCATTGTCCCCAATGCTCGAGAGATAAAAATAAAGGAAGTAGTAAAGTAAAAAGACTGGGAGAAGATACAACTCACTGCACCTCAATCCTGAGGTGGTGGAGGTGGTGGTGGACGATGAATCTCCTTGTAGAATGATGGTTCGAAAAGCCCGTAGAGTGGTGGCTGGTATTGGAGTCCGGAGTCGAGGGCGAACTGGTAGTACTGTTGATTGAGGTAGCGCGCTTACTGGATCGCGCACCTACCCCCGTCAACACTTCTCCGGATCTCCTCCATGCTATTGCGGACTTGATCGACCTTTTGGTGAAGTGAGGAGAGGTTTTTCTTAATCCGCGGGCTGTTCTTTCACGAGCGTGTGGCGAGATCTTAAAAATTCAAGTTCATCCATTGCATAGCTTGGATGAAATGATCATATTCACTTATAGGGGCATCGGATGGTGCAGAGAGGAAGACAGCAGCGGCGGATCCAAGGAGAGGCAGTGATGAGTGTGGTGGTGATGGTGATCGGCGGCAATGAGGTGGGCTCGGTCTCGGCAAGGAAGGAAGAGGGAGGAAGAGGAGAGATAGAGGGAGAGAGAATAGAGGAGAGAGAGAGAGGTTTAGGAGTTCAAACCAAAGGATTTAACGGTTATGAGATGTGATTCTCGCAGGTTTTCAAATGTCTCTTCGTTAACGGGTTCACATATTCCGAATTAGCCTTCATTCGGACCGTATTGGGTGATACGGTCCGTAACCGATTTGTTATGCATAATACCGATACCTGCCTTCAGTCTTAACTTCTTTAAATACAGACCGTATTGGGAAATACGGGCCGTATTCACCACCTCTCTTTTTACTTTCCTTCTTTCACCCCGAATCCACTAATATGATCCGTATTGAATGATACGGACCGTACCAGAGGGTATTTTCCTGTCTTCCGTGGTGTCTTTGATCGAGTCCTTCCTCTGATATGTTCACCTAATCATAGGAAAAAAAGTGGATATGAGTTGTTTCTCTGTTAAGGTCCTAAATAAACTAGAAATAAATATTATGAAAAATATATAAATGGCCTTGGGTTGCCTCCCAAGAAGCGCTTGTTTAAAGTCATTAGCTCGACCCATTGTTTCATTGAGATTCCAGATGAACCACGAACTGTTTTATCTTCACCTTCCGACCATGGTCCGCATCGTAGTTCTCCCAAGAACTTTTTGGTGTGATAATGTTGAGAACTGTTGGAAGAGGCCTTGATTCTATAATTGGAACTTTGGTTTCTTCCGGTTTGATAGAAATTGAAGTCAACAGAGGATCGGAAAGCTTGTTTTCATGCAGTTGTGTGTGCCAACTCTTTTCTAATTCTTGCGTTTCCTCCATTGTCTCATCTTCAAGTAGGATGCGGTACATAGGGACGGTCGGGCTAAGGCCTTTGATGTCGTCTATTTTGTCGCCAATAGCCTTTCGGTGCATCTTGAATATGTTGACGAGCTTGTTGGATTCAACATTATCGAGCCGAGAACTGACAATCACCGGGTAGGTTTGGTTAGGTCCTAGGAATTCGTAACGGAGGTTGGATGGAAGAGGTTTGAGCTCGAGTCGTGGATGAGAGGTTGTCTCCTCCCTTTTCTTCACTTTGCTACTAACCGTGCTAGGCGACACGGATTGCAGAATTTTAGATTTGGGGGATTCTTCCTCTTCTTTTGTTATGACAGTGGCACAACTCGCGCGAGTTTCAGCGTAGGCTTCATCAGGTTCAGTGGTGGTGTATTGCTCGAGTTGCCTTTTTTCATCTTCCCCTCTAAAAAGGTTGTCCAATTCCTCCATACCCATGGATTCTCCCAATTCATCATATGGATATTCTTCTTCTTCAAATTCATCCGTGATACTTAAACTGAAGACACGATCAATGTCAGCGTCATCTTTCCCTCTAAAAAGGTTGTCCAGTTCCTCCATACCTATGGATTCTTCCAATTCATCATATGGATATTCTTCCTCTTCAAATTCATCCATGATAACCAAATTGAAGACACGATCAATGTCAGAAGGGTATTTCAAAGCTCTATTTATGTCGTAGACCGCCTTGTCTTTTCTGACATTTAGTGAAATTTTCCCGTTCTTAACATCAATCATTGCTCCGCATGTGGTGAGGAATGGCCTTCCAAGGATGATTGGAATGTGTTCATCTTCTTCCATGTCAACCACAACAAAATCTCCAGGTATCCAAAAGTCTCCAACTTTGATCGGTACATCCAACAACACTCCTTCAGGATATCGAATTGATCGATCAGCCAGTTGTAGTGCAATTTGTGTTGGTGAAAGTTCTCCACATTCTAATTTGTCAAACATCGCCTTTGGTATTAGACTCACACTTGCTCCCAGATCACATAAAGCTCTCGTAAAATTCATCGTGCCAATTGTGCATGGTATCGAGAAGCTTCCCGGATCTTTCAACTTTTCCGGTAGTTTTCTTTGCACAAGCGCACTACATTCCCGATTGAGCGGAATTGTTGAGAATTCTTGGAGTTTGTTGCGATTTGAAAGGATCTCCTTCAGAAACTTAGCATACGAGGGTATACTTGCAATTGCCTCGATGAAGGGGATAGTGACTTGTAGTTGCTTGAGTGTCTCCATGAATCTCGCGAATTGTGGCTCCATCTTTTGCTTAGCTGACCTTGGAGGGAATGACAGAGGTGGCTTGTAGGGTGGTGGTGAAATGTATTCAGGTTCGGTTTGTCGCTCGTCTCCACCTACAGTATCATTCTGCTCCTCAATAAGGTCTGCCTGCAGTTCGAATATGGGCAGCTCCGGTTGTTGCGGCTCGTATTCTTCGAAATGTGATGGTTCTGCATGTATCTCATCGGAAGTTAGATCGGGCATAGAAGGTCCCTTGTAGGCTGTGCCGCTCCTTAGTGTGATGTTCTTGCAACTCTCTTTAGGATTTTCTTCCGGTTGTCCCGGAAATTTGCCTTTTCCGCGTGTGATGCTTGAGAGTTCTTTTGCCATCTTGGAGATGTGACCCTCCAAGTCCTTGACATGGCTTACTAAGGTTTTGACCGTTTGCGTGATTGCGGCGTTTGTCTCGTCTTGCTTCTCTAGGAATCTCTCCATTAGTGATGTGATGTTAGGTTGCTGTGGTTGGTTGCACTGCCTCGGTTGGTAGTTCGGTTGAGATGCAGTAGGTCTTTGATTGTTTGCGTATGAGAGATTTGGATGATTTCGGTTATTTGGATGGTATGAATTGTAGGTGGGCTGAGGTCGAAAGCTGTTGTCGATTTCGTTTACTTGCTCTGCTTCTTCCTCAGTTTCCGTCACATTCATACATTCGGTCATCTCATGCGCTTCTCCATAATAGCCACATGCTGTTGCGGCATTGACTGCTGCTACCGTTCGCTGCTTGGTCTGCTTGTTGAGTGCTAGTTGCAAAGCATCGATCTTCGCGCTTAGCATGGATATTTCATCTACTTTGTGTATGCCAGGTGTTGGAGTTGGTTTCTTGAGCTCAGGGATCCAGTAGTGTTGGTTGATTGTAATCTCTTCAATTAGGTTGTAAGCCTCGTCAGGTTCCTTGTTCATGATTGCTCCTCCTGCAGAAGCATCAATAAACAACCTATCGGTAGGGTTTAGACCACTATAAAAAGTTTGAACAATCAACCATCTTTCTAGACCATGGTGTGGGCAACACCTTAACATATCCTTATATCTATCCCATGTTTCACACAATGATTCACCATCCTTTTGTTCAAAATTAGTAATTGATTTTCTAAGTCTTGAAGTTTTAGATGGTGGAAAATATTTTGCAATAAACACATTAATCAATTGGTCCCAAGTTTGAATGGAATTGACCGGTAAGAAAAACAACCATGCTCTTGCTTTATCTTTTAATGAGAATTGAAATAGCCTTAGCCTGATTGCTTCATCGGTAACTCCGTTGATCTTTATCGTCTCGCATATCCCTAGGAAAATTGACAAATGAAGATGCGGATCTTCATGTGGAAATCCTCCATATTGCTGTTGCGAAACCATATTTATGAGAGCAGGTTTGATCTCAAAATTACCGTTCGTAACAGTTGGCGGGTTTATACTAGAATTAGGATCATTCGCGCGCGGTACGCAATAGTCTCGTAGAAGTTTGGGTCTTGCTGCATCGTGAACTTCATTATCACCATTGTTTTGTCTTCCATTGTTGATCGGTTCGTTCGGTGGGATATTCATGTTGATCGAATCTGAGTCTTCTTCGCTTTCATAATTACTTGATGAAGAACTATGATTGGTTCCTATCGGTGATGTGGAAGCGAATTGTCCTCTCCTACTAGCAATCCTCTCGGATCTTCGTACGGATGATTCGGCCAGCGTGCAGTTTCCTAAAAAGAAAAGAAAATCTGAAAACTGAAAATAAAAACGAAATTAAAAATAAAAAGAAAAATAAAAATGCAGAAAATAAAAAGAAATCTAGGCGTTTCTAATTAATTGGATTCAATGGTCAAAGCAAGGACCTCTCGCGAGGCCTTGCACAATGAACCGTTATTTCCCGGCAACGGCGCCAAAAAGCTTGATCACTCAAAAGAGAGCAATATTTCTTTTTATATTTATAAACTCGGAAATGCTATCGGTTCGGACTGCAAGCGCACAATCCTATCGAGTAGTATATTCGAGGTCGATCCACAGGGAATATTGGTTCAATGCTTTGAGCGATCGAATCACAATCTTTTGAAAGGCTAGACGAAATTTGTAAATTGAGAGATGTTATTTTGATCAATGTAAATTAGGAAGCAATTAAAAGTAATTAAAATAAAGATAGAGATGAGAATTCCTAGGGTTTCGGCTCACCATTGCCACTCAATCCGCCTTGACAATATATTCCTGTTGCGTCTGATTTCCTGTTGTTGTTTAATGAAAGACACCACATAGGTCACTGCGATTTATGTTACGCAAGAATGACAGATCTTTCACCGAGATTCTACATAGGACACTGCGATTTACCTTACGCAAATGTCTGATCTCTCAAATACTCCAAATTACTACAAAGATCACTGCGATTTACTTTACGCAAGTGATGGAATTTGGTACGCGTTTTGTTGGTCTGGTTTATGGTTTCCCCGCTAAGGTTTTCTTCACATAAACCTAATAAATCTCAACGAGGCTAATTCATACAAATAGTTTCTCTTACCATTAAAGTACTGTCACTACCCTAACGGACTTAAACTAGATCATTGAAATTAGATGAAGAGATAGTAAATCACAAAAGCATTTTGTTTCAACAACAAGAAATCATAATCAACAGAAATATATATATCAAAACATCAAGAGTAACAAGGTTTACTGCCTAGCCCTAAGAAAAAGGAACTTAGCCGCGGAACGGCATGGTTACAAGCACTCCTCTCTTCTCACTTTAATCAAATATAACCCTAATTACAAAGATAACTAATCCTTCTGCCCAGGAGCCTTATATAGGAGTGTAGGGACGTGTAGAGGTTGAGTAGGGGCTAAGAAACTAATCTGGAAACAGCTGTCGGCAGTTATTCCCCAAGAGACGCCTTCGGATACGGACCGTATTGGGTGATACGGTCCGTATTAGGACCTTGACGGTTAGAGTTTAATGCTCCCAGCGCTATCTTCTGGTCTGTGCTAGGCCTGGTCCGTATTAGGCAATACGGGCCGTAACAGGGACTTAGTCGATGAGCGTCGCTGATCCGATTGACCTGATTCTAGCTCCATTTGATGTAAAATAGTCCCAAAACCTGTTTGCTGCAATAAAACATAAAGAAGGGTGACAGTAGCCTTTTTCTCTAATTAATTAAACATAAGTGCGAGAAAATATGCAAAACCTAAGCCAAAACCCTACGTAAATCATCATTATTTTGACTCTGATCACTACTTGAGGTAGATAAGACGATTATGAACTATTTAAATTTCTATTTGTCATATGGAGAACTCACTACTAACATGATCTATCTAATAGGTTTATAGGATATATATACAATATTTTACAGGATCTATCAAATAGGTTTACATGATCTATATAGTGTTTTACATGATCTATCTAGCAGTTTTACATGATATATGCAATAGTTTACAGGATCTATGCATTAATTTTATACTTTGTTTTACATATCTAGATTGATATATGTAGCTAGATTGTTGAGTTAGTATTACAACTGATGCAATATGAGACACCTGTTAAGCATCCGTGGATATATCAAATGAATGTCTTATTCTACTGATGTGACTTCTGACTCATCATTATAATGTGCATTAGAGGGTCCTTAAGTGACAACTTTTTTATTATAGTGATGGAACAATATATTTATGTATTTTTATATTTGTGAATGATGTAATATGTCTTTGGTGACATTATATTGGTTAGAAACAATATGTTTGGTGAACATTATGGTTTTTTTAATTTATAAGGAATGTTATGTTTGTTGGAAGACATTTATGTTTTTGTGTATGTTTTTTTTTACAGTATTAAACTTGTTGTTTTATAGTATCCATTTAGTTGTTTTATAGTATTCATCATGTTGTTTTAAAGTATTCATCTTGTTGTTCTAAAGTATCAATCTTGTTATTTTACAAGATATAGATGCAAATATAAAAATTAAATTTTGAAAAAAAAAATTACAGTATTAACATTGTTGATTCACAGTATCCATCTTGTGGTTTCATAGTATCTATCATGTTCTTTTACATGATCCATCTTGTTATTTTACAGGATCTAGATGTATATATCAAAAATTGAAATTTTGAAAAAAAAAAAATTTTGAGAAAAAAAATCAATTTTACAGTATTGAGAGAGTTATTTTACAGTGTTTAAAGTGGTCCCGAGTTAGTTTGAAAGTCGTTAGAGAGCTTCTAGAAGTAGTCCCAGTGGTCCTGGTCAAAGTTCTTCAAGTTGTCCAAGTGGTCCTGGTCAAAGCAGTTAGCAACTAACTCGGGACCACTTTAAAAAGTCGTTACTTGTGAGTGCTTATTTTACAGTATCGAGATTTATAAGATCTAGTATTGTATTTTATAGTATCGTTGATTGTTTGTTGATAGTTGTCCAAGTGGTCTTGGTGAAACCGCGTTAGCAACTAACTTTGTGACCACTTTTTAAAAGTCGTGACTTGCAAGAAGATCATGTGCTTATTTTACAGTAGCCGCGTTGAGTTTTATAGGATGCAATATGCTCTTTTACAGTATCGGTGCTAGTTAAATGACAATTGACTTGAGTAAATAGTGAGTACAGAACCTTGAATACAATTAGTCGCTTCCAAAGTTTAAACTTTAAATAGACAAACAGTCACCAACTGCACTGCACCACACTTCCCTTATTCGTTCAACAGTAGCATCAAGGATTTCTTAAATCAAAAGATTGAAATCAGCAGTGTGAAATTGAGCTGTGCTTGTCAAACTAACATGGTATTCACATGGCTCTTTCCAGATTAAGCAAGCAATAATAAATGCTATCGAACAAATTCCAAAGCAAGAAATAAAACCTCAGACCGCAACAAACGTCAAACGATCATAGATTAACAGGGTAGATAAATTTGTACTCATCCAAGCTGCCTCACAGTGTAGATTTACTGTTTATTTCTTAAAAAATGAAATCATTTTTTAATACCCCACTTGCACTGTAAACCAATCAAGCAATGAATATATTTAATAACATGATAACATACGGAATGCAAGAGACTATCTAAAGTTCTAAACCTTCGGTAAAATGTAACCCAGTCATGGATTGGTTTGATTTGTTCTCTCCTAACTCACTGAACTTTCAGGCCAGGTTAACTCTTACCTAGCATTAACTCTCTGTGAAGATTGTTGCCAAACACAAATTTGCTATTATGAACATCCTTCTGATCTCCCAAAGAAAAATTGAAATAACGGAGAGAAAAAGAACACTCTTCCCAGTGTTACATGTGTTGTTGTCAAACACGTAATACTATCCCAAATAACACTCTTCTATCAATTCTCCTATCAATCCATCTTTACCAACTATTAACTTTTTAGCATTATTCTAGGTATTGCCAAACGACTATGTTAATTAAGTAAAATGACATGATTTTTTCTCGTCACATTCTTCTCTCTAATTCATCTCCCAAATACATCTTCCTACTTTCAATTCTTACAAGTTCTAGAACGGAACCATTATCATCCCAACTTATAAAATATTTTTATACGAAAGGATTGACAAATCCTTTTACTCTACCAAAGTCAAGAGCAAAAGGAATTTCATCCAAACAAACACCATGCTTGGATGGGTGTACCAGAGGCGTGAACGGAAAGGAAGAAAATTAATTTATGTTGTTTGGCTATAAATTTTAGTAGGAGGCTAGTATTAATAGAGCCAACTCATTAACCTCATTTGACCTTCAAAAGCTTATATTTTGCTATTCCCCAAACTGGGTGGAATGGAAGCAAAGAATTTAGCAACTAACCAAACACGGGAGAAAAAGGCAAAAATAATACAATATTTCCACTTCATTCCTTATATTTCCTATTTAACCTTCTTGTAACCAAACATGTTGTGCGTAACTGAAATTATAGTATCTTCATTCAAAATAATTCCATCCATGTAAAAAAAAAAGAGAGACATGGACATGAATATCTTGGTGGCTGGAAATCATAATGGAAAATACAACAGTAAATCTCACATGTCATATCAATATAAGTACCTAACATAACCTTAATTTGGCTTAAAATAAAATTTCAGAATTTTATTCAGAGAGCCTACTGCCTCCTGCCCCTGCCTTTCTTGGCAGGTTGCTGCTCTCCTTGCTCCTTTCCAGTAGCTTCTGTAATGTCAACTGATAAAGAAATAGGATCAGTGACCTCAAACATTGTCAATCATAAAAGTTAAATGACTGTACTGTTCTTGATCCAGTTCTTCCCAAGTGTACCAGTATACCTTATTCAAGCAATATGCTTCTAAATTGGTTAGAACACCTTTTTCTTTTACTTGCTAGAACTTTGGTAGTGGTTTTTTCCATGTCTGAGAGGCTCTTTTGTGGTTACCCTGCATACAAGTAAAATAATTTTTCAGAGTTTAAGAAGGTAAAATTACCATCAGGCCCTCGTGACATGAGGGTGAAGAAGATATTGTTCAGCTTCTCCATCTTTTTTGCATCTTGGGCCTGGTCCGTCTTAAACTTGAGGCACTACAATATGCACAGCTCTCACATTAACAGGATAATGTGATTATGGTACCAAAACAAAGCACACATCTAGTTCATGATGTTATGTTTTCTGTTTGTAATTGCACAAAAATGTGAACACATGGGATTTTGATAGAAAAATATTTGCAGATTAGCAAAATTATAGTGGAATGATGATCATAACAACTCTGTGAGGAATGAGCTGGATATATTTTCGTGGGAGAGGGGGGGGGGGGGGGGTGGGGGGAATTGAATATAGTTGCAAAACAATTAGAGACTAAAGATGATTCCTTGTGCAATGTGATAAATACACTATTAAGACATCTAATTAATCCAAGGAAAAACCCTAATTATTCAACTACTAAACCACGAGGCATGGCAATTAACACTAATGACGGAGAATTTATTATTATGGCACCAAGAAGAGTAACAACTCCTTTTTCTGGTGAAGAAAACTCCAATGTGGAAAGGTAGGGCTGATCTTAATCTACTAATTGCCAACCAGAATTCCAGAAGAAATGAAATTATACATGCAGTTAATTGAACCAGACCTCACGATTATCGGTGACTTTGAGCACAAGCTTTCCGTCGCAGTGGCGATACTTCGTCACATACCGAGTCTACTTTAATCAAATTAGAAAGGAAAAAAAAACACAATAAGAAGGATAGCAATCGAAGAAAGATCAAATAATAGCAGCAAAGAGGCGAAAATTACAGAATGGGGATCGGCGCGAAATAGTTGCACAGTTCTCTCCACAAACTCGTCCCAAGACTCGATATAAACCATGAGATCCGATCAGTCTTCTCTGAGAACTCGGTACGATTGGGATTGGTAATAGGGTTTCAATTGATTTCTCTCTCTCCCTTTTCAGTTCTCTCCAATTTTAAACTGTGAAGAGAACTACAAGGCCCATTTAGTAAGACGATAATGAATATGGGCTTCTGATTGGCTTCCAACAAAAAACGTACTCACTGGAACTTGGACGCCGTTGTTACTTTAAAACCTTCATTTTCGCAATAATTAGACTTCGGTTAGTTAACCTTGAATTAAGGCCCAAGAATGATCCAACACACAGATAAACCGTACAAAGGAAAACCTCGGAGAATCCTCAAAAGAAAGGGACCACCACGCATTTTGCCATTTTTTTATTAATAAAAAATAAGAAACAAAAAATAAACAAAAACAAAAGTGAAGAAGTTTCAAAAATAAATTATGGCACCTTCGGAAGACACCGTAGTTTATGGAGTTCACCACCAACAACAATAAAAATTCGGACGTCATTGTGTGTGGTGTGCTGATTCGGACTCCAAAGTCTGGGCAGCCCTAAGGTATAAGCTGATAAAATTAAAGACCGCCTGACCAGAGAAAATATAAGCTGAGATGTTGAATTTCTGATCAAAGTTGTAGACTTGTAGTACTTTGATAAAGGGCCTGCATTAAATCCACAAAGATTAATCAAACTTGATAAGCTGAAACAAATAGCAACTAAAATTACTCTAGTTGAGCCCTTGGCCCAAGAGCGATTACTTGACCAGAGAAGATATAAGTTGAGATGTTGAATTTCTGATCAAAATTGTAGACTTGTAATACTTTGATAAAATGTTTGCATTAAATCCACAAAGATTAATCATACTTGATAAGCAGAAACAAATAGCAGCTAAAATTGCTCCAGTTGAGCCCTCGCCCCAATTAAGAGTGATTACCTGACCAGAGAAGATATAAACTGAGATGTTGAATTTCTGATCAAAGTTGTAGACTTGCAGTACTTTGATAAAAAGTCTGTATTTTTTTTGAGCAAGGATAAAAAGTCTGTATTAAATTCACAAAGATTAATCAGACTTAATAAGCTAGAACAAATAGCAGCTAAAATTGCTCCAGTTGAGCCCTTGCCCCAATTAAGAGCGATTACCTGACCAGAGAAGATATAAGCTGAGATGTTGAATTTTCAATAAAAGTTATAGACTTATAGTACTTTAATAAAAGATCTGCATTATATTATAAAGATTAATCAGACTTGATAAGCAGGAACAAATAGCAGTTAAAATAGCTCCAGTTGAGCCCTCGCCTCCCAATTAAGGGCAAGTGATGTTAAGATGTAGATTCAGATGCCACAAACTTTGGTGTTATGAAGTTATCTTTTTGTTGTTGCTGCTGGTAGACTCCATAAACTATGGCGTTATGAGAAAACACCATAATTTACGGTCTTTTGCTTATTTTTGAATTTTTTTTTCGAATTTGTTCCCGTTCCTATTTTTGTTTGTTTATTTATTTCTTATTTCTTATTAATGAAAAAAACGGTCCATTTTGGGATTTCCTCCCCGCCTTTTATCCATCGCTTCACTCGACAACGGGGACGTTATTTAATCGGTCAAATGACAGATGAGTAGATGACATCCCCAAATCTATTATTAAATCTGATCCGAATCAGCATGCCACCTGACATAAATTGTATCCCTCTGGCGTTATTTTCAAATCCGATGTTTATCTTCACGTGTGGTCGACTCTACTAGGCCATTTACAGCCGTCGGATCCGGAAATGACCAAATTTGATCCGCGTAGCCTGGGGCCGACCCGGGATGTTGGTTGGTTAAAGGGACGCCGTCAATTTTACACTTTCGGAATCCGAGGCGTGGAAAGATGTGTACCGTGTCTGGTTACCTTGCGGTGAAACTTAAACACCTAAATAGAATGAGTGCCCTTTCGTACGGATTATTTTTAAAAACCATAATTAAAATAATTAAATTTAAATAAACAACATGATTGCACCCAGATTTACAAAAACCATCAATACCGAAATGCCAATTCGGTCCGATCGCATTTTTTTCCTCCGGACCGAATTGGCATTTCGGTCTGGCTGTTTTTTACCGGGTTATAAAAAGAACGCCACAGAAAATCAAAAAACAGGCCAGACCGAACTGGCAATTCGGTCCAGAGGCTTTTTTTTAGCCTGGACCGAATTGCCAATTCGGTCCAGGTTTTTTTTTTATTTTTTGTAGAGACGAGCAAAATTTGAATTTTTTTTTAAATTATTTGATAGATTACTTATTTTGACATATAATTAGCATATTCATACTAAAAGATGAGGGATCAAGTTACAACAAATTTGAGTTACAACAACCATTTTTTTCATTTTCAAAGTCCAAATCGTCGATCCAAACCGTTCAACATGATCTCCACAATAAAATGTGCTTGCAAATCGAATTTTACATTTTTATGATTTTTTTTACTATTTATTAAGTATTTTACAAAAAATAGTCATATTCAGACCATTGAATTTTGTACCCATCTTAATAAATAGTAAAAAATTCAAAAAAATGTAAAATTTGATTTGCAATCACATTTTATTTAGATAATCATGTTGAACGGTTTGGATCGACGATTTGGACTTTGAAAATGAAAAAAATGGTTGTTGTAACTCAAATTTGTTGTAACTTGATCCCTCCTCAAACTAAAATACGCTAAATTACTTGAAATTATGCTGAATTACACTATATTACATTAAATTACGCTAAATTATGTCAAATTACTTTCAAATACGGTAAATTAAGGTAAATTACATATGAATATGAATGATATCTTTACTGAAAAGGCGAAACTTCAAACGGTTATAAAACGGCGCTCGAGTGTCCGATTTCAGCAAATGACCACTTTTCGGAAAGCTTGCGAAAATACAAGTAGCTCAAAACTTGAGTTGAAGTTGAAGTTTCCGATTAAGATTTTCATTTCTATTATTCAATCCAAGTAGCTCAGTAAATTAGTTACATAATGAACTTGTAGAATACCAATTTTTACTATTTTTGGAATATTTTTACTATTTTGTATGATTCATGAAAGATGGCACAGAATCGGTCTACTTTAGCGTAATTTACCGTATTTTTTCAACATAATTAGCGAAGTTATTGTAATTTACCATAATTTAGTGTAATTCAACATAATTTATCGTAATATAGTGTAATTCAACATAATTTCAAGTAATTTAGTGTGTTTTAGTATAAATATGCTAATTATAAATCAAAAGAAGCAATCTAATAAATAATTTAAACAAAAAATTTAGTGTTAGATTTCTTTATTTTTGCTCTTCTTAATGTCTCTAAAAAAAAAAAAAAAAAAAAAAACCTGGACCGAATTGCCAATTCGGTCCGGAGGAAAAAAATGCGATCAGACCGAATTGGCATTTCGGTATTAATGGTTTTTGTAAATCTGGACGCAATCATGTTGTTTATTTAAATTTAATTATTTTAATTATGGTTTTAAAAAAAATCCCTTTCGTACTCTAAGAGCTTTGCAATTAGGACCATAACTACAACTTATTTACTTGAAAATCATAAAAAAGTTTTGATGGTATCTTGGAAATAATTTTTTCAGCAGTTTATACTGTCTGCAATGTGTTCGTGCTTAGGACCGTCTGTCTTTCAAACGTTATAAAATGTAACATTCGTTTTCTTGGGGGGTTGTTTTATTTTCTTTGGTTTTGTTTGTAAGACAGTATCATATTAATGGATGGACCTTGTGCCTTTTTGAAAATAAAATAAAAAATGAAATAAATGTAACATTTCTTTTTAGTATGACATTGAAGTTATAATTCTTAAATGTGTTTTAAAATTGTAACCTTCAACACTATGCAAGTCTTAGTCAAATGTGCTAGACATAATTAATACTTAAATGTCCTTTAAAATTATAAGTAATTTAAAAAAATACTATCGTAATATTAATTCATAGAAATAATTTAATGACGATGGCAATCACCACATTAAAAAAGCTAGTTTAAAAGGGATTGGGTTTTGTCCAAAGGGCTCTGGACAAAACCTCATCCAAAACCTGACCTAAACCGTCCGATTTGCATTAAGATTCGTGCAAGCATATTTAAAACTTAATAAATTTAAATGGCTTCTTGAATCTAAATGTTTATACGAATTTTGATGCAGATCGGACGGTTTAGATCAGACTTTGGATGAGACTTTGTCCAAAGCCGTTGGACAAAAAACCCCACCCAGTTTAAAATAGCATTTACAATGTGGATAACGATGTTATCTATCGATGTTATTTTTAGAAATGCTAAGAGAAAGTTAATTTCGTTTCAATAATTACCGGGTACAATATTATTTCTTATAGTGAGTTTAAAGCTAATAGTTTATTTAAAGAATTATTTCATCTTGCACATTGCAAGACAATTATCTGAAAAGGACTAATTCTGTTATAAATTGATAGCAATGTGAACGATTAACAAGAGACAACTGATAGACGAGTTAAATGTCGATTATGTCCTCAAAAGAATGATTATGATTATACAACAGGATTCTTTCATCTTATCCATCCGTTTGATAGCTTGTTCATACAATATAATTTTCATATTTTCTTGTGCCGACAATAATAAATGTTCAACTAAAATCAGGTCGTTGAAATTTACATGGTCCCTGATAGTGCATCATTAATTAGTTCCTACTGTAATCTTAGTCTAAAAAAGCTAATTATTTATACAACGAACAGCACCAACAATATAATTTGGACAATGACTCGCGTGTACAAATTTAAATGAGCTGAACGTTAATCAATCATGCAATGCATAAACACATTTGAATGATAGGGACTTGTACAAAAATTCAAAGTATTCAACGCTCAAACTACCAATCATCATCAGTTGTACCTTACAGGTGTTGATGTATCATTATCAACTACCAATCTATGCTTATGATCATACTCATGGTCTAAGAAAATTGAGAAGTTTTTATCTATAGAAAAAAAAAGAAACAAAAAGAAACAAAAAGAAACAAAAAGAATACAGTTAAATTTTTATAGATAGAAGGATCAGTAAAAATTCTACCGATTCAGATCATATATTTTTTGTTTCTTCAATAAAACATAGATGTGTCCGGATTATTTGTGACTTTATCAAAAGAGAGGCATAGCATAAATCAATAAGTCATAGATAATGAAGCCACATAAAATCTGAATACATATAAACACATGCCAAAAAAAATAATAAATAAATAGTCTAGATGGTTTGAATCGGTAAAAATAATAACGAAAAAAAGTTTGAATCGGTATAGTTTCGACAGATTCAAACTTCGAATAGTTTGGATTGAATTTCTATTTCTAGCAATCATTTTATGCATAATAATTCAGCAGCACTTTTTGTGTTTCTGTCAATTCTTTTTTAATACTTTCTATAAATACAAAATTCTTGCTCACTCAGGTGATCTTACCAGGTCTTCCGCACACTAAGAGCAAAAGTGAAAGAAAAATAGAAGCAATCAAAAGCAAAAGGTGAGGTCAAAACCATCTCCATTAAAATAAAACTGGAATCGTCCGCCCACACCTCGCTGCTTCAAGAATCTATTGCTCTGCCACATCGTTTGAATAAAATAACTAAACATGTATATCTAAAACTAATGGTCAGATAATTGAATAATTTTTTTTTATTTCTATAAAATAACACTGACTTCATTTTTCATGTTATGACTCAATTTTTGAATAATTGCCGTTCTATCATTTGATTTTATTTATTTTTCAATTATGATTATCTAATATGTGTAATTAAATATTGCCTCATATATCTGTAAAAAAATTCTTGCATTACTATTTTGTTCTATCAAATTTGAAAACGTCACTGGCTCTAAACTTCGAAATATGGTAATAAAGAACATGCACATGTTGATCAATCACGCACGCACACACACGCACACACATGTTATTATCGCTACTTATATAAAATAATAAAAAATCTGTATCATATAATTAATAGTTAAAATTAAATGAAGATATCACAATGATTACAGTAAAATTTAATTACGATTCTTAAAATACACATTAACAATCAATACTGTTTTTATCGGTCATGCGGTGATAACAATAAAACATGTTACTATAATCATAATCATATGATTAAAATTGAATAGAGATACCGTCAAGTATTATAATAAAAATTCAACCGAAATAATATAATTATGATCATCTGAATTGAAAATTAGCACATGTATTGCAGCATCGGTAGCAAAAAAGTTTTAATGAGAGGTAGGTATTGCTAACCCCTCAGGAAAATGGACACCTCCTGTTTTAGTACTGGAGAGCAAGGAAAGAAAAGCCGTCCGGGCCCGTCCCGAGTAAAATAAAGAAATAATAGCACACTACTAAGCTCCGGCGGTCCCCGTTTCCCTTATTTCTCCACGGCCGACGAGCCAAAATTCGAACCCAAAAGTAGAAAAACCAAACTTAAACTGTTTCCTGAAAAACAAAACCTCAAATCCGACTTGAACTCCAATACTCAATCCATCCAGACAAGAACTGAAAACATCTCCCGTGTAGTTAGTTCATCGAATGCTTCTTCTAAGTTCTAACAAGAAATAAAAAAGAGATTAAAATGAGAGAGATGGAAGAGAAGAAGCGAGTGGATGCGGCGTCGGAGGAGCTGGAGCGGCGGAGTAAGTACCTCAGCTCTCTAATCGAGCGCACGAAGATTAAATCAGAGAGCGATCAGGAAGAGGCGACCACGGAAAGGAGGAAAAATAAGGAGAAAGTGAAGGAGGAGGATAGGGGAGTAGAGGCGGTCAGAGGGGGAGGAGAACTCGACAAAGAGTTTATGAAGAAGATTAGGGTTAGAGCCGCTGACATGGCGCCGGCTTTACAGAGGCGAGCTTTTAGGTGTGCACGGGAGGTGTTCGATGCAATGCCTAAGCTAGAGAACAAGCGTCTTGCTCTGGCCTTGAAGAAGGTATTTCATCTTTCTGTCTGCCAGTTGATTATCTAATTGGAGGTTATTATTTGATTAATTTGCTTGAAAATACCTTGGCTCCGATGGCTTGCTAAGTTTTGAACACCCAAACTCTTACTATTACAGCGATAATGGATAAACTTTTAGCGCTGTCAATTCTCTGAAATTACACAAGTGAGAGTACATTAGTGATGATGTCTGAGATTAATTTGTTTCACCGTTGAAGGAATTTGGTTTTGATGGGGGAAAGTTTTTGACCCTAAATTTTCTTAAATCACAAAAATAATGGACTATGTTAGTGATGATTTTTGATAATTAATAGGTTTGAATTGCTTTACTTATTTAATTTTTCAAATAAGGGCTCCCGTTAGCCCTGACATGCATTTCTTTTTAGATGCGTCTTGCGGGATTTGAATCTGCCTCTCTTCGTAGAGAGATGAGGCTCATCACTATCCGTGCTAGGTCTGTGTTTCAGTTTAAATGGGTTTTTAACAAGGGTAAATTTATTCCAAGACGAGATGGGTAAAATTACTATGTCACATTATTAAGATTAGCCAGTATTTTGTTCTGATGATTAATTGCGGTTCTTTTTTTATCTGTTGTGAACTTGAGTTATTGTTTAGTTGCATGGGCAAGTCCATGTATATTTATAGCTTAGTTACATTAGCTGCTTTCACTTTAAATGTGGGACTGTACTCTTCTTAGCTGTTCGAACTTTCTGGTCTGCTGTTCTGAAAGCTGACGGAAGGTTTAATTAATTTCTACTTAAAATTGGTGTAGTTGTGTAATTAGCTTCATCATAGGAACCAGTTCAGAACCTCATCAGTGCACCTTGGATTTAATTGGCAAATGTTCTACCCTCCATTTTCTTCAGAAAGAATTACAAAGATATTATTTTGTCGAGAATGGAATGAAATAAAGGACTTTTGCTGAGATATGCACTTGTAAACTTAAAAAATGGGACTTCTTTTAGTTTGGTAACATATAATATGGGGAGCATGTCCATAGAAAGCAACCCTAAACCTAGCCTGCTCTTTTTCTAACACCCTAAACTTCAAGTAATGACAATAACTTAATTGCACATGCCTACGGGTTTTACATCAAAAAATAAAAATAACTTAATTACACTGATGTTTATTTTATTTACACATAGAAAATGTCAAAATCTTACCAACACTAACTTCACCACACTGGATTTCATCTTATATACACATGGGTAACCTCAAAGTTTTAGCACCGGGTTTTGGAATTGCATGTGTAATTATATATTTCTGACTGCTATGATATCTCCATATATCTAGATCTGTCTCCCAAGTCCATCCAGGCCGTATCTCTACTTTTTAGTTAATTTTATTTACTTTTTTGCAACTGAGATAACTCTGCTGGTGCTTTTGTTAACAGGAATTTGATACAGCATATGGGCCTGCTTGGCACTGCATAGTGGGGACCAGTTTCGGCTCATATGTAACTCATTCTTTGGGGGGTTTCTTGTATTTCTCCATAGACAAGGTCTATGTACTCCTCTTCAGGACAGCCGTTGAGCCACTGGCACATTGACCGAACCATTCGCACAATTCTGGGCTGATGACTTTGTTAAAAATGGAAAACACGTTCTGAAAAGAATTAGCTGTAGCTTTTTATTTGACACATTCGGTGATAGTTCAAGGGACTATTACTGGTAATTTGTAAATTGCATTTCATCCTTATTAGTGTCACGGAACGTTTGTTTTCTCCTTTTTTTGGCGCCTTATCTTAAGAATTGATTTCCTTATATTCTGTACCGAGCCTTGTTATCAGAAAGGAGTTTGTTATGGATTTACAACTACAATTCTTATTTTGTTAGTGGCTAATTTGCCTTAATTGAATATGCTTGTTGTAAGGTTGGTAATATTTTGTTACTGGCAGGTAATTTTGTCATATCAACTGTGTCACACTTGTGTTACTTCTTGTATTTCTTTTATTAGCTCGATGCAACCTGTTAATTGGAAAAAAAAATGTTTCTCAATTAGTGTGAATAGTCCTTATTATGTGCTTTTTAAGCTTTATTTTGGGAAAAATCTTAAAATCTACAATGTTGCGAACTCTTATTGAATCCCTAAATATGATCCGAGCTCCTCTTTTCTTCAATGTCTGGAAATGTAAACGTCAACTATCATGCAAACTAAAGCACATATAACCAAAATATATAGGTGGGACAGAAATGTAAACAAAAAAAAAAAAAAAAGTGGACGGGGAGAACGACAGAGAAAAACAACAACTTTGAAACTCTAATGTTCAATTTCAAAAAAAGAAACTCTATAATGTTCCATCTTTTACGCCCCAATTATACAACCATCTCAACCTCTTTCAAGCTAGTCGGTATCCCCACATTCAGCCTCATAGTGCCCTTGTACTTATCTGGTATAGTGCACCCGGCCTGTGCACACATCTCCACCACTGCTGGAGCCTGTCCATAAAAACTCATCAACTCTCTTTTCAATTCCTCCACTGATTCCGGCATATGCCACACATATCTTGGGGGCACCTGCTAGGAAAAGAAAAACAAATTATTAAATTGGCATTATCTATGATCTCATGATTCAGAACAATTAAATAGCAGAATTTGTACAAAGGTAGTTCTCCAGATCCTGATCCCCCAGGGTACCAATAATGGAGTTTTCCTTCATTTTATTATTTTCATCTATTCAATCAGAGTTTTAGAACTTTAAAGTAAATGTTTAGTTAACATAGTATAATCATATCGAGCATATTATAATGAAATATTATGTCCTTTGTTTATGTTTCTCAACACATCAGAGTTATTAAATGCACATAAACAATAAAATTGCATTCTTCTATCAGCTTAAGCTGTATGAGTAACTGGTTGGTAAACAGAACATTACCAAATCGTCAAGCACTGATGCCTGCCAACCGTGCTGCCCATTCCTCTGCTGGTGCTTATGGGCCCCACAGTTCTGTGCCTTATGTCCTGTGGGTCCCACATGCACCTCAGGACAGTACCCACAGACCCTCACAGTATACTTCCTCATCAGCCTCTCAGCCCCTAGCCTCACTGTCTCCCAAGCCTCGATCGTCTCCTCTGCCAGCTGAACAGTCTCTTCATGGTTTAACGGGGCCACAACATCCTGATCAGGTAATATCTCAAGTATCGGTACTTTATGCTTATTGGGTTTCGGGTCTCGCAAGTGATCCTCATTTGCATCAATTATTTCTTTCCTGCCGATGCGGATTACGGGTATGCGGCGCCTCTTGGTTGGAAGGTCAGGCAGGTCAACGCCAGCCTGGATGCAGAGCTCAACTAATGCTGGGACCCGTGGGACAGAGAAGCGCTCATGGTGTGGTATGCGAGGGCCCAGGCGGTCATAGAGGTGGAAGCACTCTATAGGCACAAATATGTCTTCTGCTGAAAAAGTGCGGGTCCAGTCGTGGGCCCCATTTCGCCGGTTTGATTGATGACCCCTGCATGATTTGAATGGGTGGCCAATGGATCCCACATGGATCTCATTGCAATACCTACAAAGGTTTTGCACAGTTTTAAGTAGCAATTAAGCTCCACAGCAGTAAGGTCTCACTAAAAGCTATACCATTAATTAATTATACCAAAAGACTCAATAAGTAATATCAAATCACACAAAATACGGTAAAGGAAATAGAGGGAGGAGAAGATGGGTTTAGATGTTATTATATCTTTCTGGCTACTATGGAACTGAATAATATTGGACAGAGACAAAATGCAATGATGAAAATCAAAATTAAATTCTGTCGGTTTTCTTTAAGCGAATTTTGAACTGATTATTCATGCATTATTCATGAAAATCAAAATTAAACATCAGTACGCTATAATATTATATCAAGGAAAATTATATTAACATATATATTTTCTGTAGCTTTAGTATTTTTTATAGCTTAGCAATTGAGTAAGAAAAAGCTATAACGGGATACTTGTAACATTAGATTTGCATCATCAAATTATAAACATCAAAAGAAGTAGGTAACTATTGCTTACAGGCTTACCACTGCTAGGAAATACTGTCAAGGGTAGGGAATAAGCTACTGAAATTGTATTGGCCTACCAATATGTTTCTGACAGCAACAAGTCTCAAAACTTATTCACCTTTTAAAAAAGCTCAATTTTACCAGTTTCTGTTAAAAAAAAAAACTTATACGGAGCTTGACTTCGCATATGATAAGCCACAAGAATTAAGGACCCAGAAAAAAGAAAAAGAAAAATGAAAAGTTTTAAACCGAGAACCATACTATTTGCAGGTGCAGTAGTGATATATGCTGACACAACAAGGTAAACAACATATCTGAGATGATAAGGGAAACAAATGCGATAGAGAGGTTACTTGCATGCTTGTACAGGCAGCGCCTTCAGAAGCCGCTTCAAGTTATTGATTAGTGTGACCCTGGCATTCATTAACTGGTACGCAACTGGTATTAGGCTCCTCACAAGCATCCCATTTCTCGGGGGTAAAGTTGGGATTCTAGGCTTTCCCCTTGCCTTTTTTATTCTCTCTCTTGCAGCACGTCTGAGCTCCACTATTGGTACAGGAAATGGCTTCTTTTCTTTCCTTGAGTAGTGTCGTGGCAAATCGGTATTTTGAGGGTAGTTACATTTGATGACCCTACCACTATACGGAGAGAGAATAAAAAAGTTATACATACAAATTTATGCTCAATAGTCAAACTTCAAAAGTGAAGAAACCTAATTTAAATTCAGATACAGGTTTCAGTATGTACCAGCCAGGGGTGGATTTATGTGGGTAGAACATTTTGCCTAATTTACCTAATTGAACCCCATATTTTAGGCTGCTGCAATTCTTCAGTATCAACCCCCATACTTATGGTAAGCACTATTAGTGTACAGTTGATCCCAATTGCAAAAATATTTTGATTCGCCCGAATCACCCCTGGTACCAGCCAGGTCATCTAACACCCGGTACTGAGACAATACTGGAGACATTGATATTCATTCATCATTTTTGGGTTTTAGTTAGTGCTTGAGTGTCATACAAGTGTCAGAGCTTAATTTGGGGATAACGCACAAGTTCAGGCCAAGAAATCCATTAAATTGATCTCATGCTACAGGTACAATTGTGATAAGATACTGTTAGGTCTATTACTTAACAACATACTGAGTAAATAATTGGAATTTGTAAAAATACCCAATTGTAGAAATTGAAAGTGTTAGGGGAAGTAAACCTGATGCGCCGGCCTTTCTTGTGTGTCCAGCTTAAGATTGGTGCATAAGCACTCAATTCCTCCTTGAAAATGAAGGAAAAATCAATTATTCACAAGTAAAAGAAATGTAATTGACTATGTGGTCCGTATGATTTGCCTAACGGATGTAATTATGGAATTTCAAAAAATCACAATGAAATCCATTCAAAATGAGATAAATTTTTTTTTTTTTGAGAAAGCAAAATGAGATAAATTAACAGCTTATTCATTAAATAGAACCTTAGTTGAGAAGAGATGGATAATGGAGCTCGAATAGGTGAGGCGACAGCCAAAGAATCCGCTCAACGGAGAGCTACGTCGGAGAAAGCAACGACTAGGCGAAGTTTTAATCCGATTAGAACTGGATGGGGTAAAAGGAGAAGAAGGCGAAGGAAAGAGAGAGCACGAAGAGCTTCTCATCTCTAAAAACCTCCGCTGCTTACCGAGGAACAATTTGTGACACAGTCGCACAGCAGAGTGTGGAACGAAATATCTTTCTTATTTTTCCGATTATTTCATGTAACTTTTTGGGACATAGCAGACTTTAATTGGGCCTAATTGGGTCTAAACTGAAATTTTTGTTTAGTTTCCGGACCTAAACTAAGACCAATTAAATATGTACTTGCACAAGCTAACCAACATGGTTAAAGGAGAAAGAAGAAAGAAAGAATTGACTAGCTTTCTAACTAAGCATGTTTTGTTACATCATAATTACTTTTCTTAAACAGTAAATAGCATGTGCGATTCTTATGGTTATTTTACTTTCTTCCAGAAAAAGTAAATTTTAATCTATTTTTGGGATGTAAATTCCGGTCCCGCATCTTACATGCGACTAAGAGACTAAAGGAATGCTTTGATATGTTCTGTTTAGACATGTTTAAAAGTTCAGCTGTTTCTTTTGTGCTCAATGTAATTTTCTTACAAACAGCAATCGTGTTGATTGTACTGATTTTTTAATCATGCATCATGAGACTTGTAATTTTTAGACTGATTTGAATTTTTTTATTTTCTAGACTTATTTTTTAATTGTTTATTATTGCATCTTTTCCTGGTGAAACAAGTATTTAGAATAATTTAATATTTTTTGAATATTAGAGAAGAATTATTTGGCAACTATAATTAAACAAGTATTTAGATTAAAATTAATTACCAGATCTGTCTGAAAATAAAAAAAAAACAATTGAATGCATTTCAGAAAAAAATTATCTATCAGATTTTCTTTTGATATGAGAACAATTTTTGAAGAAAAATATGGGTCTAGCCCACATTTATATATTAAATAAGGTTCGTTACACGAGGTGGTAACCACCAAAGGAAAGAAAAAAGTTTGCTCAAAACAGTTGAGCGTAATTTGAAAGCAGAAAGAAAGTAAAATTGAAGTAAAACTAGGAATTGAAACATGAAAGTAAATAGCAAGAATTAATTAAAGCAAGACAAAACAAAGAAAGAACAATTAGAGAGCCATTTGTAAGGTTGGTAGTGCTTCCTCTCCTTACCGAATTCGCATCCTTGAGATATCTCAACTTTTACATGTTTTTGTGAAAAACCGTTCAAATACGTTTTGCATGAATCTCAAAACACAAATATTTACATGTTTTTGTGGAAAATCTCAACCGTTCAAATACGTTTTGCACGAATCTCAAAACACAAATAATACTGGCCCCCGTGCTATCCCCAAATAGGCACCGGACACGTTGGTCACGCAAAAATTGAGATATCTCAGAGGATACACACTCCTCCTTACCAGTAGGCCAGTCTCATATTTTCTTTCTTATCAATACCAGTATTAGTACACTGGTACCGGTTCTCCTCAGGTGTTACTATTTCCCGCGTATCATTTTGGTTGATTTAGTTTTTCCATGCCTGATTATGTACCACCATGTAACTTTGATATGAGAACAATTATTTGACAAATATTTGTTGTGACTATTGTTTACAAAATTCATCAAAAGAGTCAAAAAAAAAAGAAGAGTGCACTGAATCGCTTAACGATTAGTAGTTTGTTGATTTCCTATTAAACAATGTTTGAAATTGCTCTGCTGTGTTCGGGGGTGCTTTACTGCTTTATAACGCATACTCTTCCAGAACACCGTACTTGTGTTGCTCACCAATTCTGTGTGTACTATGTAATATTCATTATTAAATTTTCAACCCATTTAGGGAATTTTTGTGCGTTATAATTTATTGTTCGTAAAACAACTATTTTGACAAATTTCAAAATGAAACGATTGGTTCTGACACTGCAATAATATTAGTATGATTTATTGTGAAGATCATTTTTCTAAAGCTTTTTTGAAAGAAAGTTATTTTTCTAAAGCTAATTGTAATTTATTTACTCGATATAAGGGATGATTCATTCGAAGTTATAAGATATTTCTTTCTTAAGATAGTAAAAAAGTACACTCAAAATGTGAATCTCCAAAACATAAAAGTATCACTTTATGTTACGACCATCTACACGTTTAAAATTTTTGGTATAACTTGTAGATGTAAGCTTCCAATTCAGGGACAATAGGACACTTATTTTTTCTTTTCTTTTCTTTCCTTGTTTAAGGTATTTAGGTGGTTTTAGAAAAATGTCACATGTACTATATCAATCAATTTTATTGAAAAAGGGGTAAAAATATATGACAAATGTCAGTAGCTGATTGGATCTCCAAAGGTACAAATAGGGGTGTCAACGGGTACAATACGGATCATGCAGAAGCATTTTCATATCCTTATCTGTTATGTTAATAATTTTTTTTATTGTTACCGTATTCGATAAGCTAAGACGAAAAAACCTCACCCGTATCCGTCTAATCGAATACGGTACGGGTCGGGTAAACGGGTAAAAATATGCCAATGAATAGATATATATATGAGTTATGAATAAGACTATTGCATATCATTCATCATCTCAATATAATATATATCTTACTAGTATCGTGCCCGTGCCTTACAACAGAGACATATTATAAGAGAACAAAAAAAATCTAAAATGACATATTTTGAAAAGAATAATCATTCAACATTTTTCATGAATAATTTTAAAATAAATTAGTTCTAAATTCAAATTATAAATAAAAAGTCATAGAATGTTCTTTCAATAAAAAACGAAAAGATTAATTACCAATTATAGCATAAGCAACGAAAATTTTATCAATATTTTTAAATAAAAATTCATCAATTGACATCCATATCAATACAACTTGACCTCCACATTTTTATAGAAAGTTCCATCATGAATCACATACTAATTAAGCGATAAATATTAGTAAATATTAGTGCCGGACATATTGACATACAACGGAATTAAGAAATGATTATTGTGGATATGTATTCTTAAATGGCATTTTGAAAATGGAAAGAAATACCAATCATAAAATCAAAATGATAAAATCAAGACATCTACATGTCGCCAGTATGTGTGACGAGTACGTATCTAAATGAATTTAGACTTCTACACGTAAAAAAACATAAAAAAAAATGCATAAAATTAAAATAAAGCAGACTATTTGATTGGAGGGCTGATATTCAATCCGAAATTTCATCTTTTAATCAAAACCGTTGGCGGATTAGGACATCTACATGCTTAATATAAAAATGGAGCTATATAATTTTATATTTTTAATTATTACTGTGTACGATAATGGATAAGGAATAGTGTTTATCCATACCTTTACCCGTTATGTTAAAGATTTTTTTTTATCCTTATCCGTACCCTACCTATCTTATCGAATGCTATACGGGTCGGATAAACGGGTAAAAAGGTACCATTGACACCCCTGCATACAAATTTGCATCCAAATTACCAACAAGCAGACAGGTAGTTGAGCAAATTTATAGAGATGCTAATAAACAATCGGAAACAGTATATTCCTTACGACACTCTAGGAAGACAATCCAGTCTAGCTTCTTAATTTTGACAATTAACGCTCACTTGACTAATTTCCTTAGTACCAGAAATGATTCTTGAAAGAAAAGAGAATGGTGGTTAATTAAAATAATTAACCTGCACCAAGAAAGAGCCAAAACTTGGGAAAAAAGCTTTCATGACTAAACCCAAATCAAACACTATAAAACCCCTTCTAATTAATGCATTTAACCACAACTCCATCGCCACAACACAAACCATTATCAGATACACTAATCAAGCACCAGAATGGCAACACTTGCAGCAATTTTTGTTATTGCTTTTGTCATGTCAATATCTGACATGGCAGCAGCCAAAGGACCGGTAGTGTACGTGTTTGGCGACTCTATGTCAGATGTGGGAAACAATAACTACCTTCTTCTGTCCATTGCCAAATCAGACTATCCATGGTACGGGATCGATTACTACACTGGCTGGCCGACGGGAAGATTCAGCAACGGAAGAACTATAGGAGATATCATGTGTAAGTTAATTAACATCCAAAATGTTTACAGCAATTTTCAGAATTTTTTTTTTCTAATTCTTGTCTAGAAAGCGACTGACAAATACCTATGTTGTATTTTATAATGTAGCTGCTAAATTTGGAGTTCCCTCTCAGCCAGCTTACCTATCTCTGTACATGACCGACAATGCGATACTTCAAGGCGTCAATTTTGCTTCTGGTGGTGCCGGCATTCTCAATGAAACTGGAATTTACTTTGTAAGAATTGTTTTTTTTTTTTTTTTGGTATCTGAATTTGGTTGCAGTTAATTTGCATGAATTTCTCAAAAAAAAAAAAAGTTGTACAAAAATGAGGAGTCTTACTGATTTGCAATTTTATCCATGTTTATTGCAGGTTCAGTATCTCTCCTTTGATGCTCAAATAGATGCATATGAGAAAGTAAACGAGGGTGTCAAAGCCAAGATTGGAGATGCCGCTGCTGAGAAATTGTCCAACGAAGCACTTTTCTTGATTGGACTCGGTATCCAAACTTGTTTCCATTTATCTGTTTGTCAGAAAAATATTGACATCACTCTCAAACTTAATTGTATTTCAAAATATTTCTATTGAGCTCATTCTTGTTTAACCTTTTTCCTTGGTTTCGTTATGTAGGGAGCAACGACTATGTAAACAACTTCATGAGGCCTTTCATGGCAGATGGCATAGTCTATACTCATGATGAATTTGTAGTTCTCCTGACCACCACATTGAGCAAACAATTCAAGGCACTTTCTCTCCCATAATCATAATTTAATTCATATTTCATAACAAATTACCAAAAGGCCTCCCAAATTAGATTCTAAATTACGCGCAATTTCTTCTTACAGAGACTATACAGTCTTGGGGCTAGAAAAATTGTGTTCACCGGTCTCGCTCCGATGGGGTGCATCCCGTCACAGAGGGTCTTGACAGGAACCGGCGAATGCCTTACTGAATTGAACGAGTACGTGTTGGTGTTCAATGCAGCAGCAAAGAAAATGATCGATGGATTGAATGAGAAGCTCCCTGGCGCACAATTGGTGTTTGCTGATACCTACTCTGTTGTCACGGATCTCATTGATCACCCTAAAAAATACGGTAATATATAAATACAATCATCCATGTTTTTGAAGAATTAATTATATTTGCAAAATTTAAACCATTTTTTGATAATTGAACTAGGGTTCAAGAGTTCACACACATCATGTTGCAATGTGGACACTACTGTCGGGGGCCTCTGCCTACCCAACGCACAGGTCTGTGCCAACCGAAAGGATTATGTGTTTTGGGACGCGTACCACACATCCGACGCAGCCAATCAGGTCATTGCTGACAAAATGTTTCCGTATCTCAAAGCTGTAGTTGACGGTTTTGTTCACACCCCTTCAGCTCCTGTTAATGCAACCGCTCCAGCCCCGGCACATCATAAGTGAATTTGAGAAGGATTTTTGTTATGTGGGGTTTAGTTTTGATTACTGTTTTTTGTTGTTGAATACAGTATTATTTATACAAATTAATATATTGACGCGCGAGTAGCGTCGAGTTCTTTAAATTAATGAATGGTGTACAAGAAAAAGAAGGTTATATTTAGGTATTTTTTTCATGTCTAGATTACAAGCAATCTTTGTTGTATCCAAGATGCATTTAATGAATTTCAGTCAGTTTAACGAGCTATATTTGCATCTTGCCCCGAAATTTTTATTATTACAAAAAAAAATAACAAATCTGCCCTCCACTATGAAATAATTTCAAACCGCCCACTGTGGGGGCGGTCAGCTCTCAATACTAGACCGCCCCACTAAGGGGCAGTTTGGTATGTAACTTTTCTTTTAAATACTGTATTACTATATTTATGTTCAAATTTTGTTATAATTTTTTTAATTTACTGTTATAATTTTTATAATAATTTATGGTTATAATTTTATAATTGACGATTATAATTTTATTTGTTGTAATATTTTATAATATGTAATAATTTTATTGTAGTTTTATTTGTTATAATTTTTATAATGTTATAAATTGGTTTTGTTCGACTAGATAAATAACAAAACTAAATAATCTAAATGGTAAGTCTACAACATAATAATTAACAATCCAAACAATTTTATTGAGAGAGAGAGGGGGGTGGGGCGGCCTAGAGAGAGAGAGAGAGGAGGGCGGCCCTGCGAAAGAGAGGGAGAGAGGGAGGGGTGGGGACGGGGTTTCTTTGTGGGGTGAGGGCAGAGAGGGGGGTTTGGGGGTTTTTTGTGGGGTGAGGGCGGAGCAAGAGCGAGAGAGACGGGACAGAGAGGAGGTGGGGGTCGCGATTTAAAAAAAAAGGTTACATACCAAACCGTCCAAACGTGGGGCGGTATGGTATTAAGAGCTGACCGTCCAAACGTGGGGCAGTTTGGTATTGAGAACTGACCGCTCAAATATGGAGCGGGTAGGACGTTTTTAAATTTTTTTTTCATGTGGAGGGCATATTTGCTATTTCTTTTAGGGTATTAATAAAATTTTTGGCATCTTGCATAGATCTGATATAAACCCATGTGCATTGTTTAATCTCTGCTCAGTGCCATAGTTAATCAAGTAATTAACATGTAAGGCGCCTAACAAATTGACTCGGAATAGTGATCCTGTATCAAGCCTCCCAAGTGTTATGTGCGAATTAATGATGTTTCATGTTGATTTGAATGGGAATTATATTTAAGATATGTTTTGCTCCAGTAAAAGCAGAGTTTAGTAAACTATGTTGCAAGTAAAAAAAAAAAGGTTATATGAAAACCATTTTTTTTTTACAACAATGACATGTGGCTTCAAAATTAGTCGAAAACGAAATTATGAATGTGTTATTTATGATATAGATAAGTATATCCAATTTGATGCAATTTGAATTTTTTTGGCTACTAATCAAATGTTAATAGATAATAAATCCATTTCCAAATTGTACTAAACTCAATATATTATCTATCTAAAATGATAATATACCTGCAATTCTAATTTTTTGGTTTTTGATAATATATTCAGTTGGTTGTCAAACAATTTTATTGACAATACAAGTTATTCTTTATAAAAGAAAAAAAAATCTACATTTTTAATATTTCCGTGCCATCTCTGGTACAGCAAAAGGCTGATTTTTTTTTTTTTTTACAAAAAAACTTACCATCTTGCTTGACAAGAAACTTTCATCTGTACATCAGAATTATAGTGAAATTAGCACAGAAACAGTTATAGTGAAATTTGCATGCTTCAATATTGAATTGTAATTGTACTTTATTTATTTTAACAAACATACATGATATAATGAGTACAAAATTTAAAGGGGCATGCCGCATGCCATGGTAATTATGAATATTTTGTTATTGAAACAAAAGATAACTTTATTATTTCAATTTGACGTTTGTGGCAATAAAATAGACCGTACAACAAGCAGCCTCTGCCTGGTATTCAAAAAAAAGAAAAAAAAAGAAAAAGAACAAACAAAACGTTCTTGTGCTCACTGGAAAAATAAAATAAAAGAAGAGGGGCAAAAATACTACTGTTCTACGGAGGATAAATGATTTATACGGATAAATGTTCAAGTTTACAAAAATTTTGTTAATTTTGTTATTTTTTGGGCAAGAAATAAAAAAAGATGCTCAACAAAAGTGAGAGAAATCTCCGTAGGCATTCTCTGTTTTTGTTTTTCTATTTCTTTGTCAAAGTGCAAATTTCTGGCTAAAATCTAACCTGAAGCTTTGATAACCCTTGAGACAATTAAACCATTACTTGAGATTGCTAAAAAAATTAGGCAAAAGAAATTAACAATTTTTCCTAACTTATCATCAAACAAGAAAGAAAAAAAAACAAAAAATAATTTTTCCTAACAACAACACCAACCCCTTCTACTGACACTTCCCCACTGAATTAACTAACACAATCTTCCCTCTCTTTTCTTGTAAGAATTAAGCCACCTCACCTCAACCCAAACTTACAGCAAAGAGAATGACTTCACAGTTCACACATATACCATACACTATAAATCTCTCACAAATAGACATTTAGATCATAACCAAGTTCAATACCTATCAAAAAAGAAACCAAAAACTTGTCAGTAATGGCTGCTCTTCTAGCAATCCATACCATTGCCTTTGCTTACCTGGTTTCAGTTGCCAGTTCAGCTGTGGCACCCGGGCCGGTGACGTACATATTTGGCGATTCTATGGCAGATGTAGGAAACAACAATTTCTTCCCTCAGTCCCTTGCAAAGGCAAACTATCCATGGTATGGGATTGACTACTCCACCAAACAACCTACTGGGAGATTTACAAATGGAAGAACCATTGGAGATGTCATGTGTAAGTTTCAACTGGAGATCATAAGTTAATGCACATATTTTTAGCAAGTCCATTCCCCTGTTATTTTCCCAAGTTTTTTTTAAATTACACTCTAGATTACATTGATCTATTGTACACTTCATTAAAGTTTGGATTAATTAAACTAATACTTGATTCCACTTCAATCTAGCTGCTAGATTTGGAGTTCCTCCACCATCGGCTTATCTATCTTTGTCGATGAATGACGATGAGATTTTGAAAGGCATTAACTTCGCCTCTGGTGGGGCCGGCATTCTCAATGAGACAGGAAGCTACTTTGTATGCACCAATCTTATTTAATCAACTACTCTTTCTTTTAAACAAATGTCATGATTTAAATTAAATTACTTGTACTTTTCTTCAAAAAAAAATTAAATTACTTGTACAGGTAATGTAAATTGATCATAATTTGTTGACATGATGAAATGATGCAATGCAGGTTCAGTATCTCTCATTTGATGCTCAGATAAGTTACTTTGAGAAAACCAAAGAAGTAATAAAGCTAAGGATTGGAGAGGCAGAGGCTGAGAAATTGTGTAACGATGCACTCTACTTGATTGGCCTTGGTATGGAAGTGTCAATTAAGCTCCTTGTAATTACATCCTTTTTTTCTTCACAAAAAAATCCATCTCCTTTTTAAAAATGAAATCTGATAGATTTTTTTTTTTTATGTTTAAAGGAAGCAACGATTATATAAACAATTTCTTGCAACCATTCATGGCTGATGGACAAGCTTACACTCACGACGAGTTCATCGTGCTCCTCAATTCAACATTAAACAGCCAACTCATGGTTATTAAACTCAATTTTTTCTTATCCTTTTAATTAGTACTTGAACTTATTATAGTACTTTAAAAAACCCAGTACCAGATTATCAACCAACAAAAAAAAAAACATCACAATCTTCTAAAACAGAAATTATTAAAATTATTTTTTATGCTAAGTTAATTTGTTTTTCTTAATCATGGTAACAGAGGTTATATGGTCTTGGGGCAAGGAAGGTAGTGTTTAATGGAATTGGTCCCTTGGGTTGCATCCCTTCACAGAGAGTTAAATCAGGCAATGGACAATGCCTCCACCGTGTAAATCAGTATGTGAAGGAATTCAATGCACAAGTGACCAAGCTGCTCATGGCTTTAAATGCCGCGCTACCCGGTGCGCAGATGATTCTCGCTGATTCGTATCCGGTTGTCATGGAACTAATTGACCACCCTGAAAAATATGGTAATACTTAAAATATTTGAAAGAGGTTGACAAATAAATTTAATTTATGTATATTTTTTTAAAAAAATATTTAACTTGAAGGGTTTAAGATTTCTACCACGTCATGCTGTAATGTTGACTCGACCGTTGGTGGCATGTGCCTGCCCAACTCCCAACTCTGTGCCAATCGCCGGGATTACGTCTTCTGGGACGCTTACCACACATCAGATGCTGCCAATGAGATCATCGCCAACAAAATGTTTGCAGATCTCAGTGCACTGACAAGCGGTTCTGCTGCACCGGCTCCAGCCCCTGGCCCGACGTCTTCGCCATGGCTTCGTGCTGCACCTGTACCAGCACCTTTTTGATTGGATGATTAATGAAGAAAAAAAAAGTTTGGTTTGTGGTTGGTCAATTTTGTTCTGTTTGAGGTTGTTGTGGCTTTTGTTTGGATCAGATTGATGTTTACTGGTACAGATCCAAAAAATGAACTGTGATATATACCTAGGGTTTTTGTAATTAAAAAAAAATTGTAGTTCGATTTTAAATTCAATGATTTATGTATTTTAGTTCCAGCTTTTTGTTGGGATTTTATGGTACTTGGGGTAGCGGAATTTCAAAAAATTTGACAAGAAAAGTACCAAAGGAACATCATGTACGACTGAAATCAAACTAAAATTAAATTTTCAAATCAATAAGTATCATACATTTTGTTTTTTTGTCTCTAAACAAGAAATGAAGATTCTTGAGATTTAGGGTTGTAGCCTCCACCTCCTTGTTGATGCTAATGGTGGTTTATGCTTTGCAGCGCTTTGCACCAAGTTGAGACTCCAAAGTAGAAGCCCTCCACGGTATCCACCAAGAAATTAATTAGAAATTAAAGTTTCCTCTTGCTAGATAGTAGTAATTTGGTCGCTCCTTAATCCCTATCATCCAAGAGAACTAGATCTTGAATTTAGGTTTTGTGAGTTCTCAACACATGAGAGATCAAATGGAAGAGAGACAAAGCTTTGGCTCTCTAATGAAGATGAATGAAATTGATTATCCTAGGCAGTAGGGACCTTTTAAATAGCCTTCTTGCTGTTTGCAAGCAGTTCTCTACGTGCTAGAAGTTATTCCCATGATTTCCTTGATCAGCAAGTTTCAGAAAAAATCGATTCTGACCGACATAACAGTTTATGCGGATCTGTATGCGATTGGTGAGAAACGCATGCAATCTGTACAAGTTATGATTTTTACATATCAAATTGTAGATTTTCTCGCAAGCTTTCTAAAAAGTGGTAGAACACTGAAAACGGAGTTACGGTTGATGAGCTACGCTTATTTTAAGTTCTGTTCACAGAAATTGTGGTAAAATACATAACTCTTTACAGCCCACAAAAACTCTTTTTTGTGGCTCACAAAGGTTCTTCCATTTGATCATTTTCTGATATTTGAATTTTATTAATCCATTTAATTAAATCCAAAATATCATATAATTATCTCCATAATTATTTATCTCATGTTTCAGTAGAGAAACCAATTTATTAGTCATATCACACATGTCAAATAAATCAATGAGCTTTTCTAATTAATTCCTTATTGGTGTGACCATGTGGAATCTGAAACTCCATTCGATTCTATAAATTACAAGCGGCACCTAGCAATATGCATTATAATTACCCAAAAGACATAGATGATAAGTACCTGCTATATCACGATCCCTAAGGCAATAATTGCCTCGTGTCAATTCCATGTCTCATGATATCATAAATAGATTCAAGGTAGAAATGTGTCATCCTTGCAAATCTACTTGTTTCTTGATTCCAAAATAGTTTAGTAATTATGATTAACTCCTTAATCATATGTGCATATACTTGTATTATTTCATTAAGGGGCCAGTGATATCATCACTCATTTTCATGAGAGACATTGGTATTCTTGATGATTACTATCTCTCCACACAAGAGACACGTACTGAGATAGAATCTGTATGGTCGCCAGTTACGGACAACGTTGAATAATACCCACGAATACGCATTCTCATGTGAGAGAAACAACCATCTCATACCTTAGAATTTCAGACACAAATAAAACATTAATGACACAAACACAATCCATATTAATTTTTTTTTTGTCACGTCCAATCTCCTGATCTCCATCAGGTATTTATTTGATTAGATTGACAACTCATTGTCATATGATCTGCAGAACATAATCATCATCTAATCCAAATGGCAATCTTATACCGGTAATTAATGTTCCTTGTTAATTACCAAGATTAGAAACACTTTAGAGTATTTATTAACTCATGTATAGAGTTCCACAATCCCAAGTCCTCAACCTGAATGATCTATAAGTAATGAAATATTCAAGGAACAAAATGATAAACAAATCATCCAATTACATGAACAAAACTTAGAATACAATCATCCTATGATTGGCTTCTAGATCACAACACTAACACTTCTTGCACCATATCGAGAATCAACTTTTAGTCTAGTGGTAAAAACAACGCTCTCCGGATGGGAGGTTGCAGGTTAGAAATCTAGACGGGATCCCTTGTGGATCGATATTAAAACAGTTGGGTGGTTTGACATCCAACTTTACTCAAATTTTACTAAAAAAGAAAAAAACTTATTGCACCATATCCTATGGATTTTACCAAGAAACATCTCAATTCACATCGCCTAACCCACTCTCCTCAGCATTAAATGGGGTACCAAAGACTTGGATCGGAAGGAAAAAAGGTATCAGAGACACTTTCCATGTTCGGCTGGGAGAGAATAAGGGAATTGATTGGAATAAGATGTCTATTTCCACATAATAAGATGAGAATTGAACACATTAGAGGAAGTGAAAAATACACTCTTCCAAACTTTTTAATTCCAAAGGAGACTTGGAATTGGGTTTTGAATGGGGATATGGAATTAAAGGTGACGTTTTAACCCTTGTTTTGTTCTCACCAGGCTGATGTGCCACTACCTTTTTCATTTTCAAAAGGAGGTCATTGACATATTAAATGGTGTATTAGATTCCACATTATCCACATTCCATAGTGACTATTATGACATGCTAACTATTTTGGGAAATGACTGGGTGAGAAGATGTTTCATTAATCAAGCAGATGACATGTTAAGGGGACATGTAGACTACACGTTGCGTTGTTATCGTGCAAGCTTGCCACTTATTCCAGACATTAGTGGATCTGTTTTGCAGTACCTAATCCTACTTTTAATACCCACATGGTATGTCTAATACTTCCTTTACTGCTAATCCTACTTTTATGCCATACCTTTCTCAAACTCCACATGCTAATCCTACTTTTATGCCATACCCTTCTCAAACTCCACCTATTTCTGCTTCACCTGCTGCCAACTCAAGAAAAATGAACAGTACTATCCATACAATGTGAGTGGTGATGATTATGCTATCCCTTACACTCCCAGTTCTAACCCACATCCACCTCCTTGTGACTTCTACCACCCGTGGACAAAGAATTGTAAATCTAAGTCTATTTTGTAATGAAGTTAGTTTATCTAGGTGTCAGACTAGATTTTTGTTGACTAACAAACAATAGAAAGTATTTTGAGTTATGACAGTTTAGTAACAAACAATAGAGAAAACATGTTGTGGCATTTTGAGGTTTTATATGACAAAGTAATATTAAACTACTAATTGTTTTAAATTATTTTTTATCCATGTTTTTTAGTCATCCATTTTGTGCCAATAATAATTTTATTTGTTCATATGATTGTGAAACTCAACAATATGTTATTGAGTTTTGATTGATGCACCATGATATAACAAGGTCATATAAGAGTTATTTTCTACTATTTTTGTATTTTAACAATTATTCACTTTTCCTATTTCTATTGTTGAATTGCGGAACACATTTGAAATAGACTAAAAAAGTGGTCAATTATTAATTCCAATTCCTCTTTTCTTATCTTATTCCATATCCTACCGAACATGGCTAGTATTATTAGTATGAATTATTAGTTTGGCGATGGGAATCACCGATATTTTTATTAATACCCAAAAAAAAAAATTATCAAATCTGCTCCCACCCCAAATTTATTTTTATTTCTACCCTAACCGCCCGTGGGCTGGGCAGTTCACTTTTCCCACCTGACCGCCTAGCAGCTGGGCGGTCCACTATGCATATCTGACCGCCCAGTGGCTTGGCGGTCCAGTTTCCATAGCTGACCGCCCAGCAGCTGGGCGGTCCGCTAGTGTTTTTTTTTTTTTAGAGAAACAATATGAATATCAAGATGCTGAATTCTTAACGCTAAAAATTCAATTTTTTTTTGTAAATATTAGTTAGATTACTTCTTTTAAGCATATTTATACTAAAATACGCTAAATTACTTGGAATTATGTTAAATTACGTTGAGTTACACTATATTAAGTTAAATTACACTAAATTAAGTTAAATTACACTAAATTACATTACATTACATTACGCTAAAATACGGTAAATTACATATGAATAGGGACGATATATCTTCACTAAAAAGGCGAAAAACGACGACGAAACTTTAAACGGTCATAAAACGGCGCTCGAGTAATTTCAAGTAATTTAGAATACCTTTCCTATGTTCCTATGTTCAAGTAATTTACAATTTAGTGTATTTCGGAGTAATTTATGTTAAATTTAGTGTAAATTACTTGAACATAGAAACATATGAAAGGTATTCTAAATTACTTGAAATTATGTTAAATTACGTTGAGTTACACTAATTACTTTAAATTACACTGAATAACAATAACTTCGCTAATTATGCTGAAATACAGTAAATTATGCTAAACTACACAAAATTACGCTAAAATAGACCGATTCTGTGCCATCTTTCACGAATCATAAAAAATAGTAAAAAAATTCCAAAAAATAGTAAAAATTGGTATTCTACAATTTCATTATGTAACTAATTTACTGAGCTACTTGGATTGAATAATAGAAATGAAAATCTTAATCGGAAACTTCAACTCAAGTTTTGAGGCTCTTCCCTTTGTTTTTTGGCGATTTTGAATTTTGAAATCCGGCATCGCGGGCACGGAGGCATGCGCATTTTCGCAAGCTTTCCGAAAAGTAGTCATTTGCTGAAATCGGACACTCGAGCGCCGTTTTATGATCGTTTGAAGTTTCGTCGTCGTTTTTCGCCTTTTTAGTGAAGATATATCGTCCCTATTTATATGTAATTTACCGTATTTTAGCGCAATGTAATGTAATTTAGTGTAATTTAACTTAATATAGTGTAACTCAACGTAATTAACATAATTCCAAGTAATTTAGCGTATTTTAGTATAAATATGCTTAAAAGAAGTAATCTAACTAATATTTACAAAAAAAAATCGAATTTTTAGCGTTAAGAATTCAGCATCTTGATATTCATATTGTCTCTCTAAAAAAAAACACTAGCAGACCGCCCAGCTGCTGGGCGGTCAGGTGGGAAAAGTGGACCGCCCAGCCCACAGGCGGTTAGGGTAGAAATAAAAATAAATTTGGAGTGGGAGCAGATTTGATAATTTGTTTTTTTTTTGGGGTATTAATAAAAATATGGGGAATCATGCTTTATTTCATGGAGTAAAACTACGCAATGATATTTATAATCATAAAGCATATTAGTCTATAATTACTCTTTTTTGAAAGAGAATATAAACTTTAACTGCAAAGCATATATACCAGAATATATTGAAAATGGAACATGACTTAACTATAACTTTATTATAGCTAGCTATCAAAATCGTAATAAAAAAAATCAAGTTGTATTTGTAGACAAATTGCCATAACAAAATTGAAATTTCAGAATATTTTCATCACTTTCACGGCTGCAAACGCAGCTAACTGAAATAGGAGAAATTTGGATATATTTGAGGGGAGATCACTAAATTTTATTCGTTGTTACAAAATTGGTCACTCAATTTAATTTCTTCTTATATAATTATTGAATTTTCATTGGTTCCAATCAAATCATTCCATTATTTTTTCCGTCCAAAATATTAACATAATATTAATATAAAGTGAAATGGAGATGGATGGGCTGATGAACATATTCTGTTAGTGTTCTAGACAGAAATAGTAACAAAGCAACTTGATTGGAACAATTAAAGTTCAACGGTTAACAAATTAAACTTAAGTAATCAATTTATGATAAAGAACAATTTAGTGACCTTCGGTGAAATTTACTCCAGAAATTTGGGGTGTGCTGAGGAATTATCTTGTTACAAACAAAAATTTCCTAAATTGTTATTGTTAAAACATGTTTGATATTTCAAGAAATTAATAAAAAGCTAATAGATAGTAATTAATTAAATTGAATAGCGACACATATTTTGAATCATTGCATACAAGAACAAAAATTGTGACTACTCGTCCAAATATCAAAATATTGAACTAGAAACAATTTTTCAGTCCTAAATTTCATAATAAATTCAGAAATAGCATACAATAGCCCGCTGCATTCTAGAGGAAACAAACAATCTAGCTGTTTGGTCATTGTTTTATTTTTCTCGTCCGCTAGATACGATCATTGCATTTATTTATCAAACACATGGAGTAAAAACTTTACTCAAAAATACTATATACTAAGTATTAATTTTATTATTTAAAACACCGTTTGATATTTCAAGAAATAAAAAGCTAAAGGAGAGTAAATTGAACAAAGACACATATTTTGAATCAATAAATACAAGAAAAAAAATGTGAAGATTACTAGTGAAAATATCAACATGTTGAACTACAGACAAATTTTCCATTCTAAATGTCATTATAGTAAATTCAGCTGAAATTAATTCTCAATCATTTTTATTTAGAAATAAAATATTATTTTCAGCTGGAAAAGAAAGGAATCGGGTAAGTTTTAGAAAAATAGATAACACTGGATGGTGTAAATTTGGAGATACTACACTGAAAATTTTCTACAGTGTATGCACCGGATGGAAAAAATTTCCTGCACCAGAATTTTTTCTACAATGTAAGTAATATATTCATCTTTACACTGTAATAATTTTTCAGTGCTATTTATCGAAAACTTACAAAAGTCTTTTCATTTCCAGCCGAAAATAATATTCTATTTCTAAATTAAAAAAAATCCCCAATCTCACTGAAAATTGGCTTGTGTTTAACTTTTGCTCCTCACTATAACTGTTTCCAAATGAAACTACTGAAAGTGTACACGCTTGGAGAGCTCGACTCAATGGCCGGCCATATCCTAATGGTACTGAATTCGGTTTGCTTGGGGCTGTCGATACTGGTACTGATCAGAGTCAGGTGGAGGTAGGTGCTCACAATGCAGAAGTTCGGCTGGAGGCTCACGAGGTTCACAATGGTGATGCAGAAATGGCAGAGGACCAACTGGTTCAGCCAGGGCTGATTACTCCTGGTTGCAAACCGGGCTCTGGTGGAGGCCGTAAGCGAGATGAGGAGGATGGTGCGGCTCCGGGCTCAGGTAAGAAAGGGACTGTTGGCATCACCCCTAAACGGGTGGGGATCTCTAAACCAAGTTCTTCTGGAACTAAACCGGCTCCGAGGTCGGGTGGCTCCGGCTCTAGACCCACCAAAAAGTCTCTCTCACCAGCTCCCTCATCCTCACCTATTCCTCTCTCCCCTAACCCTTTCCAGCCTCTTTCTCCCGACCATCACCATACTCCTGCTACTCTTGCCGATACCCCAAACATGTTGCCACCTCAACCCAGTTCTGGTCACCTCTCTCTGAAAATGAAGCATACTTGGGGGTCTAGGAAGAAACATAGCCCGATCTTCATTAAGAAAAGACTCACTATTGGCAAGGCAGCTAGCCGCAAGTCTGCTGCATCTGAGCTGCCGCTCCCCTATCTCAACACTCCTGCAGTTGAGGAAAGTGCTGCCAAGAAGATTGTCACTCGCAAAAGCTTGCGGGTACAAGCCCAAGCTGATCAGCTCTCTACCATGAGTAAGGCGCTTAAAAGAGTGAGAGACAAAGAAATTGGTTCGGCTAGCACTGCAGGTATTCCGTTATTACGTAGTTTTCCATATCATAGACTAACAGTAGCTGAAATTAGTGAATTATTTCAGGTTTATGGCATTAGATTAGGTAATTCTAGTCAAGACACAATTCCAATCATAGAGGCCATTCAACATATGGATAGAACTTCCTTTGAACTTGTAGTTAAAAATATTATTCAAACCTCTAAGACCTCAAATGCTCCTGTTACACTTAATTTAGATGTCATAGATGCTACTGCTATATTAGTTACAAGTGGTGACCAATTTGATAGATGAATCTCCTTAATTGGAATTGTCGAGGTTTAAATTCAAGTAGGAAAAAACAAGTATTACATGAACTAATTAGAGATAATCATATAGATATAGTGGCTGTTCAAGAAACTAAAAAAGAAGATTTTTCTTTGCGATTTCTAAGAGCATTATCCAATAGAATTGATGAATGGCAATGGGTACCGTCCATAGGTCGATCGGGAGGTATCTTATTTGGACGTGATAGTAATAAACTCAAAGTGCTAAGGTACAATATACATAGATATTACTTAGATGTTATCCTAGAAAATAAGACTGATTCACATCATTGGCAACTGACAATAGTCTATGGACCTGTTATTAGATCACTTAAAAAAGAATTTTGGGAGGCAATAGATCAAATACGAGATCATTCTATACCTTATTGGATTCTTTGTGGAGATTTCAATGTTATTCGACATAAAAAAGAGAAGTCTGGACCAAACTTTGATGTTAATATTAGTATAGATTTTAATTCTTTTATTAATACACATTCATTGGTAGAACATAAACTTCAATCTAGAAAATACACTTGGTCTAATGGTACTCGATTTGCTTTGTTAGATAGGATTTTCACATCTTTAGCTTGGGATAATACTTATATTGATAGTAGCATTTCTGATTTACACAAGAGTGGATCAGATCATTGTCCATTACTCTTTCAAATTAGTAAACAAGGACTCCCTAGTTCTCCCCATTTTAGATTCGAACCAGAATGGATTAAACAAGAAGGATTTACAGAATTGATTTTAAAATGGTGGAGTGAATATCCTTTAGATCCCCATAATGTTGCGCTTAGTTGGACTCTCAAATTAAAACACATAACGAAAGCTTAGAGGTTGGGCCCGAAATTATTATGGGGAAAAAAATAGATTGAAAACTCAATTAATTAAGGACATTCATAGATTAGATATCCTTCAAAAGTCTACTGATCTAAGTGAAGAGGAATGTTTACAATGGTCTTCCATGAAAAATCAATTAGAAAATATTTATTTAGAGGAAGAGAAATATTGGCAACATAGGTCTAAACAACAATGGTTAGAAGAAGGCGACCACAACACTAAATTTTTCCACGTAGTTGCGACACATAGAAGTAAGAAGAATAGAATTAATTCATTAGAAGTAGATGGTACTATTACTACTAACATAGGACATATGAAGCAACATGCAGTTACATTTTACAAAAACCTTTTAGGCACTCCTGGTTTGAAATATGCAAGCCTCGCACCAAATTTCTGGGACCCTTTAGATAAACTTACACCATCTGAACAATTAAGATTAGAAAATGCAATAACTGAGCAGGAAATTAAGGACGCTATCTTTGCTTCTTCAGCCCAGGGAGCTCCTGGCCCTGATGGATTCCCATTTCTGTTTTATCAAATATTCTGGGACATCATCAAAGAGGATCTCATTTTATTGTGTACGCATTTCTTCCATCATAGATTAGATTTAAACAAAATCAACAAATCCGTCATTTGCTTGATCCCCAAGGAAAAGGATGCTCAATTGATTAGTAAATATAGACCAATTAGTTTAGTTAATTGTAGTTTCAAAATTATCTCTAAGATTCTTACATCTAGATTAGAACCAATTATGAGTCGCATCATAGACGTTAGTCAATCAGCTTTTATTAAACATAGGTATATCTTAGACAATGTTATCTTAAGCCAGGAACTTATCCATTCTTACCAGACTCAACAAAAACCCGGTGTGGTTATAAAAGTAGACTTTGAGAAGGCTTATGATAAGATACACTGGGATTACATTTTAGAGATCTTAACAAGTAGAGGATTTGGGTCTAAATGGATACAATGGATTAAGGATTGGTTATATAGTTCTCAATCTTGCATTAACTTCAATGGAGAATTTACTCAATATTTTTTCTGTAAGAGGGGAGTTAGACAGGGGGATCCTCTATCCCCTTTCTTATTCATTATAGCAGCTGATACATTATGTAAGATATTTCACAAAGGTAGACAGGCCAATAAATTGATAGGATTAGGACCTCCATGTTTAGCTGGAAAAGCAATCACCAATTGTCATTATGCTGATGACACTATTCTATTTTTACATGCTACTCATTCAAATGTGTCATCAGCATGGTGGGGTATGAAAAGCTTTGAAGCCCTCTCTGGCATTACAATGAACTTACAAAAAACTGAATTGTATCCACTACACTCCGATGGGGGCCAGTTTGCTGATACCTTCCAATGTAAAGTAGGAACATTCCCTTTTAAATATCTAGGCTTACCACTTCATAACCACAAACTAAGTATGGACGATTGGCAATTCCTAGTTGATAAGATAGATAATAGGTTACAAAATTGGAAAGGACAACTACTTTCCATAGGTGGTAGACTTACTCTTTTAAACTCTGTTTTATCCTCTATACCCTTATATACATTGTCAGTTTATAAGGCTCCTAAGACTATAATTAGAAGAATTAATTCTATTAGGAATAGATTTCTTTGGCAAGGTTCAGATAGGAGTAGGAAAAGATACACTCTAGTTAATTGGACTAAATCATGTTTAGATAAAGCCCATGGTGGATTAGGGATTCTAGATTTACATAATATGAATATCGCATTGTTACTAAAATGGTGGTGGAAGTTTCAAGATGATAGTTATCACGGTTTGTGGAAAACTGTCATTCAACACAACTATTATCTTGCAAACAACCTAATCTTTTCTTCTTTTTGGAAAGCAGTCATGCAATTAGAACATTTAGGGAAAATTAGTGTTACATTTGAACCAGGCATTAACTCCTCTTTGTCCTTCTGGCATACGTTATGGATAGGTAATTATAGTTTAGCTACGAAATATCCCCAACTTTACAATTTATGCTCCACTCCTCAGATTACTATTAGTTCAGTAATAAACTCGCAAGGTTCTAGGTTACATTTTAGACGACAATTAAGTGGTATATTACTTGTAGAATGGCACCAGATTTTAAGTCTCATTAGCTCTTGTAGTTTTACACACTATATAGATAAAATTGCTTGGAGATGGGAACCTTCAGGATTGTTTTCGGTCAAATCTTTATACCACATCATTAATTTTAGGGGAATTAGTAAAAATAGATTTGCTATTTGGTGGGAGCTACCTCTTCCACCAAAAATTAGGATCTTTATGTGGTTAGTCATGCATAATAGAATATTAACTAAAACCAATTTGCATAAAAGAGGTTGGATTGGTGATTTACAATGTCAATTTTGCACTAAAAAAGAATCGGTGAACCATCTTTTTCTTAACTGTACAGTAGCTCAGCAAATCTGGTTTTGGCTAGGTAATTGTCAACAAATATACTCCCAATGGCACACTTGCTCTAATATTTTTGATTTTGCAGGTACATTATCCAAAGAGCAACAAATTGCATTCTTAGTAATATTCAGTGCTGTATGTTAGACCTTGTGGAAATATAGAAACTCGGTTATTTTTCAACATTCACCTTGTAAAACAACACGTTCTATTATATTGCTCATCATTTCTGTGTTTGAATATTGGACAGGCCATATGGACAAGAAAATCAAGATGGCAGCAGCTCAGTGGTTGCCGGATGAGTTAGATGCTATTCCTTTGAGCGTGTGGGATCCAAATGACATGCAAATGGTGGTGTACCAGCCGGAGATAGCACAGGCTAGGCACATAGGAGGGGCAGCTGGCTCGCCAGCAGATTGATGATATGACGCACGCTTCTCATTTTTGCACACATCCGAGTCTAGGCGTAGCTTCCTTTAGTCCCATTTTGATAGGTGGCTTAGCTTACGTGTTATTTTCTATCACAGTGTTTTGGTGGACTTTACAACGAAGGGCATTTGTCTTTTGCTCTTTGTTAGCTTTTGTGGTTATTTTCTAATACTTGGGAACTGATACTATGGCCTTGTAAGTTACTGTTATGTTTCTTATATGAAACGGGCACATATGCCTTTTTTCAAAAAAAAAAAAAAAATATATAACTGTTTCCAAATACAATCCAACATAAATTAACGGTGTCAAAATTCTTTTGCTAATATACCCTCTGGAAATCTGAATAATTCGACTATACATTCTCTTATTGGGTTTGTAGGGGTGAGTTCGTAAATTTCCTGGTTAAACCTTTCCCAATACATAACGAGCGAGCGAACCAGAGAAAGAGAGGGAGAAAGTGACACAGAGAGAGAGATCATAAAGAGAGTAGAGCGCGCGCGAGAGAGAGAGATGGAGCAGAGCCAGGGAGCTCAGAGATCGCTCCAGCAACATCCTTCCAAACCCGCCATTACCGACCTCTTCGATCTCTATCTCGGGGTAGTCTCTCCTTGCTCTTTCCCTGTCTGACACTCGCCCGCTCACCTCTTCTTTCTTCTTAGCTAAACTTGTTTTCTAATTCTGTTGTTGCAGAGAAATTCGCGTCAGAGACCAGATGATCCCGGCCGTGAAACCTCGTAAGTTATTTAATTAGTTCCTCTCTCTCTCTCTCCTTCCACTTTGTCTTTGAGTACTATTTAACCTCATTAATGCGTGATCAATGACCAGTGTAATCATACTAGGCTTTACTGAAGTACCACTAATCCATCTAATAAAAATTGTTTCTTTTGGTACAAAAACTTTTTCTGGAAAAACTTTCCTTTTTCTCTTTTGGGCAAAATATTGAATTCCCTCTTTCTGATAAATTGGTTATTCTTTAACTAATCATCTGAAATTTTCAGGAATAAGCTGCAAAAAAGGGTTACGGCTCCCTTTAGAGACCTTCCACCTCGAGATGAACAGTTCATCATTGATTTTGACCAGCTGCGAGCTCAATTTCCAGTTTAGTGCCCCCGTTTGTTGCTTTTCTGATTTTTTCCTCCTGTTTTCAAATTGACTGCCTGAATGTTGGCTGATTTATGATACTCTAAGGTGTGGCTTCATTCTTAAAATGATCCTTACCTTGTTCTTCACCAAAAAAATGGTACTTTTGAATCCAAAGATTTAGCTTGCATTTTTTCCTTTTCAGGACCAGGAGCAAGTTCAATCGATCACTGAATCGATTCTTATCTCACTTATAATCCAGTGTAGCAGCCATGCGCCGCAATCAGAATTCCTTTTGTTTGCCACAAAAAGTCTCTGTGGCGTTGGATACCTCAAATGGGACTCGCTTCTCCCTTCTCTTCTATCCTCGGTCTCAAATACGGATTCCCAGGCCAGCTCATCGGCAGGACCCACATCATCAACAGCACCAACACTGACCGCATCTAACTTTCATGTTTCAAACCCAACCTCACCTCTCTCAGCAATAAATCAGATCGGATCGCCAACTCAGTCTTTGACCATGGACCAATCAACTGTCATGCATTCTCCAGCCAAACCCACTGACATAGTTGGTACAAGTAATGGTACTGCTACTGGCACTGGAACTGTTACGCCTATGGTTAGTCAACCTTGCCTTGGCTCACTGCGGCAGCTATGTTGTAAAATCATCTTATCCGCACTTGAGACTAACCTTAAACCATTAACCCATGGTGTTATATTTCAACACATGATCGACTGGTTAGTCAACTGGAACCAGAGACCGTCAGGACTGGAGGAAACCATTGACAGCCTCAGGTCATGGGGACTGGACACTCCATTGCATGAGTGGATGCATCTCTGCCTTGACGTTGTTTGGATCTTGGTCGATGAAGATAAATGCCGGGTTCCCTTCTATGAGCTCTTAAGGAGTAGTTTACAATACATGGAGAATATACCAAATGACGAGGCGATGTTTAGCATTATTATGGAAATACATAGGAGGAGGGACATGGTGGCAATGCACATGCAAATGCTGGACCAGCACTTGCACTGCCCCACCTTTGCCACACACCGGTTCTTGTCTCAGTCATACCCCAGTATACCTGGCGAGCCAATTACTAACCTGAGATACTCACCCATTACTTATCCCAGTGTGTTAGGAGAGCCATTGCATGGAGAGGTAAGCATTCTATTTACTTCTGTATTACTTGATTAAGACAATGGATTCAACCAGCAAAATTTCACCAACAGTTAATTCTGTCCAATTAATATTTCTGCACTGGAGGTAGAATTGCAAATACTATTCTAATAGTTCTTTACTCTCCCCACCATTGGACAGTATATATATACATGATCTGTCTTCGTTTTCTTTTAATCAAAGCTTCCTGGGCTTTGGTCAAATAACACATGAGAAACAAAAAGAAATTTTCAAATAGAAGGTTTACTACAAATAGTTTTGTGGAGATAACGAAATTCTATTTTAAATAGGATCTTGCAAACTCTATTCCAAAGGGAAGTTTGGATTGGGAAAGGGCCATGCGTTGCTTGAGGCATGCTCTTTGTGCAACACCATCGCCTGATTGGTGGAGGCGTGTGCTTCTTGTTGCACCTTGTTATAAACCAGCTGCACAACAGCATGTATCTACGCCTGGTGCTGTGTTCTCTCCGGATATGATTGGTGAGGCTGTTGCTGACAGAACCTTGGAACTTCTTAAGATTACCAACACAGGTACTTTCAATGTTGTTTCTTTGTACTGTTTCTCAAATTTGCTTTTTGATAGGGAGGGTAACAAATGATGGAGAAGGACAAAAGTGAGGGCATTGTGTTATGATCCACCATTTTTATAATCCTTTTTGTTTGTTAATATAGGGTTATGATGCATTACAAATGTTAATAATAAGCCATAGTAGAGACTTAATTTTTTCAAAAAAATCACACACTTCCACTGCACTAAGTTGGCGGTGCCAATTAGCCACGGAATATCAAAGTTCCGAATAAACAAGCCTGTAATCCTGGTGTCTACCCAATGCAGATGCACAGTTCTGGCAGGACTGGCTTGCGTTTGGAGACATATTTTTCTTTCTCATGAAGATTGGGTGCATCGATTTTTTTTATTTTGTGGACAAGCTGGCCTCTCGGGTGAGGGGTGACCCGCAGGTTCTTCGGAGCAACCATGTCACCTGGTTGCTTGCCCAGATCATACACATCGAGATTGTGATGAACACTTTAAGTTCAGATCCTCGCAAGGTTGATTTTTTGCATAACTTTATTTGGTGTTTTTTGCTTAAGTTTATGTGTTTATGATTTCTTCCTTTTTTTCTTCTTACAATATTGTATGATCAGACAGATCCTTAAAGTGACTGAGTTATCACATTTGTTATAAAGTAATTCTCAAAGGTTGCAGGTTATTTCTGTTCTTACAAGCTTAGCCTTTGTGATTTTTTTTTTTGGAGTAAAAAGGCCGAAGCCCTGTTCCATTAGCTGAAACAAAAATTTCTAATTACATACTGTATGGTAGCTTAGCCTTTGTGATGGTTAATCCTAGGTTATCTTACACCTTTTATAATGCTACGAACAATCTCAAAGTTGTCATTTATATAAAAATTACCATGCTTTAATGTTTAGAACTAAGATTACCTTTTGCTTTTCTGAGATTGACCGTTCAGCGTTTGATAGCAATTCAGTATTATGATTACACTTCTCAGCCTCCTTTTCAAATAAAACTAATTCTATAACCTTGTTCCTTATCTTGTAGATTGAGACAACAAAAAAGATCATTTCATTTCATAAAGAGGAGAAAGGTCTAGACTCAGCTCAAGGTGTACTTCTAGACTTTATCAGTAGCAGCCAAACCTTACGCATTTGGTCTTTCAACACCTCTTTTAGGGAACTTCTGAATACTGACCAACTTCAAAAGGGAAGGCAGATATTTGATGAATGGTGGAAACAATTGAACAAAGGTAAAACTGATGTCAAAAGCATCAACATTATCACTTCAATTCTTTTTTGATGGAAGAATTTCCTGTATTGCTCCTGTCACCTAACAAATATCCCATACATCCCTCCAAAGGAGGGTTTATTCACACATCACTGCAAAAAGACCTTTCTGTTGTTTTCGGGACTTGGTCAGCATCTGACAGACCTCAAAATTACTTTATTTTTTATTTTATTTTTCCTATTTGGCCTTCAAACATATAACATCTGATCTTAAACTTTCTAATTGATATGCAACACATTACCAGAGTGTTACAAACTTAGATTAAACACTTCTGTTTCAAGTCATTATTTACTTAATGTCGTATATTGTAGAGAGAATTGATTTCGCGAACCTGGACGAGCGAACAATGGGAATGTTCTGGGTTCTGTAACTTTTTATTTTATTTTTCCTATTTGGCCTTCAAGCATATAACATCTGATCTTAAACTTTCTAATTGATATGCAACACATTACCAGAGTGTTACAAACTTAGATTAAACACTTCTGTTTCAAGTCATTATTTACTTAATGTCATATATTGTAGAGAGAATTGATTTCGCGAACCTGGACGAGCGAACAATGGGAATGTTCTGGGTTCTGTCATTTACCATGGCTCCACCGGCAGTTGAGGCTGTGATGAATTGGTTCACCTCAACTGGTGTGACCGATCTGCTACAGGTTCCCAACATGCAGACCAACGAGCAAATCACCATAATGCGCGAGACCTTCCCACTCTCTATGACATTTCTCTCTGGCCTGTCTTTCAACATGTGTTTGAAGCTTGCATACCAGCTCGAAGAAACCATTTTTCTTGGCCAGGTATTGGATGTCCATTCCGTAGGGTTTCAATTTTTGGCAGTACATACTGGTACCGGTTCCAGTTCAAATCATAGCAGCATATGAACCCTCAATAAGCAGAATGGAAGAATTAAAGGGAAAATAACGATATTAACAGATTATTCCAGTACTGAACTTGATCGTACAATGCCAATATCTGACAGATCGTGATCTTGACCATTTTCGTTCTCTGAAAATTGCTGTTCAAGATCTAACACACCTAAAAAGTCTTTTTGTCGATGTTGTGACAAGGTGATGTTGGATTAAAGTTCAAACCAAGTGTTATACTGGTACCTTCATTGGGGACAAATTACTTTTTATTCTTCATTATTCTATAATCTGTTGTTCTGATATTTTTTTTTTGTGTTGTAGGCCGTACCTAGCATTGCTGTGGTTGAGACATATGTTAGACTCCTTCTCATTGCGCCCCATTCCTTATTTCGACCGCACTTTACGGTATTTCCTGGACAAGTTTTACAACCATTTTTCAATTCCCTTGTATTCTCAATATTTTTACTGTCTGACTATGTATTTGTTTGTGGTTATTTAATTATACATTTTTCTATTTTGGGCAGAATCTTACTCAAAGATCTCCCTCCATTCTGAGCAAATCTGGCGTCTCACTGCTTCTCCTTGAGATACTAAATTATAGATTACTACCATTATACAGGTTTGTCGCAAGTCTTGTTGCCTCATTTCAAATTGTTTTGTCATGAAAGAGCTTAGAAGTAGAGTCACTGCAGTTTTTTTATTTTCTTATATGGTTTAAAGGCTTACGCCTCTATTTATACAAAGAAGTTCCAATTTTAGTACAGAAAAAGTTGTAATAACCTAGTTTTACCGTTTCATATTTGCTTTCTTCCTTGGCATAATTGAATTAAATATTTTGCCAGGTACCATGGAAAGAGCAAGGCCTTGATGTATGATGTCACCAAGATAATTTCCATGATAAAGGGGAAACGTGGGGAGCATCGGCTGCTCAGACTGGCTGAGAACTTGTGCATGAACTTGATACTCTCCCTAAGAGACTTCTTTCTGGTTAAGAAAGAATTAAAGGTGCCCTATGAGTAACTTCTGGATTTTCTTTCCTTTTTTTTTCAAAATTCTGAAATTGTTTTATTTTATATTCTAAAAAGAACCTCATAAAGCATCTTATATGCACCTCCAAATAAGATATATTCTAGGAATATTAAATATCCTGAATCCCTACTCTTGATTTTGTCCGCTTGAAAATTTATTTGGTCGAAAAACAGCCATTCTCTCATGAAATGAAACCCATAGATAATTGTGATTGGGTTTCATTTCTAGCCTACCCCAACTTGTTTGGGACTAAAGGCTTGGTTGTTGTTGTTGTTGTTGTTGTTGTATTCTATTTAGAGATATAGGGGGAGGGTTATCAGGTATATTTTCCCTTCGTAGAGTGTATTTACATGAAATGATTCCTTCAAGTCTAAACTGACGCATGTCAATTGGATTCCATTTCCAGGGTCCAACTGAATTTACAGAAACACTTAACAGGATAACGATAATTAGCCTTGCAATTACCATTAAAACACGAGGGATTGCTGAAGTGGAGCACATGCTTTACCTTCAACCTTTGCTCGAGCAAATCATGTCGACAAGCCAGCACACATGGTCTGAGAAAACTATGCGGTACTTCCCTCCTGTGATTCGTGACTTTTTGAAAGGGAGGATGGATAAGAGGGTTCAAGCTATCCAAGCTTGGCAACAGGTAACATTTAATGGTGGTCAATGATACCCTTGCGCTAGACTTATTCTTGATTTATTTTGAGGGTTCGTACTTGGAGAAGTGTTGTAGGTGCCCATGGATTTACTTTGTGCTATTGTTTCCATGGAATTTTCTTGTATTAAACTATATCTACTGAGTACTGGCCGTGCCATTATGATATGCACCTGCTAGAATCCTTGGTCAAAACTCAAAAGTCAAAAGCAAGGGTTCAGCACATTGCAAATCCATTCTTGTTCTTGATGCTTATGCTGAACCAATACCTTTGCATGTTTATTCCATTCATTATTAAAGCACCTGTTGCTTGTTGTTAGATATGGCCAAAGAAAAATCCAACATTACCTTGTTCCTTCTGTCTCCAAATGATTGGGTCCAGTACTTCAGACAGTATATTAAAAATTCAGGATACTTATTCCTCACAAGATGTGCAATTTTTCAGGTCGAAGCAACTGTAATTAATCAGTGTACTCAGCTTCTCCTTCCATCAGCCGATCCCACCTATGTCACAACCTATCTGAACCACAGTTTCCCTCAACACCGACAGCACCTCTGTGCTGGTGCCTGGGTGCTTATAAGTGGTCATCCTGATATTAACAGTGTAAATCTGGTATGTCATTTCACCTCTTATTATCTTTGTGTCTGGTGTTGGTCTGATAAGACTTTAAATGCAGGGACGGGTTTTAAGAGAGTTCTCACCAGAGGAAGTAACCTCTAATATCTACACTATGGTGGATATTCTTCTCCATCAAATCCAGGTTCAGCAACATGGGCATTCTGCACAGGTTTGTACATTGGAACTTTTTGTTAGTTTGCTGTGCTGAGCTTGTTTAGTACATTCATCATTTTTAATGTTATTAGTATTACTTCTAGTATTATTATTGTTGTTGTTATTATTATTATTTACCAGGATCTTCTGGCAAAGGCAGTCAGCAATCTTTCCTTTTTCATCTGGAATCATGAGTTGCTTCCACTGGACATTCTCCTACTTGCTCTGATTGACAGGGATGATGATCCCTATGCCCTTCGCATAGTGGTATGGTTTTTTAATTTTCTTACAAGAAGACTATGAATGAAATTTTGGTTCAAAATATTTAAGGATACAAACTCAGTTGATGCATTGTTGAATAACAGATAAGTCTGTTGGAGAGGCCCGAGCTTCAACAAAGGGTCAAGATGTTTTACTCCAATAGGTCTCCTGAGCATTGGATGAACAATCAACTACCAAAGAGAGTTGAGCTTCAGAAAGCCCTTGGGAATCATCTCTCTTTTAAGGACCGGTATGAAAAGTCATTCTCCAATTTGTCAAATTTTTGTATATTTATTTTATATTTTGTACATATTTTTATGTATATCACCTACATAATTACTTGTGTATCCTTGTGCTTTTTCTTGTGGAAGTGCAGTAATCCGCCGTTTTTTGATGATATTGCGGCTCGTATTTTGCCGGTTATCCCACTAATTGTTTACCGGCTTATAGAGAATGATTTGACTGACATTGCTGATCGGGTGCTTGCTTTTTACTCTTCATGCCTTGCTTTCCACCCGCTTAAGTTTACCTTTGTCAGAGACATCCTTGCGTATTTCTACGGCCACCTTCCAAGCAAGCTGATTCTTCGTATACTCAAAGTCCTTGGCGGCTCCTCCAAGGTACTTCCTTTCATCTTTCAAATTAAGAATATTTTTCTTTACGTATTTTCCAAACTTGACTGCGTTCTTCCCCTTTGCAATACCATAAAGAAAGTAAATGGCATGCTTTTATTTCTTAATTAATATATGTATGCTTGAAGTGAGTTTTTCATATGTCAGATCCCTTTCTCGGAGTCATTTATACAGCTCGTAACCTCACAAAGCCCCGTCACACCTCCTCAAGACTACTATGCAAACCTTCTTCTAGGTTTGGTCATCAATGTTATACCTGCTCTAAGTACCAAGTCGAGATCTGAGTCGGCCGAGTCCGCAACCCGCAGTAATGTCAAGCCTCAGGCACCACCTCAACCGGGCTCAATAAACACCTCAGACAGCCAGAAGGCATTCTATCAGAACCAAGACCCGGGGTCGTACACCCAGCTCGTTTTAGAAACAGCTGCAATAGAAATCCTCTCTCTTCCTGCATCACCAGCTCAGATTGTTTCCTCTCTGGTTCAGATCGTAGTACACATCCAATCATCACTGATACCAAATTCTCCAGCGGCAGGTGTCGCTGAGCAGATGGGGGGTGGAGTTGGCAGTGGAATCAATTTGGCCGGATTTGTTTCCAAAAGTGGGTACTCGAGCCAGCAGCTGTCGTGCTTGATGATCCAAGCGTGCGGTTTGTTGTTGGCTCAGCTGCCGCAGGAGTTCCACATGCAGCTCTACTCAGAGGCAGCACTTGTGATAAAGGAATGCTGGTGGCTTGCTGACGGCAGCCGCCCACTTAAGGATCTGGATTCTGCGGTGGGGTATGCACTGCTGGATCCCACTTGGGCCTCTCAGGACAATACTTCCACTTCCGTAGGTATAGTGCTCTTTTCCTTTCTTTTTCTCAATGGGATTGGTTTGAGACCCAAATGACCTGAGCCAGCAGCTGTTGTCTGAATGTAATGCAGGGAACATAATAGCACTTTTGCATGCTTTCTACATCAACCTCCCACAAGAGTGGCTAGAGACGTCGCATACTGTTGTCAAACACTTGCGTCCAGTAACTTCTGTGGCAATGCTGAGGATTGCTTTTCGTATCTTGGGCCCGTTGCTCCCTCGGTTGGCCTTTGCCCGTCCCTTGTTTATGAAGGTACCCATTTGAGTTGTGACCTCTGTGTGCGAACTGATGATTATCAATTTGAACTTGAGTACATAAGCAAAGAGAAACAAAAGTAACATGAACTATAATAGGACATTTTATTCGATCTTTCTGTCTCAAATGCTACGGCTTAATTAGTACTGCAAATTGACATAAAAAAGACCAAAAGGAAGAGGAAAAAGAACGAAATATATTGTCCAACTAGTATGAAATCCAGGTAGGTTATTATGCCATGCAATATATTCCGGTACCGGTGTGCTCAATCAGTTCCAGTGGGCTTAACGCGCTGATGGTTGACCAAAAACTCTAGCCTATTTCAGTACTAGTAGTGGTATGCTATCTTTATTATTGACTAGATTATTTCACCACCCACCTAATGACTAGATTATTATTTCTGTATGGGGGACTATTTGTAGACGTTAGCTCTACTATTTAATGCACTGGGTGATGTGTTTGGGAAGAACTCACAACCATTGTCCCCCACTGAGGCTTCAGAGATAACCGACATCATTGATTTTCTGTAAGTTGTTCATTACAGATCTAGCCCTTGCACATATTGCAAAGAGAAAAGCCAAACTATACTAGAGAATTGCAGAAATACCCTTCCGTTGTCATTGTTTACAAAATTTCCTTGTTAATGGAAATTTTTATATCATTGTTGTCCTACCATAGTGAAAGGGAGGGTACTAAATAAATTCAAGGGTCAAATGAAATGGTGAATATATCCTTTGTTATAATATTTCTACTCCCTGACCATTGAGTAGAACTAGGGTGTTCTCAACTCCAAAAACTATCGGATTGACTTCAAACGACGAATCCAAACCAGTTTCAACCGATCTACTTCACAAGTGATGCATTTACATATAAAATTTATAAATTTTTGAATTAATTCAATATAAAGTCAAGTGGTCAAAAAATGATGAAAAACTAAGAGTAGAACTAGGGTGTTCCTAAGTTCACTAACCCTCTTTGTGAACACAACTCTAAAACCTACCGGATTGACTTCACATGACGAATCCGAACTGTTGAAACCCGTCTACCTTACGAGTGATGCATCTACATGCAAAAAATTTAAACTTTCGAATTAATTTAGTATAAAGTCAAGCGGTCAAAATTAGAAGGTCTATAAATTAATTTTAATGCCTTCATTTTTTAACGTTTTTTTGACCACTTGACTCTATACAAAATAAATTCGAAATTTTAAATTTTTTGCCTGTAGATGAATCACTCGCAAGGTAGACGGGTTTCAACGTTCGGATTCATCATGTGAAGTCAATCCGATAGGTTTTAGAGTTGAGTTCACAAAGAGGGTTGGTGAACTTAGGAACACCCTAGTTCTACTCGAAAAACTAATGCATTAGAATCAACTTATAAACCTTCTATTTTTGGCCGCTTTAATTTATACTAAATTAATTCGGAAAAATTATAACTTTTGCATGTAAATGCATCACTCGTGAAGTAGATCGGTTTCAACGGTTCGGTCGTCATTTGAAGTCAGTCCGGCAGGCTTTGGAGTTAAGCTCACCAATCCCCTTGGCGAGCTTAAGGGCTTGGTGAGCTTAAGAACATCCTAGTTCTACTCCCTGACCATTCATTTTTTTATCGTCAATAAGAAAAGCAAATAAAGATTGACAATATAAGTTGAAAAGAGGCGGTTCTGAGGATCCAATTTTTACCTTCTCGACTTTTTCTGGATTGTTCTGCAATTGCTGAGAAGGGAACTTTCGTGAAATTATCCTGATAACTTGCGTACCAGTTTTACAATTATATTTCTTCTAGAAGTTGCAAAACAAGTTAAATTCACTGAAACCTAAATCTGACTTTGGACCGATCTTCTGTGCTCAGGCACCATGCAGTCATGTATGAAGGACAAGGTGGGCCCGTGCAGAGCACCAGTAAGCCTAAGCTAGAGAGCTTGACTCTCTGTAGCAAGGTCTTGGACATACTGAGGCCTGATGTAATGCATCTGCTGTCCCACCTGAGACCCGACCCCAACTCCTCTGTTTATGCATCCAACCATCCCAAAATAGTGCAAAATCCTACTTAAAAATAGGTGTATTGTATGTATGAAAGTTGTTCTTATCTGACAATAGGCTAGCATGTTAGTTTGTGTTGGGCACTATACCTGTTGTAAAAACTGTGTATTTATTAATTATTGGTCAAAATTACTTTGCTCGATGCAGGCTGTTTAGAACTTATTATTTTTTGTTTTCATGCTACACTGTGCCAACCTTCAAGGTTAAGGTCATGGGTCGTAATAAGTGTATCAGTTGATCTCCCAGTTAATAATTAGACTTAATGTAATACGAAATTATTTTTAAACACAATTCACTTCACATCAGCTTGAAGTTTTTCTGAAACGGCTGCAAATTAAGGAACTCCGATGTTGATCAGAAAACCTAAATTTGCTTAACCATTGCCCTTTGTAATTTTTTACACAAACTCATCTCCAAGAAGAACGAAATAAAGTCTTATTCGTAGTTTGACTTTTAAATTTTCAAATTTTCATGCAAAACACAAGTTGGGTTAGTGTAGAAACGTTTATTTCCACTGTAGTACATAATTCTTTTTTTTTTTTATGTATGAATAATCGATCAAGGTAGTTTAATGTGATCTGCAAATAAAAAACTTTAAAAAGCCACGTCTTAATTTTTTTTTTTTTTAGATTTTTCACTGTATTATCAGATGAAGGGAAAATGATTGTATTTAAAATTACTTTGTTAACTTTTTACTATTTAGTGTTATCTTTCATTCATTCAATAAAATAATCGAAGATGAAAAATAAGAAGAAGAAAAATGTCACCACAGACCAAAATTTCTGGATATGATAAAATAGTTCCGTAAATTTCTCATTTTGACCGACTATCATTTGAGACTTTTCTCTTTTGTATTGATTGTCTCATAAGTCATAACTAAATTTTATGTAATTCCCATTAAACTTTTTAGAGGAATGATTTATCTTGTGCGAGACAAAATCGCCTCTGGTTCATCCATCAACAGACATCCGTCGTGAGTGAATTTTATTTTAAAAAAAATGAACCCTATAAAAAATTAAATATGATTCGTACTTTACTGAATATTTATACATAGTTTATACATGTGACCGTATTTTGTTGATGGAGGAGCCTGAAATAATTTTGTCCCAAACTATTGTTAACTGGCTTCTAACATTTATGACAAGGTTGTAAAATACCATGACTAACTGGAACGTTAATTAAATCTACCGCACTATAAATAATATGGAGTATAATCTGACTGAAACTTTATCATAGCCATCTTAAAATCATAATAAAAATAATTAAGAAGTTTTATTCGTATCACAAATTACCAAACAAAACTGAAATTTCAGAATTTTCTCGTTATTCACTACTAGCTAACGCGCTCTACTAATCGAGTCCGTATCCTCTGAGATATCTCTAACTTTGAGTGGATTCAAAGCCGGTGTTAATTTCTATTCGATGCCTATTTAAAATGGAGGGAGCCAGTTTAGTGTGCTTTAAGATTCGTACATAAAGGATGTGAATGGTTCAAATTTTGTACAGATCCACTCAAAGTTTGAGATAACTCAAAAGTATGTGAATTCCTACTAATTGGAGTTAACATAAATAGACAGTAGCGGTGATAAATTTGGAGATTGCACAGGCATTATCTTTTTATAAAGAAAAAAAATTACTTAATATTTGTTAAAACGCTATTTGATGTTTCAAGAAATAAAAAACTAATTCAGTAAATTAAACAAAAACACATATTTTGTAATCATTTAAATACAAGAAAAAAAATGTGAGGCCTACTTGGGCAAATATCAAAATATTGAGCTAGAAATATTTTTTTTTCCCATCCTAAGTTCCATTATTAATTTCAAAAATAGAATACAATGATCCACAACATAACATGAGAAAAAAAAATCTCTTTATTCAATGTTTCTAATTTTGGATAATAGTTTGTGGATCATTGTATTCTATTTTTGAATTTAATTATGGAACTTAGGATCCACAAACTACTTCGGGCCCGATCGGAAAAGGTTGTGGGTTGAAGCCGAAATTTTTTTAGTTACCATCCAATTAAATCAAAATTAAATCAATACCACTGAAATCTCTTTTTTTTCCATTTATACCACCCATGCGGATGGGGGGAGCGCACCAAATGGAACCCTGGGTTAGGGTACCACTTGTGCACTTATTGGGAGCGTGCACCAAGTGATACCCTTCCCCAGGGTGCGCACAAAGTAGTCTGTTGTATATCAGCAAAAATTTGAACATTTTTTCCACCAAGAAGGCAGACAAGGGAGCTAAAGAGCAAAGAGCAACTTGTGAGTTTTTTCACTTTAGTCCTTTTTTTTAAATTATTTAATTGTGTTTTTAATTTACTATAAATTTATTAATTGTTAGGGTTGTCCCTTAATTCAACCAACTATGATTAAAATTGCTTGTTATTTTGGTGGTAAAGTATTACAATGTGCTTATTAAAGTACCCAACTCCAGAAAATGTTCAATATCGGCTCAGGTTTAGATTTCAGAGATATAACTAGGGAAGTGTACCAGCAACTTGGTATTGACCCGAATTATTATGAACTGGTAATGTCCGCAAGGATCAATATTGGCCAACGCAACCAAACATGGTTCTAATAGCTTCCGGTACAAGACGATAACATTTGGGGGTTGTATACCCAAATGACCATGAATATGACCTTTAGTTTCAAGTTTCTAGAGTTATTATGGTAGCCAACCCCAGACAGAACCCCAGGCAGAACACCAGACCTTTGTTGCAGTTGACCCAAGGTCGGGTTCTTGAGCATTATGTGTCGGGTCCTACTCGGGCCCTAACTTTAGCTGGTACTAGTCGATCCCCATATGTAGGGGAAAATTAGGATGCTAGTGACGACGGTGGGGCACCTGATCACAGTGATGAGGATTTTGGTTGTCATGTGTTTGGTAGGTGGAAGTGGCCGATATCGGGTCACGTAGAAAAACACCCGTTCAAGCAATTTCATGACACATCGGGGTTTGAAGAGGCTGACAGCTTTTTTTTGTGAATTTTGAGGTTCGTTTGTTAATTTATATTTTAATTTTAATTTACTTTTAAAAATTTTAAATTTAAAAATGTTAAATTTTTTAAATTAGGTTGGAGAAGACATGAATTGTCTGAGGGGATGACGTATGACAACAAAAGATCAAATGAAAGATACAATTCACCACTGGCACATAAAGCAAAATATCGAGATCAAACAGACATACAGGAAGGGTGAGATATAAGTGCAAGAGCGACCGATGTAAGTGGGGGTTGGTTGCGAGGGTTACAGGCTTTGGAAATGCTTGGGCCATCACGAAGACTAAGGGAAAGCACACATGCCACGCTGAGGCATCCAGGTTAGATCATGCACAGTTGACGTCTGCTATGGTCACCAACTGCATAAAAATGTCTTTGAAAAAAATGCTGATATTAGTATCAGAGCTATCAGGAACCTGGTTGCTGAAAGGTACGAGGGCATCGTCCCAAAGTACAACAAACTGTGGTATGATAGAGAGTTAGCGATTGCCCGGACATTTGGTAGTTGGGAGGGGTCTTACGCGCTGATTGTCCCTTTGTTGGAGGCAATCAAAAGGGAAAATCCGGTAACCCAATATAAAATTGTTTCAAAGCCAACCACTAAGCCAGGGTACCGGTATTTCATGAGGGCAGCATGGTCATAGGGACCATGTAGCAGTAGCTCACCTCAGACCCGTCATCAGCATCGATGCTTGTTTCTTGTCAGGTAGATACAATGGTAAGTTGTTGATTGAAACCGGATATGATGCGGAGAACCAATTAATCTCGCTAGCATTTGGACTGGTCGAGAGCGAAGATTTTGAGAATTGGGGGTGGTTCATGAAGTGGGTGCGAGATTTTGTAATTGGTCCAAATAGATTCATGTGTGTGGTATTTGACCGGCACAAGGGCATAAAAAGGTGTTCATACAAGATGATCTGGGTTGGTCTGAGGAGAACGGGGAGTGTGCTCACCGCTACTGCTCTCAACATGTGTTGGAGAATTTTGAAAAGCACACTCAGGATAAAGTTGCTTCCAAATTTTTCAAGATCATAGTTAAAGAAGAAAATGAGAAGATTACAAGAAGGCCTTGATGCAATCAGAAGTCAAAATCCTGATTGGTTGACATACTTGGATACATGTGGCAAGTATAATGAAAATGACGAAGGAGAACCGGCTAAGCCATTGAAGGTGTATCAAGCTATGGACAACGGGGCTCGTTGGGCCATAATGACTAGCAATGGTTCTGAATTGCTCAACAATGTCTTCAAAACTTCTCGTAGGTTTGTAATTTATAATTCTCATAGGTTATATTTATTCAAAGTTTTAGGTTCTCTTTATTTAATTGTAAATTTTAATTCTCGTAGGTTACTAGTTGCCGCAATTATTAAGGAGACGTTCTACAAGTGTGTTAACTGGTTTGTTGAAAGAAGAGAGAGGGCGTGCAATGTCAATTAGAGGGTCAGCTTCATTCCACTCGTGTGCATGAAAAGCTGACGAAGCACATCAAGAAGACTAGTAAAATGTCCACAATTGCATTCGGCTATCATGGAGAATTTATGTGACCTCACATGGTGAGAAAATCTCATTTGACATAGAGAGAGGCAAATGGGTGTACATGTCTCAAGATTGTAGGTACAAGGTCATTTTGAGGAACGACAATGAGGTGGAATGCGCGTGCCATAAGCCTCAGCTCACCGGATACTATGTGTTCATGTGATGACGGTGTGTCGTCTAAGGTACAAGTTTCTACTAATAATTTCATAATCATTACTATAATTGAGGATGACATTACTTACAAATGTGTGAAAAATATAGGAACTTGGATCCAAATGTCTTCGTAAATTACTATACAACATTCAAACACTTATCGATACATAGAGTGGTGAATTTCACGTGTATGACAATCAAAGTGATTGGTCGGCACACGAAGGAGCGATCTTAGTTCCAGAGCATCGATTAGTGAAGTTGGGTAGGAGACGACACAACCGGATCCAAATATGGATGGGCATACTAGAAGGAAGACAAAAGGGTCACCAAATCAACAGAGCAACCCTCGAAAAGAATGCGAGAAAGAGAAGGGATGCTAAAAACCGTACTCAATAAGATAATTTTTTTTTAAAATTACATATGACATAATTAACAATTGTTGTAACATAGATATTTTTTTCCTGCAGATCATCGTTCAAGAGGCGGTTATGTTGTGCTTAATATTTTTTCTGCAACAATATTTCAATTTGTTTTTTAGATGGAATGTGTGTTATGTTGTAGTAGACTTTATGTTGTGTTGTTGTAAGATTTATTAGTTATGTTGTAGTATACTTTATATTATGTTGTAGTAGAATTTATTTGTTGTGATTTTATTTGTGTTATTTTTAGTTAATACTAGGTTATCTAAACCCTAAACTAGCTAATTTTTAGTTTTTCTGTCTTTTAAGGAAAATAAAATTATAAAACAAATAAAATTCAACATCCAAAACTAAATTCAGAATTCCAAATAAAATTCACAATTCCAAAATTCCAAAACAAAAACAGAACAGAACAAAAAAAAAAATACCACTTGGTGCTCACTCTGGGTTAGGGTACCACTTGGTGCCCGCCCCCAATAGACGCACCAAGTGATATTCTAACTCAGGGTGCGCACCAAATGGATTTGATGCGCTCCTCCAGTCCGCGTGGATGGTATGAATGGAAAAAAAAAAAGAGATTTCGGTGGTATTGATTTAATTGGATAGTAACTAAAAAATTTCGGGGGTTAAAGCAAAGAATCAAGAAATGGATCGGAAATTGCTAGTTTGCCTTTCTAGTGAATTGAAGATTTGAAGCAGGTGAAACATAAAAGGCCACGGCTTGAGGAGTCGATCTGTTCAGAACTTCGGATCCATTTCTTTATTCTTTGGATTGCTTTTATCCTTTTGTTTTGTGACAAACTGGCATTTCTACACTGATTTCTTCTTTGATTTCGTCCCTTTTATTTCAATTAAAGTGTTAATTCTTTTGTGCGTCAATTACGATGTTAAATTTAGCGATTTTAGCGTAGCTTAATCAGATTCGTTTCTTTGGTGAAGCCTTCATCATTTACGAGTTCATATAAAAGCGATATTTATAGAGTTACATGTAATATTAAAAACTTAACATGAATACTTCAAAAAATTGTAGACAGAGGTTTAAAAATTTGAAAAACGAAATATAAAGTGGCTACAAACTTTTATTGTAAGAAAAAATGATAAGTTAGATGTAACATTTAAAATTTGACACGAGTACTTTAAAAGATTATGGACAAAGATTAAATGCGTAAAAATTTAAAGTACCTACGGCCTTTTACTGTAAAAAACGATAATTTATATGTAAGGTTTAAAAGCTTGATACGAGCACTTTCAATGATTGTAGACAAAGGTTTAAAAGTTTGAGAAGCAAAAAAATAAACTGACAAGTTAAGAATTATAGACAAAGGTTTAAATGCTTGACACGAGTATTTGTGAAGCAAAACAAAAAAAAAATGATAAGTTGAGGGTTGTAGACAGGGGGTTTAAAGGCTTGATACGAGTACATTAAAGAGTTGTAGACATAGAATGAACGATAATGATCGTCTAAAAAATGGTCGGAAAAATGGACGAGAATGATCAGAGGAAAAAAAAAATGGATGAAAGTAATTTTTTCTTTCTTGGCTTGGAGACAAAAGTAGTTAGGAGTTGAACAACTCAGCTTTCAAAATTAAAGACTTGCAGAAAGAAGTTTAAATTCTTACTAGTAGCATTTTAAAGAGTTGTAAACAGAGCTTTAAATAATTGAACATGGATGTTGGACATGACGATAAACAGAGAGTACTCAAAAATTCGTTTGAGAGGCAATTATCATGCTCCTTAATTTTATTAAAGGCATTACCTTGTTACAAACAAACAAAAAATACTTATCTTATCTTACTGAAGAAATAAAAAAAGTAATAGATAGCAAATTGAAACAAAGACACATATTTTGAATCATTATATAAAAGGAAAAGAAATGCGGGGACTACTTGCGAATACATTTATTGAACTTAAAAACAATTTTTCTATCCTAAATTTTATTATAGTAAATTCAATAAAAATAAAATACAATGGTCCACAAACAATTGCTATTCTTTATTTATTCTTCTCGCGTGCTAGAAAAGTCGGTCATTGCATTCATCCATTAGACGCGTGGAGAAAAAAAAGATTTCTTTATTCAACGAGTCGATATACAAAGTATTATTTTTATGAATTTTACTTCAATTTTTTTTTTTTAAAGGCAGAAGCCCATTCCATTACTGAAATTTTAAATACAAGAACCAATTTATCTAGCAAAGCTGGGCCACAACCTCCCAACATGAGGTATACTGAAAGTAAAACTAAGTATAAACAAGAAAGTAAAGATAGAAACCACGTTAGTGAGATTGCCAATCTCCAAAAGTATTCTAAGTTGGCACTAACTAAGCCACATAATAAAGGGCTGGGGATATGAACTAAGTACAAAATTTGATATGTTTTCAACTTCATTCTTGTGCTTGAAACTCGGGGGGTTGATAAACTACTAGGTCAAGAGGCATATACTGTGCCAGGGGCACTGCATCTTCAACTATTGGGAGCCACTCTTCAACCGAGGTCTGAACTTTCTTCTTACGGTTACCTATCCAAAATAGAGACAATGATTTAATAAGCAGAATTAGAGGCCTTGCTGTCTGAAGGGGGCAATTGTTAAAGCAAATATTATTTCTGTGTTTCCAAATCACCCAACATAATGCACTGAATACAACTAAGAACCCAGTTCTATGTATGCCAGGGAGTTGAATAGCAAATTCAATTATATCTGAAAAGGAGTTCCATTGCTGCATATAATCTTGAGTTTTTCCCAACCAAAACCATATTTGTTGTAATAAGGGACAAGTCAAAAAGAGGTGTGTAACTGTCTCAGATTCAATACAGAAAGCACAGTTGGATGAACCAGTCCAGCCTTTAGTAGTAAGATTATCTTTGGTAAGAATTTTATTGTGTTGAGTTAACCACATAAAGATCCTAATTTTTGGTGGTACTGGTAATGTCCACCACATAAGGGGTAAAACAGGAAAGTCCCATCCACAGTTTAGAAAGTGATGACTGAGTAGTGAACTTCCCTAAGGTTTCCCATCTCCAATTCACTTTGTCATATGGTTGAGTGAATGAAGTGATACTGAGTATGTGAAGGAGTCCCCCCTAATCATGTAGGTTAGCCCATTCTAATGTTCTTCTAAATTTCAGGTTAGCCCCTTGGGAGTGGATGACATCTGTTAATAATATTTTTTTTGTACTACACAATTGATAGAGCTCAGGGAACCTAGTAGCTAAAGTACATTCTAAAAACCATATATCATACCAGAATCTGACTGTGGAGTTAAAACCTGATTCATATATAATACTAAGAGACCCTACTGATTCTAATTTTAAGATATGAGACCAGAAAGGAGATAGTGTCATGTGGTGACCATTGTAATACTTATATATAATCATGGTTTTCCACATTCCTTGGAATTCAAAATTCTTGTATTTCCACTACCATTTCAGCATAAGGGCAATATTCATTTGATTTAAATCTAAAACTCTCAACCCTCCATACTTTTTTGCAATGCAAATGGTCTCCCAATTCATTAGAGCATATTTAAATTTTTTATCTGATCCTTGCCACAGAAATCTTCTTCTAATTTTATCTATTTTTTACAACATAGTAGCTAGGATTCTAAATACTGACAAAGCATAAAGTGGTATAGAGCTAAGTACTGAATTAAGTAGAGTAGTCCTACCACCTATAGATAATAGCTGACTTTGCCAACTAGGTAATCTACTTTCTATTTTATTTATAAGGAAATTTCAATCTACAACTATTAATTTGTGATTATGTAAGGGTAGTCCTAAGTATTTAATAGGGAATTCCCGTAATTGATATCTAAATATATTATGTAGGTCTAAATTCTCATTCAAATCTTCATATAACTGTTAATTGTTATAAATTTTAAATATGCACGCTTTTATTAGATGAATGATTATGATTTGGCCTTTTAATTTCTAGTGTATTAATATCGTTATTCTTTTACAAACAAAAATTTACTTATTTTATTATTATTATTATTATTATTATTAAATCATTACTTGACGTGTCAAGAAATAAAAACTAATAAATAGTAAATTGGATCTAAATACAAGGAAAAAAAAATGTGACTACTTGTGAAAATATTAAAATATTGACTAAAAACAATTTACCTTAAGTTTCATTATAATAAATTCAGGAATATAAGACAATGACCCACAAAAAAAAACAATCTAGTTGGATATTCATTGTTTTGTCTTCTCGTGGTAGCCGTCGACCATTGTATGTAGGTATTCATCTATTAGACGCGTGGACAAAAAAAAAATCTGTTTACTCAATGAATCAATATATTAACTATTAATTTTATTGATAAGATATGCAAATCTTAGATTAGTAACTTTCCCTCAATGTTTTGAACATAGGGGTCATTCTAAAAAAAATCGTTATGCTGTTAAATTGCCTGATTTATCTTGAATCGTCAGATGGATATCGTACGTCCAACGAACAAGTCGACCCCGTAGACTTTCTACTATTTTTGCTTTGAGATTCGTGTATAACATATTTGAACGGTTTTAGATTTTATTAAAAGTGACGCAAAATATGAGATATCTCAGAGGAAGCGAATTCAGACTTCACTTGGTAGTTGTTCAAGGAGTGCATATCCTCTGAGATATCTCAACCTTTGCGCGAGCGACGTGTATGGTGCCTATTCCGGGATAGCAAAGGGCCGGTATTATTTGTGCTTTCAGATTCGTGCAGTACGTATTTCAACGGTTTAGATTTTCCATAAAAACACTCAAATTTTGAGATATCTCAGAGGATGCGGAATTCGTTGTTCAACACTACAACTGTTTCCGAAAACAATCCGCCATAAATCAACGGTGTCAAAATATTTTTGGCAGAATACCCTCGGGAAATCTGAATAATTTGACTTTAACCCTCCATTACTGGGCTTGTAGGGATATGTTGTGAATTTCCTGGCTAAACCTTTCCCAGTAGTTACCAATGTAAAAAGACCTTTGTAAAATCTAAAATGCAACTAGCGAGCGAGCGAGCAAGAGGAAGAGGGAGAAAGTGACACGGAGAGAGAGATCATAAAGAGAGTAGAGCGCGCGTGTGACAGGGAGAGAGCGAGAGAGAGAGATGGAGCAGAGCCAGAGAGCTCAGAGGCCGCTCCAGCACCATCCTGCCAAGCCCGCCATTACCGACCTCTTCAATCTCTACCTCGGGGTAATCTCTCCTACTCTCTTTCCCTGTCCTACACTCGCCCGCTCCCGCCTTCTCTCTTCTGCCTAACTTGATTTCTAATTCTGATATTGCAGAGAAATTCGTCTCAGAGACCAGATGATCCCGGCCGTGAAACCTCGTAAGTTATTTAATTAGTTCCTCTCTCTCTCTCTCAAGCTTTCTTGCTAAACTCCTTCGATTTTGTCTTGGGGCATTATTTGACCGCATTAATGCGTGATCAGTGACCACTGTAATCATACTAGAATTTACTGAAGTGCGACAAAATCTATCAGACAATTTTTTTTTCTTTTGGTATAAACCTTTTTCTGGATAAAGTTTCCTTTTCTATCTTGAACGAAATATTTGAATTTCCTCTTTCTGATAAATTGGTTAGTTTTTAACTAATCATCTTAAACCTTTCAGGAATAAGCTGCAAAAAAGGGTTACGGCTCCCTTTAGAGAGCTTCCGCCTCGAGATGACCAGTTCATTGTCGATTTTGACCAGCTGCGAGCTCAATTTCCAGTTTAGTGCCCCAGTTTGTTGCTTTCCTTATTTTTTCCTCCTGTTTTCAAATTTTAACATTATCACAATTGATTACCTGAATGTTATTTTTTGTCATAGTGGGCTCTGAAATATCCAACTTTTTTATAGGATATATCTAACTCGGAGCCCAGTGGCAACATATGTTACTTCTATGGTAATCACGTACCAAAAGATAATCTTTTCGTCATTACTTTCTCCTTGGTTTTATTAGCTATGTCCTATTCCAGTGCATCCAACTGTTATGAAAGCTGTTGGCTAATATATGATATTCAAAATTGGGGTGGCTTCATTCTTAAAACTTCCTTACCTCGTTCTTCACCAGAAAAAGGTAGTTGTATATCCAATGATTTATCTTGCATTTTTCTTTTTCAGGACCAGGATCAAGTTCAATCGATCACAGAATCAATTCTTATCTCACTCATAATCCAATGTAGCAGCCATGCGCCACAATCAGAATTCCTTTTGTTTGCCACCAAGAGTCTTTGTGGCATTGGCTACCTCAAATGGGACTCTCTTCTCCCTTTGCTTCTATCCTCAGTCTCAAATACTGATTGCCAGGCCAGCACATCGGCAGGACCGACATCTTCCCCAGCGCCTACAGTAACCACCTCTAACTTTCATGTTTCAAACTCAACCTCACCTCTCTCAGCAATAAATCAGATCGGATCACCAACCCAGTCTTCGACCATGGACCAATCAACTATCACACATTCATCTCCAGCCAAACCCACTGGCTTTGTTGGTACAAGTAATGGTAGCACTACTGGTACTGGAACTGGTACGCCTATGGTTAGCCAACCTTGCCATGGCTCACTGCGTCAGCTATGTTGTAAAATCGTCTTATCTGCACTTGAGACTAACCTCAAATCATTAACCCATAGTGTTATATTTCTACAAATGATCGACTGGTTGGTCAACTGGAATCAGAGGCCGTCAGGACTGGAGGAGACCATTGATAGCCTCAGGTCATGGGGACTGGACACTCCATTGCATGAGTGGATGCATCTCTGCCTCGACGTTGTTTGGATCTTGGTCGATGAAGATAAATGCCGGGTTCCTTTCTATGAGCTCTTAAGGAGTAGTTTACAATACATGGAGAATATACCTAATGATGAGGCAATGTTTAGCATTATTATGGAAATACATAGAAGGAGGGACATGGTGGCAATGCACATGCAAATGCTGGACCAGCACTTGCACTGCCCCACCTTTGCCACACATCGGTTCTTGTCTCAGTCATACCCCATTATACCTAGCGAGCCAATTGCTAACCTGAGATACTCACCCATTACTTATCCCAGTGTGTTGGGAGAGCCGTTGCATGGAGAGGTGAGCATTCTATTTACTTCTGTATTACTTGATTGAGAGAATGGAATCATTCAGCCACTTTCTGAACCAGAAGAATTACACCAACAGTTAATTCTGTCCAATTAATATATCTGCACTTGAGGTAGAACTGCAATAACTATTCTAACAGTCCTTTACTCTGCTCCACCCCTGTAGTATAAATATACATGATCTGTCTTCATTTTCCTTTAATCAAAGCTTCCTGGGAAACAGAAGAAGTTTTCAAATAGAAGGTTTACTACAAACATCAAGTCTAATGTCAAAGCCAATGTAATTTTATAAATATTTTTGTGGAGAATAAAATTCTAGTTTAAATAGGATCTCGCCAACTCTATTCCGAAAGGAAGTTTGGATTGGGAAAGGGCCATGCGTTGCTTGAGGCATGCTCTTTGTGCAACACCATCACCTGATTGGTGGAGGCGCGTGCTTCTTGTTGCACCTTGTTATAGACCAGCTGCACAGCAGCATGTATCTATGCCTGGTGCTGTGTTCTCTCCAGATATGATTGGGGAGGCTGTTGCTGACAGAACCTTGGAAGTTCTTAAGATTACCAACACAGGTATAAGACAGAATCCATTTTTCAATGTTGTTTCTTTGTACTGTTTCTCAATTTTTTTTTTTCGGTAGGGAGGGTTACAAATGATGGAGAAGGCAAAAGCAAGTGCATTGTGTTATGATCCACCATTTTTATATCCTTTTTGTTTGTTAATGTAGGGTTATGTTGCATTGCAAGTGGCAATAATAAGCCATAACAGAGACCTAATTTTTGTTAAAATCACACAGTTCCACTGCACTAAGTTGGCAGTGCTGAATAGCCAGAAAATTAAAGTTCTGAATAGACAAGCCTGTAATCCTGGTGTCTATCCAATGCAGAGTCACAGTTCTGGCAGGACTGGCTTGTGTTTGGAGACATATTTTTCTTTCTCATGAAGAGCGGGTGCATCGATTTTCTTGATTTTGTGGACAAGCTGGCCTCTAAAGTGAGGGGCGACCCGCAGGTTCTCCGAAGCAACCATGTCACCTGGTTGCTTGCCCAGATTGTACGCATCGAGATTGTGATGACCACCTTAAGTTCAGATCCTCGCAAGGTTGTTTTTTGCATTACTATATTTAGTTTTCTTTTTTCCCATTAAGTTTCCATGTTTATGATTTCTTCTCTTTTTCTTCTTACACCTTTGTATGATGAGGCAAGTCCTTAAAGTGACTGAGTTGTCACAATGATTATATTGTAATCAACATAGGTTGCAGGTTACTTTTGTTCTTATAAGCTTAGCCCTTGTTATGGTTCATCCTACGTTATCTTGCATATTTTATAATGCTATGAATAATTTCAAAGTTGACATTTGTATAAAATTACCATGCTTTAATACTTAGAACAAAGATTACCTTTTGCTTTTCTGAGATTGACCTTTCAGAGTTATAGCGATTCCAGGATCATAATTACATTTCTCAGCCTCCATTTCAAATAAAATTAATTATATTACCTTTGTTCCTTATCTTATAGATTGAGACAACTAAAAAGATTATTTCATTTCATAAAGAGGAGAAAGGTCTAGACTCTGCTCAAGGCGTACTTCTAGACTTTATCAGTAGCAGCCAAACCTTACGCATTTGGTCTTTCAATCCCTCTGTTAGGGAACTTCTGAATACTGACCAACTTCAAAAGGGAAGGCAGATTGATGATTGGTGGAAACAACTCAATAAGGGTAACATTAATGTCAAAAGCATTAACATTGACCTCTTTACTTGTATTTTTTTTGGTTGGAAGAATTTCCTGTATTGGTCCTGTCACCTAACAAATATCCCATACAACCCTCAAAAGAGGATTTGTTCACACATCACTGCCGAAAAGACCTTTCTGTTTTATTCGAGACATGGCCGGCTTCTGAGAGCTCAAAATTGCTTCATATTTTTTTCCTATTTGACCTCCAAGCATAGAACATCTGATCTTTAACCTTCTAATTGATGTGCAGCATCAGAGCGTTACAAACTTATATTAAACACTTTTGTTTCAAGTCATTATTTACTTAATGTGGTATATTGTAGAGAGAATTGATTTTGCGAACCTGGACGAGCAAACAATTGGAATGTTCTGGGTTTTGTCATTTACCATGGCTCGGCCAGCATGTGAGGCTGTGATGAATTGGTTCACCTCAGCTGGTGAGACTGATCTGCTACAGGGTCCCAATATGCACACCACCGAGCGAATCACCATAATGCGCGAAACCTTCCCACTCTCTATGATGTTTCTCTCTGGCCTGTCTTTCAACATGTGTTTGAAGCTTGCATACCAGCTTGAAGAAACCATTTTTCTTGGCCAGGTAAATTGTATGTTCAATTCATAGGGTTCAATTTTGGGCGGTACATGCTGGTACTGGATCCAATTCAAATAGTAGCAACATATGAACCCTCAATAAGCAGAAATGGAAGAATTCAAGGAAAAATAACGATATTATCAGATTATTCCAGTACTGAACTCAATGGTACACTGCCAAAATCTGACAGATCGTCCTTGATCTTTACAATGCCAAAGCAAAGCCTTTTCTTGAGATTGTGACAAGGTGATGCTGGATAAAAGTTCGTACCAAGTGCTATACTGGTACCATTATTGGGGACAATTGCTTTTGATTATCCTTTGTTATTCTATAAACTATTGTTCTGATATTTTTGTGTTGTAGGCTGTACCTAGCATTGCTATGGTAGAGACATATGTTAGACTCCTTCTCATTGCGCCCCATTCCTTGTTTCGACCGCACTTTACGGTATTTCCTGGACTAGTTTAACAACCTTTATTAGTTTCCCTAGTATTATCGATATTTTTATTTTCTGACTGTATTTGATCATTGTTATTTAACTATACATTATTTTGGTCAGAGTCTAACTCAAAGATCTCCCTCCATTCTGAGCAAATCTGGGGTCTCACTGCTTCTCCTTGAGATACTAAATTATAGATTATTACCATTATACAGGTTTGTAGCAAGTCCTGTTCCTCATTTCAAATCTTTTTTGTCATTTTGTAGCAAATCCTGTTGCCTCATTTTGACTCGTTTTTGTAATGAAAGAGCTTAGAAGTAGAATCACCTGCAGTTTTTGGATATTCTTATATGGTTTGGAGGCTTATGCATATATGAAGAAAAATAATTTTCAGTAATCATTTTAGTACAGAAAAATCTGGAATATTCTAGTTTTACTCTTTCATATTTGCTTTCCTCCTGGGCATAATAGAGTTAGCTATTTTTCCAGGTACCATGGAAAGAGCAAGGCCTTGATGTACGATGTCACCAAGATAATTTCCATGATTAAGGGGAAACGTGGGGAGCATCGGCTGCTCAGACTGGCTGAGAACCTGTGCATGAACTTGATACTCTCCCTGAGAGACTTCTTTTTGGTTAAGAAAGAATTAAAGGTGCCCTATGAGTTGAGGATTTTCTTTCCTTTCTTTCAAAATTTTAAAAAATGTCTTCCTTTATATATATTCCAAAAGGACCTCATAAAGTATCATTTATGCACCTGCAAATGAGAAATATTCTAGGAATATTAAATATCCTGAATGCCCTTCTCCTGATTTTGTCTGCTTGAAAATCTATTTGGACATTCTATTTAGAGATATAAGGGGGCAGGGGGGGGGGGGGGGGGGGGGGGGGGGGTATCAGGTATAATTTCCCTTTCTAGAGTGTATTTACATGAAATGATCCCTTCAAGTCTAAACTGACGCATGTCTATTGGATCTCATTTCCAGGGTCCAACTGAATTTACAGAAACACTTAACAGGATAACAATAATTAGCCTTGCAATTACCATTAAAACACGAGGGATTGCTGAAGTGGAGCACATGCTTTACCTTCAACCGTTGCTCGAGCAAATCATGTCAACAAGCCAGCACACGTGGTCTGAGAAAACTATGCGGTACTTCCCTCCACTGATTCGTGAGAGTTTAAAAGGGAGGATGGATAAGAGGGTTCAAGCTATCCAAGCTTGGCAACAGGTAATATGTAATGGTAGTTAATGTTACCCTTGCGCTAGACTTATTGTTGAGATTTGTAGTTGTTTCAAGGGCCTATTGGTAAATAGGTATTAGGGAATAGACTAGGGACTTATTTGTAATATTGTAAGGCCTATATAAATCCAAGAGGTTAATCAATAAAATATAACTTTTTAGCAAATTATTTCTATTTAATATCAGAGCCGAAACCCTAACCCTAGCCTACAGTAACTCTCCTCTTCACTCGGCTGCCGCCTCCCTTCCTTTGTCCGTCGGCTGAAGGGGGGCGATACCCCACATACCTCGATAAAGGAGGGAGAGATGAGATGATCAAGATCCGATCAAGAAAAGGAGGAATATCGGCGATCGATCATTAGAGATCGTTAGAGGATCCAGAGTCGTGCGATTGGTGTAAGGAGATCAAGCACGGGTTGGAAAGATGGAGAAAATCTTCGGGAAATTAGATGAGGAGGAGATGAAGGCTTTGATCAAATTCATGAGGGCATCCGAGGTCTCGACATCGGGACAACCACCAACGAAGCTAGATCTCCCACCGGTGGACATGAAGCTAGATGGACTAGGGACCTACCTGAGCTGGTTACGACTAATCACATGTGCCTTAGCAGGAAAGCGTCTCGATGGCTTTCTGACAGGAGAGAAGAAAGAGTCGAAAAAGGACACAGCTAAGTGAGAGGATTGGAAAGCTACATGTTGCTGTACATGTGGTTGCTCAACTCGATGGTCCAGTCGATTGCCGTGACAGTTGATGGCATTCAGAGCATGCAGGACATCTAGACAAAACTGCGGAGGACCTATACGGGCTGAGAACAACATGCGTGTATTCCAGATCAAGAGAGAGATAGATGCGGTGGTTCAGGAAGATAGGACAATCCAATAGTATGCCATAGATCTAGAGAGACTATGGGCAGACTATGATCACTTCTCGCGGAGGACGAGTTGCAAGGATCTAGAGTGCAAGAGTGGAGAGATCCGCTCTAAGGAGAGGACTATGCAGTTGGGGAATCTCAATCCGGCGTTTGATCAGAGGAGAGCAGTGCTCCTAGCCCAGACGAAGATTCTCCCACTCGAGGAGGCAATTGCGGCTATGATGTAGGAGGAGAGTCGCATGAAGTTGCACTCCGAGACTAATGGAAGTGCGGGGATGCGTTCAGCATTGGTAGTCTCGAACTCGGGTATGACAGGAGTTCAGGGGGACTCGCAAGTGCTACAACTGCGGAGAAGTGGGGCACCTGAGCAAGGTTTGTCCTAGGCCACCCAAGGAGAGAGACAGGTGGACGTAGACAGACTGGAGGCCGTGGTGGTCGTAGAGGTGGTAGAGGTGCTCAGTTTGGAGGTGATCGGGAAAATTTGATTGTGACAGAAGAGGAAGAGGCAGTTCATGCCTTCACTGAGGAGAATCAGGAGCTCCTTGAGATGTTGAGGAAGAAGTTGGCGAGTGATGGGGGCAAGAAGCCCATGATCGAAGAGGGCTCCACATCGTCATCATCCAGGGGTAACTTTGCTACTTATGCTCACTCAGAGCACTCCTTTCGAGAGTTTGAGCCATACTACTTACTAGATGTGACCTCACCCTTTCATGACTCGCTTGATACCTAAGGTATGAGGTGAGAGGGAGAGAGTAGTAATAGTGAGAGATTGGTGAATGTGGGATCAATCCAATGTCCTGTCGTGAGGGAAGAATCGGCTGAGGATGAGCCGGAAAATGAGGAAATACCACAAGGTGGTGGGACTCAGACTCAGGGGGAGCTGAGAGTGTACCAAAGGAGGAGGAAGCAGAATACAGGAACTATGCCTGCGCCGCTCGAGGTCAACGTGCCACACAGTCCCTTGTCCCGGCCTACTCCGACTCCTAAAGCACCTACAACACCCACCACAGATTTAGTTGATTCAGGTGATATGTTTCCTCTCTCTTCTCCTCTCACGGCATTAAGGAGGACTTCTCGCAGCAATGCGAGACATCCTCCTGATCGCTTTGGATTTTCACATGAAATTGCTCAGTTTGTCTCATATTCTAACATATCACCTACACATGGAGCATTCATTGCATCATTGGACACTGTCTCTATACCCAAGTGTTGGCAGGTAGCTAAGGAGGATCCAAAGTGGAAGGCTGCCATGCATGAAGAACTTGGAGCACTCGACAAAAACAGGACATGAGAGATAGTGCCACTACCAGCGGGGAAGAAGGCTGTTGGGTGCAAGTGAGTCTTCACAGTAAAGTAAAATTCAAACGAGAAGGTTGAGCGTACAAGACACGACTGGTGGCGAAAGGTTACAGTCAGACGTTTGGCATCGATTACGACAAGACCTTTGCACCAGTGGCGAAGATGAACACAGTCAAGACGTTGGTTTCCCTTGCAGCGAATGGTGGATGGAAGCTACACCAGTTTGATGTGAAAAATGCATTCCATTATGGAGATTTGTTGGAGGAAGTGTATATGGAGATACCACCAGGCTTCGGCACAAACCAGACAGTGGCAAGGTGTGCAAACTGAGGAAGTCGCTCTATGGGTTGAAGCAGTCTCTTCGAGCCTGGTTTGATAGGTTCAGGAGGGTTATGGTAGGCATGGGATACCAGCAGATCAATGCGGACCACACAGTGTTCTTTCAACAACATGGAGGCCATACTACGATGTTTGCCGTGTATGTTGACGATATGATTGTCACGGGTGACGATGAGAGGGAGATTGCCTAACTGAAGGTGAGATTAGGCAAGGAATTCGAGGTAAAGGATCTTGGCTTGCTTTGGTACTTTCTTGAGATTGAGGTAGCTTGTGGAGCAAAGGGGATTGTCCTATCTCAGCGGAATATGTGCTAGATCTTCTTATAGAGACCGGCATGTTGGGGTGCAAGCCTACGGTCACTCCAATCGATCAGAAGTTCAAGTTAAGTGCAGAGGCAGGAGAGCCAGTCGATCGTGAGAGGTACCAAAGATTGGTAGGCCGTTTGATCTATCTGAGTCACACTCGTCCCGACATCTCATTTGCAGTAAGCGTGGTGAGCCGCTACATGCATGACCCAAGTAAGAGTCATATGGACACAGTGTATCAGATCCTGAGGTATCTGAAGAGTGCTCCAGGAAAGGGGTTGATCTTCAGAAAAAATGGTCATCTTAGCATTGAGGGCTATTGTGATTCTGACTGGGCTAGTTGCGCCGATGATAGAAGGTCCACCTCAGGGTATTGTATCTTCGTAGGGGGTAACTTGGTCTCTTGGAACAGCAAGAAACAGTCGGTGGTAGCAAGATCGACAGCGGAGGCCGAGTACAGGGCCATGCCTTGGGAGTGCCCGAGTTGTTGTGGCTGAGAGCTCTTCTGGTGGAGCTAAAGATGGATCGAGGAGATTGAATGAAGCTGTGGTGTGACAACAAGTCAGCAATCAGCATTGCCAACAACCCGGTGCATCATGACAGGACCAAGCACGTTGAGGTCGATATGTTCTTCATCAAGGAGAAGCTGAATAGTGGACTACTGAAGCTAGGTCACGTTCCAACGGGGGATCAAGTGGCGGACTGTCTCACCAAGAGACTTAGCTCAGTAAACATATCTAGACTATGTAACAAGATGGGCTTAGTGGATATCTTTCGCCTATCTTGAGGGGGGAGTGTTGATATTTGTAGTTGTTTCAGGGGCCTATTGGTAAATAGGTATTAGAGAATAGACTAGGGACTCATTTGTAAGATTGTAAGGCAAGAGGTTAATCAATAAAATATAACTTTTTACCAAATCATTTCTATTCTTATTCTTGATTTATTTTGTGGGTTCATACTTGGAGAAGTGTTGTAGGTGCCCTTATGGATTTACTTCGTGATATTGTTCCCATGGAGTTTTCTTTTATTAAATCACATCTATCGAGTACTGGCCATGCCAATATAATATGTACCTGTTAGAATCCTTGATCAACCTTCAAAAGTCAAAAGCAAGGGTTCAGCACATTGCAAATCTCTTGTACTTGCTGCTGATGTTGAACCAATACCTCTGCATGTTTACTCCATTTATTATTAAAGAACCTGTTGCTTGTTGTTGGATACGGCCAAAGAAAAATCTGACATTTTTTGTTGCTTTCCGCTCTAAATGATGGGGTCCAGTCCTTCCAGACAGTATATTAAAAATTGAAAATCCTAAGTTGGAGATGCATGATACTTTTCCTCAGAAGATGTGCAATTTTTCAGGTCGAAGCAACTGTAATTAATCAATGTACTCAGCTTCTCCTTCCATCTGCCGATCCCACTTATGTCGCAACCTATCTGAACCACAGCTTCCCTCAACACCGACAGTACCTGTGTGCTGGTACCTGGATGCTCATAAGTGGCCATCCTGACAGCATCAACAGTGTAAATCTGGTATGTCTTTTCACATCCTCCTAGCTTTGTGTCTGGTGTTGGTCTGATAAGACTTTAAATGCAGGGACGAGTTTTAAGAGATTTCTCACCAGAGGAAGTAACCTCTAATATTTACACTATGGTGGATGTTCTTCTCCATCAAATCCAGGTTCAGCAACATGGGCATTCTGCACAGGTTTGTACATTGAAACATTTTGTACATCATCGTCATGATGATGATGGTGATGATTATTATTATTAATATTATTGCTATTGTTATTATTATTACTATTATTACTATATTATTATTATATTAGATCATATCATATTATATCATATCATATCATATTATATTATACTATATTTTTTTAGCAGGATCTTCTGGCAAAGGCGGTCAGTAATCTTTCCTTTTTCATCTGGAATCATGAGTTGCTTCCACTGGACATTCTCCTACTTGCTCTGATTGACAGGGATGATGATCCCTATGCTCTTCGCGTGGTGGTATGGTTTTTGAATTTTCTTACAAGAAGACTATTATTGAAATGTTCTTTCAAAATATTTTAGGATACAAACTCAGTTGGTGCCTTTTTGAATCACAGATAAGTCTGTTGGAGAGGACCGAGCTTCAACAAAGGGTCAAGATGTTTTACTCCAACAGGTCTCCTGAGCATTGGATGAACAATCAAATACCAAAGAGAGTTGAGCTTCATAAAGCCCTTGGGAATCATCTCTCATTTAAGGACCGGTATGATAAGTCATTCTCCAATTTGTCATTTATTTATTTATATTTTGTACATCTATTTATGTATATCACCTACATAATTACTCATGTATTTTTCATCTTTGTGCTTTTTCTTGTGGAAGTGCAGTAATCCGCCGTTTTTTGATGATATTGCGGCTCGTATTTTGCCGGTTATCCCACTAATTGTTTACCGGCTTATAGAGAATGATTTGACTGACATAGCTGATCGGGTGCTTGCTTTTTACTCTTCATGCCTTGCTTTCCACCCTCTCAAGTTTACCTTTGTCAGAGACATCCTTGCGTATTTCTATGGCCACCTTCCAAGCAAGCTGATTCTTCGTATACTCAAAATCCTTGGCTCCTCCTCGAAGGTACTTCCTTTCATATTTCAAATTATATAACAGTGATTTTGTACCTATCTAAAGAAATAGTAATTTTTTTTCAAAAAATCTAAAATTTGGTCTCCGAGCATAACAGTTTGAACTTTGAAAACAGAAATATAGGATATGAGGCACGATGACACATGAATGGCATGAGGCTTGAATCCTCCTCTCTCTCTATATATATATATAGACACACACACACACACATATATACATATATACATAGGAGTTGGGCTATTGTGCTTCATGAAGTAAATGAAAGGAATGACATGCTTTTATTTCTTAATTAATTTATGTATGCTTGAAGTGAGTTTTTCGTATGTCAGATCCCTTTCTCGGAGTCCTTTGTACAGCTCGTAACCTCACAAAGCCCAGTCACACCTCCTCAGGACTACTATGCAAACCTTCTTCTAGGTTTGGTCATCAATGTTTTACCTTCTCTAAGCACCAAGTCCAGATCCGAGTCAGCCGAGTCCTCAACCCGCGGTAATGTCAAGCCTCAGGCACCACCTCAACCGGGCTCAATAAACACCTCAGACAGCCAGAAGGCATTCTATCAGAACCAAGATCCGGGGTCGTACACCCAGCTCGTTTTAGAAACAGCTGCAATAGAAATCCTCTCTCTTCCTGCATCACCAGCTCAGATTGTTTCCTCTTTGGTTCAAATCTTGGTCCACATCCAATCATCACTGATACAGTCCAGTGGTCAAACCTCGGGTGTACCAAACTCTCCTGTGGCAGGTGTTGCTGAGCTGATGGGAGGTGGAATCGGCAGTGGAATCAACACGGCCGGGTTCGTTTCCAAAAGTGGGTACTCCAGCCAGCAACTGTCGTGCTTGATGATCCAGGCGTGCGGTTTGTTGTTGGCTCAGCTGCCACAAGAGTTCCACATGCAGCTCTACTCAGAGGCAGCACGTGTGATAAAGGAATGCTGGTGGCTTGCTGACGGCAGCCGCCCACTTAAGGATCTGGATTCTGCTGTGGGGTATGCATTGCTGGACCCCACTTGGGCCTCTCAGGACAATACTTCCACTGCTGTAGGTATGGTGTTTTTTTCCCTTTTCCTTTTTAACTGGATTGGTTTGAGACCCAAATGATTGTGCCAGCAGCTCTTACCTAAACCGCACTGGAATCTAAGATAACCCGAATTGCACTACACTATAGCACAAAATGATCCAAAGACCTGAGATGACCTCAAGTGAAACCTGAAATGGCCCCAACCTAATTTTATGTTACTCGAACAATAAGAGACTGAACCTGTGTCGATCTGACCCTCTATTTTGTCATCAGAATTTCTTGATTTCAATAAAGATAATTCACAGTTTCACTCAGAGATGAGGTCACTGATCTGAGCCATTGGATCAATGGATTGACTGAGTGAGCTTAAGAAGTGGCAAAGGGCTTTGAACAATCTTTGGAGAAAAAGGAAAAGGAAGAAAAAGAGAAAAGATATTGTGGTTCATAATAGCAGGGAACAGGGGCAGGCGACAGTACCTGAAGATTGCTGACATGTACTTATCTGAATTTAATGCAGGGAACATAATAGCACTTCTGCATGCTTTCTACATTAACCTCCCTCAAGAGTGGCTGGAGACGTCACATACTGTTGTCAAGCACTTGCGTCCAGTAACTTCTGTGGCAATGCTGAGGATAGCTTTTCGCATTTTGGGTCCGTTGCTCCCTCGACTAGCCTTTGCCCGCCCCTTGTTTATGAAGGTATCCATTTGAGTTGTGACGTGTGTGGGAACTGATGATTAGCAATTTGAACCTGAGCACTTGTTAAACAAAGAGAAACAAAAGTAATATGAACTGTAACAGGACATTCTATTCAATCTTTCCTGTCTCAAAATCCCCGGCTTAATTAGTACTGCAAATTGACATAAAAGAGACCAAAAGGAAGAGGAAAAAGAACGAGATATATTGTCCAACTAGTATGAAAACCAGGTAGGTTATTATGCCATGCAATATATTCCAGTACCGGTGTGCTCAATCAGTTCCAGTGGGCTTTACGGACCACTGTATCTATCAAAGGTGACTACGGTTGAACAAGAAACTCTAGCCTATACCAATACTAGTAGTGGTATGCTATCTTTATTATTGACTAGATTATTTCTTTATCCAAGTAATGACTAGATTATTATTTATGTATGGGGGACTATTTGTAGACTTTAGCTCTACTATTTAATGCACTTGGCGATGTGTTTGGGAAGAACTCACAACCATCATCCCCCACTGAGGCTTCAGAGATAACTGACATCATTGATTTTCTGTAAGTTGCTCATTGCCCTTGCAAAAATTGCGAAGAGAAAAGCAAAACTATACTAAAGAATTGCAGAAATACCCTTCCCTTGTCATTGTTTACAAAACTTCCTTGTTAATGGAAAATATTTTATATCATTGTTGCCGTGTTTTATTTTTGACGCCATTCGTACTAACAAAGTGCAAGGGTACTAAATAAATTCAAGGGTCAAATGAAATGGTGAATATATCCTCTATTATAATAGGTCCGGACCTTTCATATTTTTGTCTGCATTAAGAAAAGCAAATAAAAATTGCCAACTGCTATAATATTTAAAGGGTTATTTATGATTTCATTTAGTTCATAAGTTGAAAAGAGGTGGTTCTTAGGATCCAAATTAATTTCTACTTTCTCAACTTTGTTTGGTTTGTTCTGTAATTGATGAAAAGGGAGTCTGTGAAACCATCCTGATAACTTGCAGACCAGTTCTACAATCATCTTTCTTCAAGAAGTTGCAAAACAAGTTAAATTAACACCGAAACCTAAATTTGACTTTCCGATCTTTTGTGGTCAGGCACCATGCTGTCATGTATGAGGGACAAGGTGGGCCTGTGCAGAGCACCAGCAAACCCAAGCTAGAGATCTTGACTCTCTGTAGCAAGGTCTTGGACCTACTAAGGCCCGATGTAATGCATCTGTTGTCCCACCTGAGACCCGACCCCAACTCCTCTGTTTATGCAGCCAACCATCCCAAAATAGTGCAAAACCCGACTTAAAAATAGGCGCATGTTGTATGTATGCAAGTCGATTTACTAGACATAGTTTAGGGTCTTATCTGACAATGGGCTAGCATGTGAGGTTTGTGTTGTGCAATATACCTGCTGTATTTATTATTTATTGATCAAAATTAGGAGTCCTAGCTTGTTTGAGAAAGTAACTAAGTGTGGAGATCCACTTCTCCTCAAGTTTGTACCCAAAATAATGTTGCATGTGAATGCGCCAATAAAAAAATTGTGCTCCATATCTTATTGGATCACAGTTCAAAACTAAAGTTATGAAATATACACGAGACCTGGTCAATTGACCACCACAAATTCCCTGGTATATTGGGTTCTTTTGGTATGTGATCTGGAATCCTCAAAAACATTTCCAAATATATTAGCGTCACATCAGACAGTATATAAACGAAGTCTTGACTTGAATATATCTCCATTTATTCTATATAAAGTATAAACTATGAAAAATTGACGATAAATAAATGCGGAGTGATGGTTCCAAAGAGAGTTTAATATAATCTGACTTCTTCCCGCTATACGTGAGAAGCCGTTATTTATACTAATACCCTAAAAAAAGAAAAAATAGCAAATATGTCCTATGAATTTTTTTTCAAAAATGCCCTGACCGCCTCATGTTTGGGCGGTTCACTCTTTATACCCAACCACTCCACAGTGGGGCGGTCTGCTGCCTATACCAAACCGCTCCATGCTGGACGGTTTGCTATTGCCTATATATTGGAGGGTACCCCTTCCGTTTTTCACCCCATTCATTTCAAGTTTTCACTCTCTCTCTCTCTCTCTCTCTCTCTCCTCTCTTTCTCTCTACCTCCAACATATCGCCTCCCATTTTGCATGTAAAGCCCTCAAATTTTTGTATTTATTTTTTTAGTCTAAAATTATTTAGAAATTGTTAGAAATTAATATAAATTGTTAGAAATTGTTAGAAAATTTCCAAAATTAGCTAGAAATTGTTAGAAATTGTTGAGAATTAATATAAATTGTTTAATCCATCGTGGTCTGATGAAGCCCTACATCTTACCATGGCATCCAAACCCGAACTTCAAAAAGGAGGAAGTGACACGCAATGCTCGCATATTTCTCGCTAACAATTTTTAGACGGGTGAAGCCCGCTTGAGGAGACGTTTATCTAAACGTTTAGGATTTCCACCCAACGAGGTTGAAGAATATGCTACCACGGATGATCCGACTATTAAAAGAATTATTTACGAGAACTTCGACGATATCGACCCTCCACCTGATTGGGAAGTGTGCCCTGCATGTCGTGTCAAGAGAGATATTGCGGAGATGTTCTTTTATGTTAGACTTGATTGTATTATTTTATGTTGTAGACTGGATTGTATTATTTTATGTTGTACACTGGATTGTAGTATTTTATTTTTGTTTTGTTGTAGTATTTTTTTAATTATTTTTTGTAATTCAATTTTTTAGACGAGAATGATAGACAGTAACAATGAGTGATCGAGGAAAGAATGAGGAAAAAAAGAACTGTTAAGTATGCTTCGAGGATAAAAAGAATTGTCAAGTCTATGTTATGGAGCAATTTCTTAGGCGACCTATTCGGTTTCAAATTTCAGACGATGATTTTGTGGAAAATCCTTATGGTTATGGTTTGAAAAAAAAAGTTGATATGGAACCACTAGCCACGGGCGATGAGTTTGTTCCTTGTACTTACACTGGTAAGGCTAACACTTCGTCTGCTATGACTGGTCCAGATTCGCCAACATCGGGTGATGAGTTTGTTCTATGTACTTTCAAGGCTCGTAGTAAGAACTAGTACTACTTATTAAGTGTTTATTTTGCATACACAGCCTGTGCACACACTCGCCATCCGCTGTCGACCATCCAAAATTTGTACGATCAAAAACATATTTGATTATTTGTTGCTGGTCTGATATGACACAAAAGAACCGGTTCCCAACCACTTCTCTTCGTAAAAAGCTCATGACAAATCCCCAATTATTATCACCATCCTCCTTCTCAACAATTGCAAAGGCCAAAGGCAACAGCTGATTTTCAGCATCATATGCACATGCTATCAACAACCTCCCATCGTAACGGCCAGACATGAAACATGCATCTATACTGATGACCGGTCTAATGTATAACACAAATTGAATACATGAACCAAAAACCCATGCTATGGCCTTGAATTACAATGCTTCATCAACGTCGGGTATGCTGACATTCCAACATTCATACTTTGTGCAAGGATTTGTACTTGCTATGGCCTAGAGCAATGGTGCAAGCAAGTTGTATGAACCCTGCCAACTACTAAACATTATGCAAATCTCAAGTTCACACCCTCTCCACAACCTGTTGTATTTTGGAGTTGCATGTTTGTAAATGAGCCTAACACTCCTAGCGACCTCCTTAGTGCTCATTGATGGGTCATCCTTAATGCCCGTCTCAATTACATCGGCAATAAGTGATGCCGTAAGTTGTGCTTGGTCTGTCATTGATGACGCAGACTTGCATGTATGAGGTGGTTCACACTTCTTAATCATCCATGCCTCCCCTTACCCACAGGGGTTGCAAAAAGACAGAACTCGCAACGCGGGGCGTCTTTACAAACCACAACTAACATTGTTCGGTCCCTTTTTTGTATTATGCACTCTCAATTGTCGTGAACATGAACCTCATCGATTTCTTCACAAGTTCATCTATGTTGGTATAAACCTGTTGTAGGGGCAAGCTCCGAATTGTATACGATGCGCTTCCCAAAGTAACCAATGTCTGCTTCTTCAAAAAAACTGGTATCGTTGAATGTGGCGACCGGATACCTATTTTGTCCGACCTCTAATCGAAAATCTGTCTTCCCTGGGAGGGACATTTGCATCACCATCTGATAAGTGATCAGAATCCCAACCCCCTTCCCAATCATCACCCGTGTCTATTTTATTTTCTGGTATGGCTCGATCCCTTCACCATCAATGTCAATATCATTTCGGGTAACAGCGGGTAACAGTCTAGGTATTGACTCTGGTACAGATGGAAATCTAGCTTGGATTACGGGTTCAGGAAGAGGTGGTGGTGGTGGTAGCTCGGTGGCATAATCATTTATGGTACAATCAGTGGTATAATCAGGTACATAATTGTCATAAACGGGTGGTACGTACGGTTCATACGGTGATACATGACCTGAGTTGTGGTATCCCAAGTTGTCATAACCTGAGTGGTGGTATCCCGGGTTGTCATAACCCGAGCTGTGGTACACCGGGTTGTCATAACCTGTATTTTCCCTGGAAGGTCCAACCCCGGGTTGACGTGGAACTCTCCTGGAATATAAGTCTATTACCGGGATATTCCTTGACTCAAATTGATTGTAAACACCCCTCCATAACTCCTCATATGTTATTGGATACCTGACAAAGTATGGTCTATTACCTCCTAAATGTGTCAATCCGAGTAACTAAGTCTATGTCATACTGGTTGGGGTTTACACCAATATTTTCGTATACCATTTGCTTGAGTTCCAGAAATATGGTATTTTCATTAACCTCGAAGTCATAGGCTACATCTTTCGTGTACTGTGTTCCCTCCGCACCCCGGATAATCTTCCCGTTCACATACAGTACAATCAACATATTTTCTTTTGAGAATTACATTAGCCAATAAATATTTATCAGTTATATATTAATTTAAAAAAATAAATTTACAAATTTACAAATTTATTAAATTAAAGTAATAAAAATAATAAAATAATATTGATAAAATAAAAAAAATTACCTGAAATGAATGGGGATATGTTGGAGAAAGAGAGGAGAGAGAGTGAAAACTTGAAATGAATGGAGTGAAAAACGGGAGGAGTGCCCTCCAATATATAGGCAATAGCAAACCGTCTCAGCATGGGTCGGTTTGGTACAGGAAGCAGACTGCTTCACTGTGGAGCGGTTTGGTATAGAGAGTGGACTGCCTAAACATGAGGTGGTCAGGGTGTTTCTGGAAAAAAATTCATACCGAAGGCAGATTTACTGATTTACTATTTTTTTAGATTTACTATTTTTTAGGGTATTAATAAAAAGAGAAAAGGTATTAATCCCCTCTTATCAATCCCCGGAAAATCCCCGGATGTTTTGGATAAGCTTTTAACTGTCTTTTAACAGTCGGTCCAACATCAAAAATCCCATTCTCATTTCTCTATGATTCAGTCGCGACTCCCCGTCCCATTCTCATTTCTCTTTCTATTTCTCTCATTCTCTCGCGCGGCCGCGGCACCCCAAATCCTCTCGCGTCGTCGCACAGCACCCCAAATCCGATCCGCGACGGCAGCGACGGTGACGCGCGACGGTGAAGAAAAAGAAAGTTACCTGTCGACGGTAGCGACGGCGACGAAGTACTGGACCACTTGAACGACGAAGAAGACAGCGGTGGTGTCACGCTACAGGTTTTGATTTCAGACCTCAATTTTCTTGAATATCGAAGTAGTTTTGATTTCAGATCACGGCTTCGATTTTCCTTCAATTTCAGCCCTCAAAATCATACAATCGCGATATTGCCTCTCAAACTTTGGTCTAGTTATGATTGATTGATTTTCTCAGATTTTATTTGTCATTGATTCGATTTTTTCGAAGGATCTAGGGTTTTTAATTTTTTAATTAATATTTCGTCAAATTTAGATTATGATTTTCCACTATTTTGATTTTTGACACCATGCAATTGTCGATATGCTGATTTTGGTTTTTTCTTCAAATCGACAATCTGTATACTTTCTCGATTTCTCTGGTGATCACCACTGTCTCGACCAAATCGCGCTTCTCTCGATCAATATTTGAAAATTTTAGTTTACAACATCTATTTACAGGATCTATCTAATAGATTTAAATGATCTATACAATATTTTATAGGATTTATCTCATAGGATATATGTAACAATTTACAGTATGGATACATTGATTTCACAAGATTCATGTAATAATTTACAGTATAGTTGTATAAGTTTATCACAGTATGTAATTTATAGGATACATATAACAATTTTACAGGATATTTGCAACAGTTTATAGTATTCACTTTGGTTAATCATAGTTACAGCATCTGTTTAACAATTGTACTCATAAACAGCATTTGACAGGATGTATTAGACAGTTTTTACTTGGGTTACAGTATTCACTTTTTTTTACAGGATATGTGCAATTTTATAGACATATAACAATTTTACAGCATACATAGTACATTTTTACATGATACATATAATAATTTTGCAGGATACATATACCAATTATTAATATTTATATATGGATCTATATCATGTAAAATAAGCCTTGAATACTGTAAATTTGGAAAATGCAAATTATGTATTAGACAGTTTTTACTATGAGTCACTGGAGTTACGGTATTTACTTTAGTTGACAGCATATGTGCAATTTTACAGGATATAACAATTATTAATATTTATATATGGATCTATATCATGTAAAATAAGCCTTCAATACTGTTAAATTAGCAGATGCAAATTATGTATTAGACAGTTTTTACTGTGATTCACTTTGGTTACAGTATTATTTTACTGTGCAATTTTACATGATAAATTTCACAGGATACATTAGCAATTTTGCATGATACATATAACAATTTTACAGTATGTTGCTTTGATTGTTTGCATCTGCTAATGGTTCATAACTCCAATTTTTTGAAGGATGATATATCAAAAGAACGTGTGGTTCTAGCGATGAAACTTCTCACTCATCCGAATAATGTGCACCAGAGGATTATGAAGTGAAGAAGCCATGTTTGTATTGATGTATTAGCCATGTTTTTTATTGAATTTTTCTCTGTGCTTGTGAACAATTATCAGTGGTAACAATTATTGGTCGTAACAGTTATGGATGGTGACATCTTGTAGTTGATGGTTATAGTTTATGGTTTTGAACAGTTTATTTTGTGATTAATGAAATTTTATAACTTGTATATGTTATTTGGATACCATTTTACAGTATTGAAGTTTTGCTATTAACATATGTCAGTTTTATAGTTTGCATCTGCTAATTTTACAGTATGTAAGCCTTATTTTACTTTATATAGATCGATATACAAATATTAATAATTGAAGAAAAAATAAAAAATAAAAAATAAAAATACGAAAAAAATAAAAAAAAAAATTTTTAATTTTAATATCGAAAAAAAAATTAATTTTGATGCAAAAAAATTAATTTTGCACAATTTTAGGTGTTATTTGTAAATAACTACAAGTTTGAGAAGTGGCTTGTTTTTGAAACCTTCTAGAAGCCGTCAGTTTTTCAAGTACAGCTGGAAGTACAGTATTTTTGCAAGTTGCTAACTGTTTGCAACTAACTTGGGGACCACTCCCAACTAACTTGGATTGTTGGATTTTAAACTTCTTATTATACATGATTTGTTGTTGAAGTTTACAGTATTGGTTATAGAGTTTTACAGTATTCGCGCAAGGCAAATGACAGTTTTTTTGGAGAAAAACTGGGGATAGAAGCTTGAGGACAATTAGTCGGATCCTAATAAAAATACTGGAGGTAGAAGTTTCGGGGTCATAAATAGTTTAATATGAATTCGTTGATAAAGAATCCGGCGAAATATTCTTTGGTAAATATTGCATGAACTATTAACTTTGCTGAAATTTGCGACAGATGTAACCACGATCTTTTGACCTGAAATTTAATTTGACGAGTCGTCCAAGATACGGCTTTTTTTGAACGCATAAATATATTGTGTTACTGTTACCATTATCTCGCTTACTCAGTGAATTTAAAATCAGATAAGTACATGTAATACAGGATTAGATTTTTTTTAGACTCTTCAATCTAATGACAATAATATAAGTTATCCTATTCAAGATTATATTTCGTACGATAATATCACCACACACCACAAGGCATTCTTAACTTCAATCTCACAAGAAAGTGAACCCAATAATTATGTAGAAGCCAAGGAAAACCCTACATGAGTTAAGGCTATGAAAGAAGAGCTTAAAGCACTTGAAAAAAAAATCAAACTTGGACCATTATGCCTCTACCCAAGGAAAAAAAAACCGGTAGGCTGTAAGTGGGTTTACAAAATCAAATACAACAGTGATGGAACAATAGAAAGATATAAAGCAAGATTGGTAGCAAAAGGGTTTACACAAACGTATGGCATAGATTACCAAGAGACCTTTGCACCAGTGGCCAAAATGAACACTGTTAGGATTCTGTTATCTGTGGCTGTGAATTCGGGGTGGAGTTTGTTCCAAATGGACGTTAAAAATGCGTTCCTACAAGGAACACTAGAGGAAGAGGTTTACATGTCATTACCACCAGGTTACAAGAATAATGACAATAATCTTATATGCAAACTACACAAGTCAATTTATGGACTTAAGCAATCTCCTCGAGCATGGTATGGCAAACTCAGTCACTCTCTTTTACTTCATGATTTTGTTAAGAGTTCAGCAGACTCATCTATGTTTATTAAATATACAAATTCCACAACAACCATAGTTCTTGTATACGTAGATGACATTATTATTACTGGAAATGACGAAGAAGAAATTAAAAATGTCAAAAAATTATCTAAAAGAAAAATTTGACATTAAAGACCTAGAAAAACTTAAATATTTTTTGGAAATTGAAATTGCTCATTCAAACAAAGGTTTGTTTTTATCTCAAAGGAAATATGTTCTTGACCTACTAAAGGAAACTGGTAAGTTAGGTGCAAAACCAGCCAACACCCCAATGGAACCTAACAAAAAACTTGATACTGAAACTGGTGAACCATTGAAAGATATAGGACAATATCAAAGACTTGTCGGTAAATTAATTTACCTAACTGTGACCAGACCAGATATTGCATTTGCAGTTAGTTCGGTAAGTCAATTCATGCATGCACCTAGAACCAGTCACTTTGAGGCTGTTGAAAGGATACTTAAGTATCTTAAGAAGTCACCAGGTCAAGGCATATGCATGAGGAAAAATAACACTAACAATGTTGTCGGTTACTCTGATGCAGATTGGGCTGGTAGTTATGATCGAAAATCAACCACGGGCTATTGCACCTTTGTTGGTGGGAATCTTGTGACTTGGAAAAGCAAGAAACAAAACGTGGTGGCAAGATCAAGCGCAGAAGCAGAATACAGAGCAATGGCATCAACCGCAAGTGAGTTGACCTGGATCAAGCAAGTGCTTGAAGACATGAAGATTCATTGCGATAAGCCAATGCAGATGTACTGTGATAACCAAGCCGCCAGACACATCGCATCAAATCCAGTGTTTCACGAACGAACCAAACACATAGAAGTAGATTGCCACTTTATAAGAGAAAAGGTTCAATCTGGACAAATCGAGACTCCATTTGTTGAGAGTAAAGAACAATTAGCAGACATTTTCACAAAAGCACTGGAGAAAGGACCATTCGAAAATATCCTATTCAAGTTGGGATCAATCAACCTATTTGATACCAACTTGAGGGGGAGTATTGAGAATAATACACAAAAGGAATGTGATTCCAACATGATCTCAGAATATCATCATCGATCATAACTCAAAGGCAACAGAGCAACCGACAGATGGCCTCATAATAATTAGTACCCAGCTGTAATCTCATACCATACTTAGCAATTATAATTAGGCAACTAGGCAACAGTCATATTGTAAATTAGGCAACAAGGCAACAGTCATATTGTGACCAAAGTCTATATAATAGACTTGTAAGAATCAGAATAAAATACAACAAAGTTTTCATTCATCATTTTCTTCTCAAACTTATTAATAGTGCTTCAAATGCTATAACAATCAAATGGATGTTCTATTGACGTCCACTTGACGCAAACACTGTGAAATAATATTAACCGATTTTGGTATTACTTAGCTGTCGAGAGTATATGTTCCTAAGTTGATTTTTTACGCACTATACGAGAATGATCTAATGTTTACTTAACAGTTACTGTCAAGTTTTTCAAAAAAAAAAAAGAAGAAAAGAATGGTCTAATGCTATATAAAATATAAACCCAAAGACTTGATCCGTACTTGAGTACGATGTTAATGGTAGGGATTATATATTTGGTAAGAGCGTGTTTTGGATTGTTTGACTAAGTTAAACAAGTTTACAATATAAAATTATTCTGTCTCAAATTTGATGATGTATTCTGACGCAAGATGACGCATGCAAAAACTACTTAAAAGCTAATATATATTTCCGACTCAAAATAGTTATAATTCAAATTGCTAGCTAGTATATGTTCCTTTTATTTCGTAAAGCATACGATATCTATATTTTTAATTGAATATGCTTTGTCATTTGAGCATCTTTTTGCATCATTATCAGCATAGTTTATACAAGCGCAATCATTTTTTTGGATGTACATTGTGTTCTTTGCAGATCGGCTCCACTGCTATTTAGTTTACTGTTATGGCATGGTTGTACATTGAATATGAACTACATGAATATTGATTCATTGGATACGATCATATCATCAAACATTCCTATTATGTAGTATTATAGACAGTCCGATCATATCATTATTTTTTGTTGTTGTTGTGATAGTATGTATTGTATTTTATTTTTTTTAGTAAAGAAGTATCATTGTCTCTACTACAAAAACTGACTTTGTACACTGCACATTGTACACGAATTTGTCAATTTTATTAAAAACCGTGTACCAAATATGATTTTTTACTTGTTCAAAAGATCTGCACGATTTCTACACGGATAATTAGTTAATAATCAGTGTAGAATTATTAGAGAGAGCTACACGGTTTATTAGAAACCAAAAATCCGTGTGTAAAGAGCTCCGTGTGCAAATAATTGAGAGAGCTACACGGACTTTTAATACAAAGCCGTGTAGGAATATACACACGGATTTTTGATAATATATCCGTGTAGAAATTGTAGAATTGTACACGGATTTATAACTAAATAGCCGTGTATGTTTAGTTGGAGAGCTACACGGATTTATAACTAAATAGCCGTGTATAAAAGTGTAGGGTTTTAATGTATTCCCCTTCCAGCGCCGTTTTGATCAAGTCTTTTAGTACATCTCTCTGAACTGAGCTTTTTCCTATCAGATTTCTGCGAATTGATCGAGGCCAGCAGCTGAGATCTGAGATAATAAGCGGTATGTACTTCATATTAATTTCCTATGATTGCAATTGATCTGTTCTATGCTTTACTCATGATGTGTTTAACCAAGGCCTGCGCATGTTTCAGAAAAAGGGGTGTAACTTTTGATCCGTCCGTCAGATCGGGCTGAAATTTTGACAGGAACTCCACAACCCAAAGCCGGATTCGAAACGGATCATATCCGTTTCGCATTCCGCGGGCTCAGATTCGCGATCCGACCGTCGGATCTGAACTTTTGGACCTTTCTTTATAATTTTAGCATTTTTAGGGTCTTTTATGTATCTTTTATGTATCTTTTATGCATTTTTGTTTAGGGTTTGTATTTAAACAGCCGTCAGGACTTTTGGCAGAGGCAATTGTTGTTTTTATAATAGTTTTATCAAAGAATTGAGAATCTGTGTGATCTCAGAACTGAAATCTATCTTTCTATTATTTAGTCCAATTTCTTGATCGTTCGTGCATCATAATCATTTAGTGCATAAGTGACATAATTAATATGTTTATTGCTATATGAATTTTGTATAAATTTAGTATATGAATTTCTTGCTAATTAATCTGTTTCGAATGAATTTATTGCTATATGGAATTTTGTATAATTTCTGTCGCAAAAAATTAGCTAGCAAAGCTGGAGGCTAGCCCAAAAACAAAATATACAAAAAAAAAAAAATTAGCTATTATACACGGATATTTCATAATAGTCCGTGTACGATAGAAAAAACAAAAAAAAATTAGCTATTGCACACGGATATTTAACAAATGTCCGTGTATAATAGCTAAGAGAGCTACACGGACATTTAAAACAAATCCGTGTGCAATAGTAATCATACACGGATATTTTAGAAAAATCCGTGTATAATAGCTAAGAGAGCTACACGGACTTTTAATACAAAGCCGTGTAGAAAGAGTAAACGTACACGGTTAATTAGGGAATAACCGTGTAGCTCGGTAACTTGGAGAGCGACACTGACAGGTCTTTGTACACGGTTAATTAGGGGATATCCGTGTAGAAATCATTATAATCACACACGGTTAAATATCCGTGTGTAGTTTCTGATCTATTCACACACCCTGGCTTTAAACACGGCAGGAAATCCGTGTAGCTCTTCCATTAATGTCCATGTGCAATCTCTTTTTCTGTAGTAGTGTGTATCGTTATTCTCTCTAAAAATTAGACGGTTTCAACTCAGATCAAGCCTTGTTTTAACTATAAAATATTTGACCAAGAAATATATATCATACTTCGAGCCTCCTCTTTAAAAAAAATGTGCACCTTAACTAAAACATAATTCAATATAGTTAAAAGGTGTGCATTTTGAGTTTAAAATAAATGACGTTATTTCAAAAACTATTATGTTGTTTATTTCAGTTATAGAAGTATACAATCTACTTGCAAGAGTTGTTCATTCTGAGGGACATGAATATAATTATTAAGAACTCAAATAATAAATTGATAGTTATCAAAATGCATTTCGATTAAGTACGTAATAATTATCATATATCTATTCTGAACTAAAATAAGTATTTATTTATTTTATAGAGTGTACATTGTATGTTGAAGAATTCACTCAAGTAGAAAAAAAATGCACATCATTTTGGGGGGGGGGGGGGGGGGGGATTAGGGGGAAGCATTTGAAAAAGGCGAGACTATGTGATAGAGATAACACAGCTTTGACCAAAGTCAAAGGTTGTTAGCATTTCTGTTAAGCATTTCTGTTACAGAATCTTGTTAGATGAGTTTGTTAGAATAGTTGTTAAGCATTAATTAGCTACTGATTTCATAGGCTATATAAAGCCTCTCCTGTACATGTAACAGATCAAGGAAATTAATAAAATAAAATCTTTCTCTCTTTACTGTTCTTCAATACTTAACATGGTATCAAGAGCCTCTTGGCAAACGCCTTGAGCTGATACTCTTCCGCCCCCTTTACCAGTATCCTCTTTTTCAGCTTATCATGGCTGACCCCCTCCCAATCCTGCCTCCCACCCCTCTCCTCTACCCACTGTTATCAACCCGATCCAATTCCATTACTCAATCAATCCCAAACTTGATGAATCGAATTTTTTACTTTGGAAATCGCAAGTATTACCTGTCATCCGAGGTCATGGTCTTCTCTCTTTCCTCAATTCATCTTCTTCCGCTGCCTCGAGCACTGTCACAGCCTCCCCCAGTAGCAGCTCCCCTTCGCAATCTGACATGTGGAAAAGGCAAGATCAGCTCATTTTGGCTTGGCTTCTCTCTAGCCTTGGTCCGACGATTCTTCCCCAGGCAGTTTGCTGTGAATCCTCCGCTGATCTCTGGCGCATGCTTCACTAGACTTACTCGATTCAATCCACCTCTCGTGTGCTTGAGTTAAAGCTTCAGCTTCAAACCTTGAAGAAAGGCAATCTGACCTGCACGGAGTACCTTAACCGCCTCAAATCCGTTGCTCTCCAGTTGCGTTCTATTGGCTGTGCTGTCAGGGATCAAGATTTATCTCTATGCCTCTTTGCTGGTCTGCCGCCTGAGTACAACTCGCTTGTCACCTCTCTTACATCGCAGTGCACAACCTTCTCCATTGCCGATCTCCATGGTCACCTCCTCAATTTTAAATCTCGGCTAGCTTCTCAAGCGATGTGCGATCATGCTGCTCACTTAACCTTGAGTGATTCTTCCAAACCGACCCCTCCGACTTCCTTTATTCCCAACAGAGCCGGTTCGGGTTCATTTTCTTCCGGACCTGTTAATACCTCTACTGTTCAATCTGCTCTGCTTTTGTCTACTCCTCTTCCTGCTGGGTCCAATTCTGCCTCTTCTCCAAATCTTTCCTCAGTTTTGGCTCCCGCACTTCTCTCTACTCTTCCTTGGCAAACTCAGCAGCAATTGGCTACTGCTTATATCTCTCAGCAGCTCAGTAGATCAAATCACAGAGGAGGAAGAGGCAGGGGTCGGGGTCGTGGTCATGGGAGATCAAATTACTCATTTCGAGCTTCTCAGCCTGGCTCTCAAGGTCGTGGAAATGGGGGCACTGGTGTCACTGGTGGCCATAGTGGCCAAAGTAACACTGCTACTTTGCAATGCCAAATTTGTTTGAAGATCGGTCACACTGCCAAGGAGTGTTGGTGCCATTATGATGATGATTCTTCGCCTCCACCTCAGGTCAATCTTGCTCAACCCTCCTCTTCGCCTACCAGTGATTGGTTTCTTGATTTCGGTGCCTCTTCTCACATTGTTCCCGACCTGAATTGTCTCACTGACTACACTCATTATCAAGGTAATGATGTAGTTCGAGTTGGCAATGGCCTTGGTTTATCCATTTCTCACACTGGCTCCTCTTTTCTGTCCTCTGGCCAGCACAAATTGACCCTTGCAAATGTTCTGCATGTCCCAAACTTTACCAAAAGGCTTATCAATATTTCTCGGCTCACTCGAGACAACAATGTAATTGTTGAATTTAATAATTCTAGTTGTGTGATTAAGGATCCCAAGACTCACAAGGTGCTGCTTGAAGGAGATCTTTCTCAGGGTCTTTACTGTCTACCCAATGCTGCTGCTCTACTATGTGATGTTTCTAATGGCGACCTTTGGCATCATCGGCTTGGTCACACATCCTCTCCTATTCTTTAGCACTTACAAAAGACTCATCTTATTCCCTCTGTCTCTCTCGAGTCTCATTGTGATGCTTGTAATAAATTCAAAAGTCATAGATTGCCCTTCTCCTTATCTTCACATAAGGCTTCTCAGCCATTAGAACTAGTGCATGTTGATGTTTGGGGCCCCTCTCCTGTAACTTCTTCCCTTGGCAAAAGATTTTATGTACTGTTTGTTGATGATTTTTCTCGTTTCTCTTGGTTATTCACTTGCTCTTCCAAGTCTCAAGTGGCTGATATTTTTGCAGGTTTTAAGACCCGAGTGGAAAATCTTCTTTCTTCATCTCTCAAAACCTTACAATGTGATGGAGGCACTAAATTTAAACCCCTTATGAGCCGGTTTCCTGCCCCTATACCCCAGAGCAAAATGGTGTTGTTGAACGCAAGCATAGGCATGTAGTGGAACTTGCCTTGGCATCCATGGATCAAGCTTTTATTCCTCTTGCATATTGGGATCACATCTTTGAAAGTATTGTGTTCATCGTCAATCGGCTTCCCACAGCAGTTCTGAATTTCAAATCACCTTATGAGCTTCTTTTCAGCCGCCAACATAACTATACATTTTTTTAAAGTTCTTGGCTGCCTTTGTTACCCTTGGTTGCGCCCTTATGCAAAAACCAAACTCGAACCTCGTTCTCTTCCCTGTATCTTTCTTAGCTACTATTCTCTTCACAAAGGGTATAAGTGCTTACATCTACCAACTAATCGGGTTTACATTTCCCATCATGTTGTTTTTCATGAATCTCATTTTCCTTTTTCCAACTCTTCGTCACAACCTACATCCTCTTCACAGCCTTCTTCATCTTTTAATTCCTTAACTATTCTCCTATTCCAGCAGCTTCTTCCCTCTCTGCCTCCTCTACACCCTCCTTATCTCCTTCACCATCACCTCAAATTTCTCCTCGCCTTCCTTCCCTACCTCCAGCCTCTTCATCTCACACTCACCAAATGACCACTCGGACAAGGGATCATACCAGAACCCAACGGAAATTTCCTGATTTTGTTACATACACGGCTTCACCCTCTATTGAGCAGGAACCGACTTATTTCACTCAAGCCAAAACCTCTTCCGAATGGCAACGTGCCATGGCTCTTGAGCTTGATGCCCTTGCTCAAAATAAAACTTGGGAACTTGTTCCACTTCCCGAGCACCACAATATTGTTGGTTGTAAATTGGTTTACCAAATTAAGCGCAAAGCTGATGGCACAATTTATCGCTTCAAAGCTCGTCTTGTGGCCAAGGGTTACACCCAAGAAGAGGGCATTGACTACACAGAGACCTTTAGCCCTGTGGTTAAACTGGTCACTATTCGTACTCTTCTCTCCTTAGTCCTTTTCAAAGGTTGGCCACTTCGTCAACTTGATGTGAATAACGATTTTCTTCATGGCGACCTCAATGAAGTGGTTTACATGGCTCAGCCTCCGGGCATTGTTGACCCTGATTTTCCCACTCATGTTTGTCTTCTCAAAAAGGCTCTCTATGGTCTCAAGCAAGCTCCACGTGCATAGTTTCACCGACTTCGGGACTTTCTTGCTTCTCTCGGGTTTGTGACTTCCCTATCTGATTCTTCTCTTTTCATCAAGCGCACTACTCATGATGCTATCTATCTCCTTGTTTATGTCGATGATATTATTATCACCGGCACTTCGCAGCCTCTTGTTGATCACCTTATCTCTAGTCTTCATGCTACTTTCACCATTAAATACCTTGACTGCCTTTCTTATTTTTTGGGTATCAAGGCCACCTACACTGATAATGGCCTTCTCCTTTCCCAAAGTCAGTACAATGATGACCTTTTACATAGAGCTAAAATGGAGGGTGCCAAACCTATTTCTACTCATATGTAAAGTGGTCTTCAACTCTCAAAACTTCAAGGTGACCCACTTTCTGATCCTCATTTGTATAGAAGTATTGTAGGGGCTCTTCAGTATGCTACCATTACCCGTCCCGAAATCGCCTTTGCAGTCAATCGGGTCTCTCTTTTCATGCATTCACCAACTGAAACTCACTGGTCAGCGGTCAAGCGCCTTCTTCGTTACCTTAAAGGCACTATTACCTATGGCTTGCTTCTTCACCCCTCTTCTCATCTTTCCCTTCAGGTTTTCTCGGATGCTGATTGGGCCGGCAGCCCCGATGACCGCCGCTCTACCACTAGCTACTGTGTCTTCCTTGGCAACTCTCTTGTCTCATGATCTTCCAAAAAGCAAACTACTATTGCTCGGTCTAGTACAGAGGCAGAGTACCGGGCACTTGCTGCTGCTGCAGCTGAAGTCGTGTGGCTTCAGTCCCTTCTTCAAGAGCTTATCTCTGATCCTATTGCCCCTTCGATTTTGTGGTGTGACAACCTTGGTGCAGCTTTCCTTGCTGCCAACCCAGTCCATCATGCACGCACCAAACATATTGAGGTCGACATACATTTTGTTCTAGACTTGGTAGCCTCTCGTCGTCTCCATGTCCGATTCTTGTCTTCTCACGATCAGCTCGCTGATGCTCTTACCAAAAGCCTGGGTACATCTCGGTTTACTGATCTGCGCTCCAAGCTCTGTGTCCTTTCTTCTACACAGGACTTGAGGGGGGTGATAGAGATAACACAGCTTTGACCAAAGTCAAAAGTTGTTAGCATTTCTGTTAAGCATCTCTGTTACAGAATCTTGTTAGATGAGTTTGTTAAAATAGTTGTTAAGCATTGATTAGCTACTGATTTCATAGGCTATATAAAGCCTCTCCTGTACGGAAATTAATACAAAAGAAAATCTTTCTCTCTTTAACACTATCTCTCAATTAGAATTGAAACGCTACAACATGTTATAAATTAATTGTGTATTGTAAAGTTGATTCATGTAACAGGCTTGTACTGTATCTGTGGCTGTTTTCTCATAAAAACAGAACCATACTATTTTAATTCAGAAAAAAAAAAAAAACAGAATTGTACGGTGTAATCCATATTTAATTTGCAAGAATTATAAATTTTAATTCTAAATCGTACAATTTAAATTGCATCTCTCTGTATGACTGTATCTACTGTCAATGTGTTGAGGTCAGAGGCAGAGAGCAAAAAATTAAACCAACTTATCAATGTCACGCAATGCATATCCGTTATAGAACAGATTGTAATGCCACTGTACGTATCTCGAGTGTTTGAGCTATCTCGAACTATATAGTATGAAATAAAATGTACGGATCCACATCCAGCCGTATTTTTCGCTCACACCGACGCGTAAGCATGCCTCTTCTCTCTTCTCGCCACCTATTTCTTCTCTCCTCCTCTTATAAAACCAATCTCTCCCTTTCCACCGACACCTTCTCTTTGCTCTTCTCCCCTCCTCTAGTTTCTAGATCCTTCCTTTCCTTTCTCTGATCACTCCAGGAGAGAGAGAGAGATGGGCAGGCAACCGTGCTGTGCAAAGGTGGGGTTAAAGAAAGGCCCCTGGAGCCCAGACGAAGATAAAAGGCTGCTCGATTTTTTACTCAACAATCCCCTTTGCTGCTGGCGCCTTATCCCCAAGCTAGCTGGTACTTAATTCTATTATTGTAATTTAATTTATCTATACATTTCACATTCACGCTCGATTTTCCTCTTGTTTTGGTCGAAATTAATTAATCCGTTGTTGCTTGGTTTGTGTAGGTTTGCTGAGGTGTGGGAAGAGTTGTAGATTAAGGTGGCTAAATTATCTCAGACCTGATTTGAAGAGAGGATTCTTGTCTGAATCTGAAGAGAAGCTTGTAATCGATCTCCATGCTCAGTTCGGAAACAGGTTCTCTCTCTCTCTTCCTTTCTCAGTTTTTCTCATAAAACAGAAATAGAAATAAATGTTTTCTGTTTCCTCTCTTTCTTTATATTTTCGTTATAGTTTCTGTTTCCTTTATATTTTCTTTGTAGGTGGTCGAAGATTGCGGCTCAGTTACCGGGCCGAACCGACAACGAGATTAAGAACCTATGGAATACTCACATCAAGAAAAAGCTGGCCAAAATGGGCATCGACCCGATAACCCACAAGCCCGTTTCTCCATCGGAGAATGCCTCTGATGATCACCATGGAGAAGGAGAGGAAGAGGAAGAGAAGACTCCTACGGTTAGTCTCTGTTCTGACTCGGAGAAAAGCCTCGTAAGCTCCTCTGTTTCATCTTCGGCTTGTTCTTCGAACTCAGCTTCTCTGAGCAAAGACGAGGCGATAGAGGTACCAACGATAGATTGGGATGAACCAATGTGGCTTTTGGAGATGGATGAATTCAAGAACTTCGAGTTTTTTTCTGCTGATCTTGATTCAAATCTCTGTTTTTGATCAGGAATTATTATCTGATGCTCAGTTGTGTTCTTAGCATTTGTGCAGTTTCTGAGAAGCTTTTAAAAAACTTTTCATATGGAAATTATCATCTGATCTAGGTGGAAAGCTGGAATTTTTACCTTTTTTAGGGGCTGCTTTCTAATGTCCTTTCAATATGCACGCGGTCAGTGAGGTACATGAAATGTGAAGTATATATTATAATTTTATCTGATAGTACAGGATTTGACAATGTTCGTTGTCGGCTTTATCCTGCTCTGTTGGTAAATTAATTACTATTTCTTTTTTGGCAATTTGTAAATAAAAATTTCGTCTTCGTCTTATTATATGCCGACATTTTTATTAATATCCAAAGTTTAATACAAATTATTAATTATACCCAGAACTCAACTCAATATCGAAATATACCCAAGCCGGTCATTTTCTGGCCGGCTATGTTCCCTCCCTAAGCCGGCCATAAAATGGCCGGCTATGTACTTTTTTTTTTTTTTTTAGAGAGACACTGAAGATCAAAATATTGAAATCTAACTCTGAAAATTTGAAATTTTTGTTTAAATTATTTGTTATATTACTTCTATGAGGAGGGATCAAATTACAACAATTATTTTTTTTATTTTCAAAGTCCAAATCGTCAATCCAAACCGTTCAACATGATTTCCACAATAAACTGTGCTTGCAGATCAAATTTTACATTTTTTGAATTTGTTTACTATTTATTAAGTATTTTTCAAAAAATAGTCATATTCAGACCATTGAATTTTGTACCCATCTTAATAAATAGTAAAAAAATTCAAAAAAATGTAAAATTTGATCTGCAAGCACATTTTATTTAGATAATCATGTTGAACGGTTTGGATCGACGATTTGGACTTTGAAAATGAAAAAAATGGTTGTTGTAACTTGATCCCTCCTCTACTTCTTTTGATGTATAATTAGCATATTTATACTAAAATACGCTAGAATACTTGAAATTATGTTGAATTACACTATATTACGTTCAATTATACTAAATTACGTTAAATTACAATAACTTCGCTAATTATGCTGAAATACAGTAAAAAAACACTAAACTACACAAAATTACGCTATAGTAGACTGATTTTGCTCATCTTTCATGAATCATAAAAAATAGTAAAAAAATTCCAAAAATAGTAAAAATTGGTAATCTGCAAGTTCATTATGTAACTAATTTACTGAGCTACTTGGATTGAATGATAGAAATGAAAATCTTAATCAGAAACTTCAACTCAAGTTTTGAGGCACTTTTCTTAGTTTTTTGGCAATTGTGAATTTTGAAATCTGGCATAGCCAGCACGGACGCATGCGCATTTTCGCAATCTTTCCGAAAAGTGGTCATTTGCTGAAATCGGACACTCGAGCGCCGTTTTATGACCGTTTGAAGTTTCATCGTCGTTTTTCTCCTTTTCAGTGAAGATATCGTCCCTATTCATATCGTATTTTAGCGTAATTTACCGTATTTTAACGTAATTTAACGTAATTTATCATTTTTCTCCTTATTCAACATAATTTCAATTAATCTATCGTATTTTAGTATAAATATGCTAATTATACATCATAGAAGTAATATAACAAATAATTTAAACAAAAATTTCAAATTTTCAGAGTTAGATTTCAATATTTTGATCTTCATAGTGTCTCTCTAAAAAAAAAAAAAAAAAAAAAAAAAAAGGTACATAGCCGGCCATTTTATGGCCGGCTTAGGGAGGGAACATAGCCGGCCAGAAAATGGCCGGTTTGGGTATATTTCGATATTGAGTTGAGTTCTGGATATAATTAATAATTTGTATTAAACTTTGGATATTAATAAAAATGTCGGTATTATATGTCATTAACTGAATATTCTTGTGAGTCGTGATCATAGTTTTGTGTGCTAATTATTTGATTTATTTCCTTCTAACTGTATAATATCTTTCTAGTAGCTTTAAATGCACAGATGCACAAGCTAGTTTATTTTCAAATCATTTTTTAAATTAACTTTTGGCCGTCTGAGTTAATAAAAAAATTCAACTTATTGTTTTTTTCTTATTTATATATTGGAAATAAATCTGCTGTTATTTCTTGAGAATAACAAGAACCTGTTATTCCGATCCCGATCTTAACTGTTGGTCTTCATTGATATTCGTGTATGAAAAGATTACTTCGTTGAGATTCACGGAAAGTTTGAACGGTTAGGATCGGAATAACAGGTTTGGGAATAACAGCCAGCAGATTTATTTCCTTGCATATTATCCATTCGATCGCGATCTCTATCTCTCTACGAGAGACTCAGATTCGACTTTCATGGAAGACATGTAAAGGTGCCGGGTGTGTGTACACACACACGCAAGTTTATTGTATTAAATTTAGTTATACATGCAAGCTTTGATCACTATTCTTGGGGAAGTGCAACGGTTTTTCAAGAAAACATTTTGAAATATTTTCCCTTCTTATTTATACTCTGCACGTCTGTATTGTACTATTGTGTTCATGTTTATCTCTGATTCATTGTCCAAGGGCACGAGTAATTCATCTCCATTTAGCAACCATACAACTAATTATAATTTCCTTATTCATTGTTCCGAAATTTTTATTAATAACGTTAAAAGAAAAAATTACAAACATATCATGTCTCTTATGGAAATTCGAAATATGATATTTCCCCTTGAATTATCCACCATCATACTTCTGAATTATCCAGCAAGATTGCATAGGTCCAAGGATTATCAAGTAGAATTAGTTTTTTTTTCCTAATTTTACTAAATAATCCAATAGAATTACAACTTTTTTCCAATTAATATAATTATATGTTTGTTGACTAATTTAAGTTGTTTTCTTAATTTTTAGAACGGTTACGAGATACCCAAGATCATGATTAATTTTTAATTTTTGTAAGAATGTTAACAATAAAAAAATTTGGTAATCTGAATAACATTTTTATTATCGTTAGCAATACTTGTGTGTCATGGAGCATCATTTAGATCATAATTAATTTTTAATTTCATCTAGATCATAATTAATTTTTAATTTTTGTAAGAATGTTAATTATAAAAAATTTGACAATCTTAATAACATTTTTGTTATCGTCAGCAATACTTGTACGTCATGGAGCATCATCCAGATCATGATTAATTTTTAACTATAAAAAATTTGATAATTTGAATAACATTTTTGTTATCGTCAGCAACACTTTGTGCGTCATGGAGCATCAGACCATGATTAATTTTTAATTTTTGTAAGAATGTTAACTATAAAAAAATTTATAATTTGAATAACATTTTTGTTATTGTCAGTAACACTTGTGCGTCACGGAGCATCATAGATCATGATTAATTTTTAATTTTTGTAAGAATGTTAACTTTAAAAAATTTGACAATCTGAATAACATTTTTGTTATTGTCAGCAACACTTGTACGTCATGGAGCATCATTCAGATCATGATTAATTAAATTTTTAATTTTTGTAAGAATGTTAACTATAAAAAATTTGATAATTTGAATAACATTTTTGTTATCGTCAACAACACTTGTGCGTCACGGAGCATCATTCAGATCATGATTAATTTTTAATTTTTATAAGAATGTTAACTATAAAAAATTTGATAATTTGAATAACATTTTTGTTATCGTCAGCAACACTTGTGCGTCACGGAGCTCAGATCATGATTAATTTTTAATTTTTTTAAGAATGTTAACTTTAAAAAATTTGACAATCTGAATAATTTTTGTTATCGTCAGCAACACTTGTGTGTCACGGAGCATCACAAATCATGATTAATTTTTAATTTTTGTAAGAATGTTAACTTTAAAAATTTGACAATCTGAATAATTTTTGTTATCGTCAGCAACACTTGTGCGTCACGGAGCATCATTCAGATCATGATTAATTTTTAATTTTTGTATGAATGTTAACTTTAAAAAATTTGACAATATGAATAACATTTTTGCTATCGTCAGTAACACTTGTGTGTCACGGAGCATCACAAATCATGATTAATTTTTAATTTTTGTAAGAATGTTAACTTTAAAAAATTTGACAATCTGAATAACATTTTTGTTATCGTCAGCAACACTTGTGCGTCACGGAGCATCATTTAGATCATGATTAATTTTTAATTTTTGTAAGAATGTTAACTTTAAAAAATTTGACAATCTGAATAACATTCTTGTTATCGTCAGCAACACTTGTGCGTCACGGAGCATCATTCAAATCATGATTAATTTTTAATTTTTGTAAGAATGTTAACTTTAAAAAATTTGACAATCTGAATAACACTTTTGTTATCGTCAGCAACACTTGTGCGTCACGGAGCATATTCAGATCATTATTAATTTTTAATTTTTGTAAGAATGTTAACTTTAAAAAATTTGACAATATGAATAACATGTTTGTTATCGTCAGTAACACTTGTGCGTCATGGAGCATCGCTTTCTTATTAGTTTCTGAACAATTGAATGTATGCAAGTTTTATTGCACAGATCTTATAATATGTGAATCTTTAATCGAACACGTATATAAATTTGCAATGGTAATTTTAATGTTCCTAGCTTCAATTTTTATGGTGCATCTAGCGATATCTATTCTTCATAAGGGTATTTTATATAAATAGATCATATTCTTAAAAAAAAAAACTAGTTCTACTTATAGATTATTCTGCAAATGAGATTAAAAAAAAAAGAATCTAATTCCGTTGAATAATTCAGTGAACTTGATCATGTATTCTGCTGGATAATTCAGTAGAAGTGTCATATTTGAAATTTCTATGAAGTCGTGATATTTTCTGTATTTTTTTTGTTTGATGTTATTAATAAAATTTTCGGTTCATTGTTAATGCATGAAGAACTGAAGATTCATTATTAATAATGAAACTAAACAAAAACAAAAACAAAAACAAAATTCATCGTCTAATCAACAATCTGTCCCTATTTAGTATTTACAAGTAATTATTGCTATATTGAAGAAATTAATAATGTGTTCCTCTAACGAATTAGTGCTTCTCTCTTTGATTACTATTCTGAACGTGTATAAATAACTACAATAATTTTGCAACTTTTTAATTATGCTAATTCCATCACGCATCCTTTTTTTCTTTTAACTCGAGATGAAAAGCATAAAACGGTCCCACTTTGTAATCGCCAGTTCGCCACAACACAAATTAACAGACACGGTCCCCTTATTTTCCCATGATCTGAAGCTAAACCACAAGAGAAAAAGTGCACGACCATAGATGCTTAAAAAAATACAATCCATGCAATGATTGCAATCCAAACACAAATGTTAGTGGAACTGCAAAAGTTAGGGAAAAGGAGGAGATTTGGATTATGAAAATAGTGCGAGTGTGCGTTGTGATATGATATGAGATCTTGCTTTGTCAAGAAATAAATGTTTTCTCTTGCATGGGGCGGTGCGGTGTTGTATGCATAGTGACATAACTCGCGAATTATTCGCGAATAATTCGTTTTTTCAACATAACCGCACCGAACACCGTATTATACGTGGAAAAACGTATACTACGTTTTATTCGCGAATAAAACGCGTATAAAACGCGAGATATGAATTATTCGCGATAAAAACGCCAAAAAAATATTTTTTTTTGAATTATATCCGAATTATACCCGAATCACGAATTTTCGACCTCGCCGAACCGAACCCGAACTTTTGATTTGTTACTATGGTTGTATGTAATGTAATTGTCGGCACGGCCTTTAACAAAATGTTAACTCGATCCCAATGTTTTTGTAAATATAAAAAATAAAAACAAAATGCATCCGGGCATGATTTGAGACGGATCCTAGACACTAATCGGGTATCAAGATCCAAAATTCAACTTGGTCAAATTTATTAAACCTATGGTATTGCGTATTGGTTGGATTGATACATGATTTAATTCAAAAATATTAACCTGATGGTAACGCGTGTTGGTTGGATCCGACATTTTTATTAATATCCAAAGTTAATTACAAATTAATAAATATACCCAGAATCAGTGGGTATTTCGAAAAATGAAATCTAACACTTAAAATTCGAATTTTTTGTTTAAATTATTTGTTAGATTACTTCTTTTGATGTATAATTAGCATATTTATACTAAAATACACTATATTACTTGAAATTATGTTAGAATCTAACCGGTTTAGACATTTTTCGAAATACCCACTGATTATGGATATATTTATTAATTTGTAATTAACTTTGGATATTAATAAAAATGTCGGTGGTTGGATTGATGGTAACGCCTGACGGAAATATGTACTGCACGGGAGAAAAATTTTCTGTCCACTTATCACACCAATTAATTAAATGACAAAACAAATTATAATCAACCATGAAAATCAACGAAAAAAAGAGTGGACAATATAAATCATCCCGTCCACAAAGAAACTGGAACGGAATTGTCTATTCCGTCCACGTGTTTCCCTTTCCTTGATTTATAAAATGTAGTTTTCATTGGCACCATTTCTAATTTCGTTTATACTCACTTAATTCAGAAGGTTTCACAAGTGAACAAGATATTTATTCTTGTGAATATCACTACTACAAAAATTGACTTTGTACACTGCACATTGTATACGGATTTGGCAATTATATTAAAAACAGTGTACAAAATATGATTTTTTACTTGTTCAAAAGATCTGCACGATTTCTACACGGATAATTAGTTAATAATCAGTGTATAATTATTAGAGAGAGCTACACGGTTTATTAGAAACCAAAAATCCGTGTGTAAAGAGGTCCGTGTGCAAATAATTGAGAGAGCTACACGGACTTTTAATACAAAGCCGTGTAGGAATATTACACACGGTTTTTTGATAATATATCCGTGTAGAAATAGTATAATTGTACACGGATTAATAACAAAAGAGCCGTGTATGTTTAGTTGGAGAGCTACACGGCTTTATAACTAAATAGCCGTGTATAATAGTGTAGGGTTTTAATGTCTTCCCCTTCCAGCGCCGTTTTGATAAAGTCTTTTAGTTAATACATCTCTCTGAACTGAGCTTTTTCCTATCAGATTTCTGCGAATTGATCGAGGCCAGCAGCTGAGATCTGAGATCTTTGAATTAAGTTTGTATTTTCTCCTCTCCATCTTTCTAAGGTTAGTAATATGTATTTAAATCATTTTCTTCCTCTAATTTTCTGTTATTTAGGTTTATTTAGGTCATTTCATGCATGCTTGATTTCTTAATTTTAGATGTAATTAATTAGTGTATTGTGGTCCAATAACCGACCTTTAGATGCTTTTAGGTCCATGCCCGTTCAAAATTAATCCAATAGGGATTAATTTTGGATAGTCCCCGTTTTGGGACTGCTCTTTGAATATTATGTCTCATTTAGGATGTGAACACATATTAGCGGGATTTAATTAGTATTTGAGGAAAGTTCGACAGTATTCTCCTCAAATTATAATTTTGTAGAATGTGACAAAGCAAGCGCATTACACCAAGGATCAGATCGACGATGTGCGGTGCATGTGGGCAAGGTGGTTTGCCATGGAATTTTGTAATCCTCGATATGGATTTGCATAGATTTGTAATAAAAATATGTTTCGAATGAATTTATTGCTATATGAATTTTGTATAAATTTAGTAATTTCTTGCTAATTAATCTGTTTCGAATGAATATTTGTATTTCTGTTGCAAAAAATTGGCTAGCAGAGCTGGAGGCTAGCCCAAAAACAAAATATACAAAAAAAAAAAGTATTTATACACGGATATTTCACAATTGTGCGTGTACGATAGAAAAAACAAAATCAAAAATTAGCTATTGCACACGGTTATTTAACAGTTGTCCGTGTACAATAGCATAGAGCTACACGGACATTTTATAAAAAACCGTGTGCAATACTAATCATACACGGATATTTTAGAAAAATCCGTGTATGATAGCCTTGCTGGAGGCGAAATACAAAAAATCTTCAACTATTTGTACACGGATATTTACCAAAAGTCCGTGTATAATAGCTAAGAGAGCTACACGGACTTTTAATACAAAGCCGTGTAGAAAGAGGAATCGTACACGGTTAATTAGGGGATATCCGTGTAGCTCGGTAACTTGTAGAGCGACACCGGCAGGTCGTTGTACACGGTTAATTAGGGAATATCCGTCTAGAAATCATTATAATCACACACGGTTAAATATCCGTGTGTAGTTTCTGACCTATCATACACCCTGGCTTTAAACACAGCAGGAAATCCGTGTAGCTCTTCCATTAATGTCCGTGTGCAATCTGTTTTTCTGTAGTAGTGTATTCTTGTTATATAATATTGAAAGTTCGTGAACTCCAACCCTGTTTTTGTTGTTTCCAATAACAATTAGTTGTGTTCAGAGAATTGTATTTTTTTTTCACTTCTATGAAAATTTTGTTTCTCATAGAGGCCAATTTTTTTTATTATATCCTCCGTAAATTAAAAAACCCCAAACATGTCTTCCATTTTTTAATTCAAATGTTATTTTCATTTTTTTTAGTTCAAATGTTATTAATTATATGTTTTCATTTTGAAATTTAGTTTAGCGTTTTTGGTATTCAGATCTAAGGTATGCCATTATGAAAAAAGACAATCGCTAAGATTTAGTTTAGTGTTTTTATTTTGAAATTTTTCAAAAATAAAACAAAAAAGCTGCAGAACCGCCAAGAATCCAGGCAGTTGGGGCACTTTTAAAAAATATGAGGGCATATTTGGAATTTTTTAATTTATTGGAGGATTTTTAAAACAATTGGTCACAGGGGTGATGAAGCCAAAACATGTAGTGAAATCTTCCAGAAAATGGCGAAAAGTGAATGCAAAGTAGTCATTTTTCCGATTTATTTACTGCAAACGTGTTTTTAGATCTTTTTGGCAGGTTTTTGAGAAAGTTGCGTATTTAGGCCAAAAACAGAGCAAAAGTGTCGAATTTAGGCGATTTCTGAAGATAACACCAAAATAGGGCATCACATGAAGCATGTAACACCTCACATGAAGTGCACAACATGCGAAATTACAGCAAAATCCGCTAAGTCAGGAAGTCGTGCGGGGTCCCCTATGCCACATGCGGCATAGATTTATGCCGCACGATCCGTGGACTCAATTTGTGGACTGTTTTGATTCTGATCGAATCTCCACCGTTGATGCTATTTTCGGCAGAAATCTTCTAAGAGGACGCAATTGCTTCAGCGGCAAGCTTTCATAGCTATTTTTGCCTTCCTCTGAGCAAACTTGAAGTGCACTCTAAGTTTGCACTACCTCCACTGCTTCCGCCACTCCATCTCTTATTTAGAAAGACTATAAATACCCTCTTGTAATAGAATTTTAGTGTGCGTGTTTAATTATGTTAAGTCCATAGAATAGAGATTAGCAGTCCTCATTGCTAGGTTAGGTTAGAGAGTTACTTAGAGAAAGAGGAGTAGCTATCGGAAGCCAAGCATGAGAAGAAGGCGTCATCTAAGGAGGCAGAGGTTCAACCATCTTCAATTGGGTTGTAATTTATGTTATCTTTATTTTATTCATGTTATTTTGCTATGACCATGAGTAGCTAATTCTCTCATCTCTAGGGTGAGGGTTGTGATCGAATTCTTAATTATGTTTTAATATATGTTTATGTTTTGTGTATGTTGATTTGAGTTTGCTTTATTATTTAAACTCTTTTTATTAAATCATTGCATACATAGTTCTGTCTACTATATGTCAGTAACCCTCCACATACCAAAAGGTGTATGATTTCATTGCATCCCGGTGTGAGGAGGGTAATGCATGTAAGTATATATAACACTTCGGCTAACAAGGCCTGGCAGCGGTTCAAAGACTATGGTTATAACCCAGTGGGCTCCATTGGCAGGATAGCGTAAATTGGTAATTTAGATCGTATTAGGAAACACCTAAACTAGGTAAGGTCTTTGGGATATTTAATTGAGGGGTAGAATAAGAATTGATCAATTGTGTTTGTGTGAGAAATATAATTGCATACCTATAATACTTTGAATTGATAGCCCCAAAAACCGATCGCAAAATTAGAAAACCTTTCAAATCACGTACACAGAAACCCAGCACGCCCTGTGGGGGTAGTGACAGTGCCGCATGCGAGGTAGCTGTGGGACAATCTAGGCCGTATGCGGGGTGACAGGCTGCATGCGGGGTAGAGAGACGTCAGAACTTATATTTTGCATAATTAATAAGGAGAGAACCTGAACCCTAGAGAATCTCTACCTTTTTATTATTAAAAACTTGAGGGTATTGAGGTAATGAACCCAAACCTTAGCACAATTAGTTCCACTGCATAAACCTTGAGGGTATTGAACCCTACTTTTTTATTATTAAAAACTATTTTAAACTTGTTTTCAAAACCCCTAAAGTACCTAGACTAGTGAAAATTATTAGAAATCCAATACACTATCCATGTGGATCGACACCCCAATTATACTACACGGTAGGATCATGCGCTTGTGATATAAACGCAAGTAGAATTAGGGTTAAAAGGTATATTAATTTATACTGAAAGTTGTTAGTACCATTTTGGACTCATCAAGGGGCTACACTTAGGAGTGAAAACAGAGGGAATAATTTTTATTTTTTTTAACAAAATAAAAATTCCCAACCATCATTTATTTTCTGTTTATTTTCAACGATCTGATTATAATTTGAATTATGATTTGGATATGTGGACAGAGATGTCCATTGAAATTCTCGTCATTCCTACGTATCGACATTTCCTAGGAATGTATCCTTTTTCGATTTTTTTCACTTTTTCTATTAATAAAAAAATCGGATAATTTGAGACCATAGACACTAATGAATCCATATCCTCTAAGGTAACATAATATTTTTGTTTGGATCACGACCGTCTGATTGGTATCCGGGTCAATCCGGCTCGAGATGGAACATACAGAGTCGCTTTAATAGTCGGACTCTTTAATAGTCGTGCATATTCTGATTGGACGGCCCAGATCCAAACAAAAATATTTTGTTACCTTAGGTGATACGAATTCAGACACTAATCGATCGAGTATCAAGATCAAGAATTCTACTTGGTCAAAAATATTAACCTGATGGTAATGCATATTGGTTGGATGATGTATGATTCAATTCAAAAATATTAACCTGATGGTAATGCGTGTTGGTTGGATTGATGATTTAATTCAAAAATATTAACATGATGGTAACGCGTGTTGGTTGGATTGATAATTTACCCTTGATCAATTAAGCTACTATCATTTTTATAAAAATATATTGGATTGATGATTTAATTCAAAAATATTTCACTTGATGGTAATGCGTGTTAGTTGGATACTTGAATTGAAGATTGATTATTTACTTAAAATAGTATGTGGATTGAAAATTTCCAATTCCAATTCACAAGCAAGCAATCAGAACTTTGAATTTACAGAAGTCAAACAAAAGAAAATAATTTACGATAATTTACGAAAATTGATGAAAAGTAACTTCAAGTCAAACAAAACTAACGATAATTTACAAGACTTTTAAGTCTCATTTAGTGAGGCTATTGTAATATTGCATATTACACAATGTCATTGTACTTTATTGTAGCTTTATATCTTTATTTTTAAAATTCAAATAGTCAATCTGAACTAATCTTTATATAAATATGTACTTGCAGACTAAATTTTATATTTTTTTATTTTGTACTTTTTGTTAAATAAGTAGAAAATTACTTGATTTGAAAATTATGAATCAACTTGTCTGAAAGAATAGTAAAAAATCGTAAAAAAATATATAAAATTGAAACTTTAGTATATTTTCATATGAAAATCATATTTAACGGTTCAAATCAACTGTTTGAATTTTGAAAATAAAAATATAAATTGATAATATGAATTGATCCGGAATTTGCACATTACCATAGCCTCACTCAGCCTCATTTTTCATTTTTTTCATTGTTTGTTTGTACGTTCTACACGAGATTCTCTCTCTGCACAGAATCCACCGTGGGCCAGGCCTTGCTGATCCATGAGCCCAAAGTCAAAAGTGGTCTCTATCTGCACAGAATCCCCCGTGGGCCAGGCCTTGCTGATCCATGAGCCCAAAGTCAAAAGTGGTAAATATCGGCCATTGTTAGTTTCAATTTATGTTTGAACAATTTCTTCATGGATTTTTGTTTTTTTTTCATGCACCACTGACTTCGGGCCAATAAGTCACCGCCTTAGGGTTTTTGTATTAACATCACCCTTCTTTTTTCGAAAAAAAAAATAACAGTTATATTAATTATAATTATGATAATATGATAAATATCAAAAGGTCAGCAACAATTTTTTAAAATTATTAATTACAAAAAACATATTTTCCCTGCTTAAAATTCACAGAAAATTTTAAAATAGGAATACCCTAATATTCATATTTTTTTAGAAAATCATGCAAAAATAAAAAAATTATGTACCGTCTGTAAAGTAAAAAATTAATTTGTTTTAATCATCTGATTAAGATAAAAAAAATGTAAATTAAAGGTTATAAGTTTCCAAAAATCTTTTAAACACAACATACGAACCAGTAGAGAGTGCAAAAAAAAATGATCGCAAATTTTATGGGAGGAATTAAAAAATTAAGAATGGAAACTAGATGCAAATTTTATGTAATTTTTATTTTATGAGGAGACCTAATAACAATAAGTTATGTAAAAATGAAATATTTTGAAAAGATTAATTCTGAAAATTTTCAATTCAGAATTAGGGACAAATCAAATATTGGCGAGCTATTTAAACCGCATCCATTCTCCGATGAAAATATTCGCGGCCGGTACAATGCATTTTTACTTTTGAGGGTTTTAATAGTTACAAGTTTATAATTAGAAATAATTCAGGAAAAATATGAATTTAAATAATACGACTATATTTCGGAAATATTTTAATGTTCTATAATGTAAATTGTATATTAATATTAATGTTTTAAAAAACAAACAAAAGGTTCTTAAAATTCTAAAAATAATATGAAACGAATAGTATATTATTCATAAAAAAATTCGGAGAGATGTTAAGAAAACTATTACAAATATTATAGGAGAACTATGTTAGTATGAGTTAACTTGAAAAACAACCATTTTGCCGATATTTTTACTAATATCCAAAAAAATGCAAAATTTACAAATTTGCACCTCATTTGCAAAAATTTCGAATATGCTCAAATCGAGAAATTATTTCGCGCAAAATAATTTCCCGGATTTAAGAATCCTATTTTCGGAAAATTATTTATCAAAAATAGAAATTCTGATTTTCATATTTTAAATAAGAGGGATGCTTCTATGCACCTAAGGACCTATTTGTAAAATGAACATATTTTCATTTTCAAAGTTCAAACAGTCGATCCGACCGTTCAACATTATCTTCATATTAAAATGTACTTGGAGTTCAAATTTTACATTTTTTGAATTTTTTTACTATTTATTAAATATTTTACAAAACTAGTCAAATTCAGACCATTGAATTTTGTACCATCTTAATAAATAGTAAATAAATTCAAAAAAATGCAAAATTTGACCTCCAAGTACATTTTAATATGGAGATAATGTTGAACGGTCGGATCGACTGTTTGAACTTTGAAAATGAAAATATGTTCATTTTACAAATAGGTCCTTAGGTGCATAGAAGAATTTGCCTTTAAATAAATAGAAGATGTTATGATTTATTTATTTTTTGTATTGAAATATTAGAAATATTTTTATATTTCTTTAAAAATACGAATACTATATAATTGAATTTATTAGAAAGACTGCAACAAATAACCCGGATTAACATTTTTCAGGGCAGATTTTTTGCGGCTCTATAAAAATTTAAAATATTTCTCTGTGTGTTACTGGAAAAAAAAAATATTTTAAATCTGAGTTATTAATTTCAGTTTAAAAATCACTTATGAGTAAATAAAGAAAATATCGTGGTTGCATAGGCCGTTGTCTGTTTCACTTATGAATAAATAAACAAAAGTCACTTATGAGTTCAAAAGTCACTTATTAATAAATATTTCGCCTTTTGTTTGTTTCAATTTTTAACCCGTTGTTGCATAGGCCGAAATTATTATTTTTACCATTGAAAAAAATCACAAAATTTGAAAAATTTTGATTTTTGACATGGACGTAACTTGAGGTTGCGGCCAAATAATTGTTATTTTGGCATCAACTTTGACTTTCAATTTGAAATGAGACTCTCTGATTGGTTTGAAACAAATAGACCCAAAAAAAATGTTGCAGCGGATGTTAATAGGAAAAAGAAAGTGTTGGCCGCAATATGTTGGCCGTAACTTGACGTTGCAGTTGTGTCAAAAATAAAATTTTCATAAATTCGTATTTTTTTTTTGTTTATCTTTTGTTTTAATGATAAAAACAAAAATTTCGGCTGCATAGGTAATAGCTGCAGAGATAGTTGTAAATAATTTTGAATTTGAATTCACGCGACAAATGTTGTTGGATATGCACGGTTTAGATCAGTGCTCTGACTATCGCAACTTGGCATTTATTTAATTAATATACTTCCAAATTTTGAGGTTTATAGTTAGACTTGAGAGTGGTCCGATGCCCAATCACCATCGATTTGCTTTTAGATTCGTGCGAAATGCTTTAACCCCGTGCGTGCATGTTTCAAGTTTCGTGCGCACAAATCTTGTACTACATCGAACGGTCAGCGTGGCGTTGAACCTAAAAGTAGATCCGATGGGCATCGGACCTACTCCGTTCTCTTATAGTTATAGATTATAAATCAGAATGGTAGACATTTTAAAATTTTGTGCCTAGATGTGGGCCACCGTTTAAACGATGCCCGGCTGTTGATGGCGCATATCTATGAATACAATTTTAGATATTCTTTTTTTCAAAAGATCAATCATGACGTAGAATTATTTGTTCGTACATGAAAACTAGCTGAGAATTCAGATCCTCTCCAGTACCGTAATAGAATCTTTTACAGTATCTAAGAGGATACTTGTCCAACTAGTAGATAAACGGATCGGACGGTGATAAAATCATATTTGTATGCGAATTGGATATTAAACATATACGAATATATGTAGATATATACATAATTTTTTTATAATATATATTAAACTACATGATATATATTTATTATTCATATACAAATAACTAAAATTTAAAATCTTATTTGTATCTGTATCTGCATGGATATTCGCATATTGGATATCTATATATAATTTTCGGATACGGATTCGGACGTATAATATTTGATATGTTTGCACCCATACTAGCGAGAGGTACATCATGCATTTTACTGGACACTTATGGTGTCTATTAGACGGTCCTCCTTGCGTTAAATTTTTTTCGAATTATACTGGACTCCGACAGTGGAACTGTATCCTCCCAAGTACCTTAGACGATTTCCCTCACTTTACGGTTTGAGATTAAATTTCAGTCGCTTTGGGATTCAGGCTAGTGCAGGGGCAGTATTATTGGGCTTTGAGATTCATGCCAAGTTAAAAAGAACAGTTCGAGTCCACTAATTGTAAAATATTTCCTTGTACAGTAACGAAGAGGATGTGAATTCCCAACAGTGTCCACCAGATGGTCTTCGTTGTTTTAAAAATGTTGGTGCATTTCTATTTTTATCTTCCAACAACAGTGCATGTCCAGAAAAATAGTTGGTTTTTAAATTATTATTTTACCAAACTGGTTTTAATTTTTTTTTAAGAAAAAAGAATAAGTTAGCCTTAATTTTTCTTTAAATTAATTAAAGGGTTTATTTTGATTATTATAGAGAAGTTCAAAGACTCACTTATTTTTCTTTTCAAATACAAGATCCTATCTGATACAAATTGAACTTTTAGAACCAACTTTATTTTTATCTTTTTCAAAACTTAGGAATCAACTTAAAAAATTTCTTAGCATTTACTGAATAAATTTGAGATATCTAACATAGACCATATACTTTTTATAATTTTCAATTTATGTGGTATAAACAACATGAGTCTCTTAATGGAAACACAAATAAGTGTTTTCCACGACATAATAAAATATTCAAGCTTTTAAATATTATGCTAAATCATTGCTATATCGTTCTTTATCGTTATTTTTAGTCATACAACACAAAAATATTAAAATCCTTATTTCAGCTTTTCTTGCCATTATAGAAAAATATAACGAACATTTTCTTCAGTTTTATATTAGTATTAAATCATATGAGCTCATAATTTTTTTTTGTTTATGTTTCACTTCATCTTACAACAAATAGAAAAGAAAAAAAAACATGAAATGCTATATCATTTCCATCATACTTATATTACGAATATACATTACTACAATTGATATGTTATATTATTTACAATTGATAATGCTTAAAATATGAAAAAGTTAATTTAAAAGACAATGTTGATGTTGTAATTTACTGACTATTTTATAACCGTTAAACCATTAAACACCAAAATGACCCTCTTAAAGTTCGGAATTGTTTTTTTAAGTTAGTGGTTTTAAATGCCTACTGACAATTTTATTGGTAAAAAACGTATTTACAATGAGTCAAATGATCGTAATTCTTAAATCTATTCTTTAATATCATAAAATCCTCTAAACTAATATAATATTCTAATCCTCTCGTAATAACTCTAATACTTTAATCATCTCGCTCCACGACCGGATCCGCTTCTTTGACCGCCACTGCGTTCCGACGACGACTGAATCTACTCACTGTCGCGCTCCAATCGAGATGTTAATCACCGTAGTACTTTAATCGCCATCTCGTTCTACGATCGGATCCTCTTCTTTAACTGCCGCCGCGCTCCGACGACGACCGGATCTACTCACCACTGCGCTCTAATTGAGATGTGAATTTTATGCTCCGAACTCCTACGATACCGCACTCTCGGCTCCGATCGACTCCGCTCGGCTCTAGTTCCTCTCCTCTCTCTCATTCTTCTCTCCGCTCGAGAAGGTAGAACCAACAGAGGAGAAGTGTTGCTTCGGAATGAGGACTACAAGAAGTAAAAATAGTGGAGTCAAGTGAAGAAAGAAGGAGAGAGGGGGGGTTAGGTGGAGTTTGGGGGCGGCTGTTGAAAACCCTCAACAAAAGGCTTTTCTCTGTTGCAAGGCTAGTCAGTTCGGAATTGTTAAACTTTATTTTAAATCCTAGCGATATACAATGTTAATATCACGTTAATTCTCTGGGCTACATAATTTCCAAAGAGATAGCCATAGCAGCCGATCCAGACCCGACCCGTTTTAGTGTATCACAGACAAAAGTTAGCTACAGGCTACAGACTGCAGCCAAAACAAAAAGCAATGTATATAGGATACTTTCCGTAAATGTCTATCAAAAATCCTCCGTTGCTTATAGTCTATACTTTGTACTGCCTTGGCTTTTTCCAGCGGGAACACCTTCCCATTTCCCATTCCACCCCGTCTCTCTCTCTTTCTACGCGCCGCTAATTCGCTTTGTCGTCTCTTCTATTACTACTCGAACATATACCAGCCTAGGGTTTCTACAGTTCTACGCTACCTCCGCTTCTCTCAAGGGAAGATGGGGCTCTTCGATTCTTTGCTTAATTGGCTTCGCAGGTGGATTAAACTTACCTGATTTTGTTCTGATAAATTGCTCTTTTGGGTTATTGTTCGATTCTCTTGTTAATTGTGATGGAATAACTCTAGGGTAGATTTTATTTTCCGAAAAAAATTAAGGTAGATCTAGAGTTTCTTTTTCCGAAATTGATAGTGTAGGAGAAGTTAATTGGATTGAGGCTTGATTGACTGATTGGAGGATGATTCTGGCATAATCGGACTTTTAAATTTAGTTCAGACTGAAAAAGATTGCAATTGAGAACTTTTAAATTTACTTGTTAGATCCAGTACCAGTATGTACAGCTACATATGGACTGGGGTATCGTTCTTGTTTTCTCAACTTTATGTAGTAATGGCAATTAGCAAAATTTAATTTTTTTGTTGACTATTCTTTGAATGATTCCTTTGCTCCTTTCCCAGCTTGTTCTTTAAACAGGAAATGGAGCTCTCTCTTGTTGGCTTACAAAATGCTGGAAAAACCTCTCTAGTTAATGCAATTGCAGTAAGTGCATCTTCTCTTATGAGTTCTTTCATTCCTTGTGTTGCCTTTCCTGAATTTAATCTTTACTTTTCTCCTTTTTTAATTTTCAGACAGGTGGCTATAGCGAAGACATGATTCCAACTGTAATTGCTTCTTCTCCTTCTTTTTCTCATACAACTGACAACTCACTTCTGACTCTAAATTAGCAGATCCAAGGCATGGCCAAAACTGGCCCAATAATTTTTTTTAAGTTTTCCCATCTATGTTATGATCTTTTTTTATATGCTTGTTCATCTGATTGCAATGTCTTATATTTACTTATTGGGCCACTTTTGTATAGCCCCTTTTAATGGATGAGCTTAATTTCTTAAGCTGATATGATATTGTTCTGTGCATGACAAACTAGGTGGGCTTCAATATGCGCAAAGTAACAAAAGGAAATGTAACTATAAAGCTCTGGGATCTGGGTGGTCAAAGAAGATTCCGTACCATGTGGGAGCGATACTGCCGTGGTGTCTCTGCTGTCCTGTAATTCCTCCCTTTCAAGAAATTTTGCTATATTTTTTTAACCTTTTAGCCAGATATTTTTTTGCCTCTGTGTTGTAATATGGTTCCATTAGGAGTTAACTAAAGTTGTTTTCTTGCTGTGTAAATTTAAGTGAAGATCTTAAATTGGTACAGTTCCAAGACCTTGTACCTTAGGAGACTTTCATCTCCGTGCGCACCAAGCATGCAATATGTATCAAATGGTTCTCTGCTTTCAACTGGTAGACTGGTAGGAATGCCATTACATCTGGTACAGTAGATATAAAACCAAGAGGCAAAGTAAGATGCTTAAAATTGCCAATGAACCCTTTCTTCAACTGACATGTTAATTTTCTTTGCATTTCTTTTCCCATCAGATTTGTGGTGGATGCTGCAGACAGAGACAGTGTGCCAATAGCAAAAAGTGAACTTCACGACCTTCTTAGCAAACCGTCTCTAAAAGGGATCCCTCTGCTTGTTCTTGGAAACAAGATTGACAAATCTGAAGCTCTTTCTAAGCAGGCTTTAGTTGATCAGCTGTAAGCTTTGACCTTTTCTCCTATTATTTTTTTATTCAGTACCAGTCGAGATGTAGCAACCCCTCTCTCTCTTTCTCATCAATTTGGGTCTCTATTTAAGATTGGGTCTGTAGGCGACTGAGGTGTCAGTTGCATTAATTAATATATACATCTGTTAGATTAATATGCCTCCAGTCCCTTTATATTGATTTTTCTGAATGTGCATGCAGTGGTTTGGAACACATAAAAGATAGAGAGGTGTCTTGTTACATGATATCTTGCAAGGATTCAATCAACATAGATGTTGCTCTTGATTGGCTGATCAAGCACTCTAGAACTGCCTAGTAGCCCTCAGCTAAGTTGTTGTTTGTGGTCTTTTGTGTAAAGGTGAATTTGTATATTTTTAAAGGAGTTCATTTCACATTGGTTGAAACTGAAAGGGCTGAAGCAATCTGAGTGTTAGTAAATTGTTGTCTCAGTGTTGAAATCATGATCATGAGATGTTTGTGCTGTTTAGTTTATTTGTATAGCCCTGTAATGTTCTCTTCTTCTTTATCAACTTGTGCAGTAGGATCATCATCATCAAGATATATAGTGTTTTTTTAGGATTGGTAAAGCATGTGTTTTTCTTTTCTTTTCTCTTTCTTTCTGTCTTTATTATTATTATTTTTTGTGTGAACCGTTCAGGAATTTGGTGTGTCCAGCTTATGCACAAATTTACTAAAGCAGTAATACAACAGGAAAAATCCACAGAAGGAAAATGGAATAACTAGTCTGTTGTGGGATACTGGTGCTAAAAATAAAGACAAGACGAGTATTATAAAGGATTTCTGATGATGAAATATTAATAAAAAGAATAAAACAGTACAGAAAAACAGCAACTAAGGTGAAGTCTGCTGACACCATCTTTGCAATGGCGGAGATAATGTGGCAAGGTAATAATCTTAGTCTAGCCAGCTCATTATTTCCCAGCAGAGAGGCTCAGCATCACTTGTACAGATTGCACCAGCTTTTGTTGGCACTTGGCACAGTCCAATAAGAGCTCAGTATCACTACATTATACAAACCCAGTTCCAAAAAATGAACCAGTTAACTATGGTCGTTGTTGAATAGTCTCGTTATCAGTTATTTTAACTATGCACGAATCTCAAAGTCCAAATAATACTGCCCCTGCGCTAGTCCAAATCTCAAAGCGGATGAGAGTAAATCTCAAACAAGAATCTTTTACATATATTGGAAGAGGATACACATTCGCAAATAACTCGGTCTTATCTGGAGCCCATTTTGGTGAGACACTTGTCCATAAATCCAATTAGAATTGGTAATCTAAGATAACATATTATTTTCTTTTCATGAGGGGAGTTTTAGCCTTCCAGATTCTAAACAGAGGAATTGTTGTTGAAAGATGCGAGTAGAGATTTCATTAAATGTTTCCTAAATCACATGTCGTACAACATAATACCCCAAATTAAAAAAACCAGTATGAGAAAACCGCCCAATAAAACCACTGATACAAATTATTTCCTTTTAATCAGGGGGGCCTTTCTGGAAATTCCTTTTAAGATTCGTTTTTAAATCTGGTTCAAATTAAATTTTTTTTTTCATGGGTAGGCAGTCCTACCCCTGTTGTATGCTATCTTCGCCCCTGCTTATCTGTTCTCTCTTTCTTCCTTATTCTTTGCCTAAAAAAACATTAGGTTTAGGGTAGTAAATTTAGAGACATGACTACATTGTTAGATTATTTTTCTCCTCAATTTTTGCAAATACAAAATCAAGGATGCTTTCTTAAAACAAGAACAACACGTTATTTTTGTAATATCTACAAATTCAAGTGAAATGCACTCTAGTACAAATACTCATATATTGTCTGTTTTTTTTTTGTGAAACCAGTTATTTGAAGATGGGGAAGTTGCTTGCTGGGGTCCACATTGCATTCTATGCTGGGCAATTACATTTTCTATTTTTTCTTGGCCAATACTTTTAAAAGAGTAATTTGATTCTTACTTTGCAATGTGTTTAGGGTTTAGGTTTTAAGTTTATGTTTTAGGGGTTTTAGGTGTTAGATTTTAGGTTTTAGATTTAAGTTTAGGTTTTTGTTTTAGGTTTTGTTTTAGGTTTAGGGTTTAGGTTTTAGGGGTTTAAGTTTTTTGGTTTAGGTTTTAGGATTAGTTTAGGTTTTAGGTGTTTTATGTTTTTGGTTTTAGGTTTAGGTTTAAGTTTTGGGGGTTTTAGGATTATGTTTTAGGTTTAGTTTTTAGGTTTTAAGGGTTTTAGGTTTAGGTTTAGGTTTAGGTTTAGGTTTTAGGTTTAGTTTTCTAGGTTTTAGGTTTAAGTTTAGCTTTAGTTTTTAGGTTTTAAGTTTAAATTTAGGTTTTAGGTATTAGGTTTAGAGTTTTAGGTATTAGGTTTTAGGTTTTAGTGTTTGGTTATTCTCCAGAATCTTGAAGAAGTTCAATGAATTTCCGGAAAGGGTTTGTATCAGGGGTTTTATTGGGCGGTTTTCTCATACTGGCTTTTTTAATTTGGAGGTCTGTTGTTGTACGGCATGTGATTTGGAAAGATTTAATGAAATCTCTACTCGCATCTTTGAACAATCCATTCCTCTGTTTAGAATCTTGAAGTTTTATGAAATTCCGGAAAGGGTCAAACTTCCCTGATGAAAAGAAAAGAATTTGTTATCTTAGATTGCCCATTCTAATTGGATTTATGGGCTCGTGTCTCACCAACATGGGCTCCAGATAAGACCGAGTTATTTGCGACGCTGGTGAAAATTCTGAAATCTTTTTTTTTTTTTTTTCATACCAGTTATATTTACTGACGGAACGGGACTGAACATTTATAACAGGCAGGGAGAGGGAGGTATGATCTGTTTCCATGGAAGCTTGTTCTTTAACGCACATAACTGGTAAAGAGACTATTCAACAACGACCATATTAAGCTGTTTCATTTTTTGGAACTGGGTTTGTACGATGTAGTGATACTGAGCTCTTATTGGACTGTGCCAACAAAAGCTGGGGCAATTTGTACAAGTGATGCTGAACCTCTCTGCTGGGAAATAATGAGCTGGCTAGACTTAAGATTATTATCTTGCCACATTATCTCTGCCATTGCAAAGATGGTGTCAGCAGACTTTACCTTAGTTGCTGCTTTTCTGTCTGTTTTATTTGTGATTCTCATTTCATCATCGGTAATTTCCTTAATACTAGTCTTGTCTATTTTTTTAGCACTGGTATCCGTTCTCCCATAGTTATAGTTAATAATAAGATCAATATTCGTGCCAGGGTTCAAATTTTTTATGGTGCATGCAGACGTGAGTCGCAAATAACGTGATCAATGTGCTTTAAAACATCAGTTGTGCTATACAATCAGGAACTCTATTTGGTTGAATGGAATTTCGCAGATTAAAAAACTAAACTTCCTTTTTCTAAAAAAATAAAAATAAAGGGAAATGTTATAGTTCCTTGGCGCACTAAATTTCGCAGATCATTAAAACCTCTTTTTTTGTCTCCTATGATAACAAAACCCCAAAAATTTAACCTATATATCATTATGAAGTCTACTAACAATCTCTTGCCATATTATTCACTTTATGTCACATAAACAAAGAACAAAACATTATACGAGAGCTCTCTCATTGCCTGAGCTACCACATATTCACTGATATAAGCTCTTAACCAGCCAATATACAAAACACATATATACTTTAGCTGAACAGAGCCTTCACCTCATGTTTATAAATTAACTACCAAAAAAATTATTTAGAAAAAAGAAAACTGAAAAACCTGACACCTAAATCTCCAACCTAGTGCTAGGAAACTCCTCACTAGAGTTTTTAATTTTGGGTGAGCCCGCAAGTGACAACTCATCATTGTTGCTTGAAAGAGTGAGGTCAGTAGATGAAGATTTTGAGGGGATAACCTCTGCTGATTTTGCAGTGCTCGGATAGGGCATGGCCGCTATTACTCTGAGAGAACAGTTGAGAAAAGAAAAGGTTTTAGATTAAAAGTAGTTAATGAGATAGTTTAATCAACCCAAACTTCTTATGTACGCAAAACTAAGTGCATAGGTTGATACAGATCTTATCCTAATACCGTTTCATGTGATGTAGGGGGAGAAATAAGTCGATGCATGCACACAAAAAATCACATCATGTATCCACCAGCAAAACTAATGAAATTTCTCACATACCCTCTTGAGCATTGAAAATTAAATGGAGATAAAACTGCCCAAATAAACCCTATTCCTTCCTCATTTGCCAAGAGAAAAACAGTGAGGATGGAGGGGGCAACTACAATTTTTGGAGATAATTAGGAAGGAAAGGATCAATTAGGATAGCTTTATATTTTGCAATACAGACGTTGTAAACTCTAGTGAGGAAGAAATAGTAAAGTTGTTTCTTAGAAATTTGTATCTTAGAAGCATATTTATTGTACATAGAAAAAAAAAAAAATTAACGTCTGTATTGCAATTTGTACCTCTCCCTCGCTATCAACGTCTGTATTGCAATTTGTTTCTTAGAAGCATATTTATTGTACATAGAAAAAAAAAATTATAAACACGGATATACATAAAGAAATTAGTACCTCTCCTTGCGCTTTTCCAGGAACCGGGCCAGAGATGCCTTTCGAGCTTGAGGTATGGCTGCATTAACAATCCATTCAAATCAATTTTCTGCTTTCATTAACTAGTCTCCAATACTCAACTTTAGAAAACAATAATAGCTAACTTAAATTTAATTTGATGAGATATAGGAACCTCGAGGCACATCAGGGGCAGTGGTAGACACCATCACAGCAGTATTTACTGGAGCAACTAAGCAGGAGGGCCCGGTTGTCAGACTTTCATTAGTTATCGCACTCATTGATGACGACCCAGCTGGTGCTTGTGGCGTGAGTGAAATTTGGGTAGAGACAGATGGAGGAAGCATGACAGGTTCAAAAACATGGTCTGGTCTCTGAGTCTGTTTCGGTTTGGAACTAACAGGTATACCGTCAGAAAAGGATGCTGACTTAAAGAGTGCTTTTGTTGGTTGCTCAAAGGTTGGATTTGGGGTGCATGGAGTCCTTGATGCCTTGTTAGCGAGTGACATTATTTCTTTAGCCTTCAAAAAGAAACAGAATGAGTTTAATTGTGGTTTGATTCAGGAAATTTGATTGAATTGAGGCTCAATTTCCCACCAAGAATTAATTAAATATTTTAATTGGCATGCTCTCTTGGGAGAACCAGCACTCCACAGGGTTTTGACTTGGGATGCTACAGATGGAAAAGGCTGGGATTTTAATATTCTATTATCCTTTTTGCTTTTACTACAATTTTTTTTTGTTTTATTCTACATTCAAAAGGATATACATGAAAGGATAAGATTGGGAATCTAATCATCATTGGACATACATGGACTTGAGAGGGTATATCCATAAGAAAATTAATGCTGCTAAAGAAGATATATTTGAACTTTCTATAATCCTTGTTTCATATCATTAGACTCCTAGCATTTTTTATACCTATTTTATCATCTTAATTCCCAAAGAAAATAATAATTGAATACCTTATCAAGCGGTATATTATCAAAAACGCTCACAGAACCCTGGTAAAATATTGTAAGTTGTGAAGGAAGCTGCTTTGGCACCTCCCTTTCAAAAAGAAAGGTAACAAATGTCAGCTTGCTGTACTTTAAATAGGTTACACTGGTATACAAAGGAAAGTTACCTTGGTTGGTAGAGACCAACAAAGGAGCCATTTCTAGGTGACAAGGAGGTTGATGCCCTTCCAGAGGGCCTCTGGTTCACATAGGGAACCCTAGTCTCGCTTATGTACTGAGGGGTGCTTTGAGATCGGTGCAATTGGTTAGTATCCAAAACAAGCGCCCTCTGAAATAGAAGGTCAAGTTAAAATGCAAAATATAGTAAACAAGTCAGAAATAGGGAATTGTTCATAGTAGCAGCACACCATTGTGAGAGTTAAAATTTACAATAATCATGCTCCATTACCATGTCAACAGCTTTTAAATGATTATGAACCTTTGGAGCTAAAAAAACGCACATAAATTAGTACCTGAGGAGTTGGTATGGGCTGAAAGGCCGATGGAGAGAATTTACTTGATTGCCCTTCTTGTCGTGTTGCAAATGACAGGAAATGCTGAGGTTGCTCCTTATTTGTAAACTGCCACTGCGATGCCGCGTTTCCACATGTTGCTATAATTATAAAAATTTTGAGGGATCAGAAAGTGCAAAATCAATTATTCATATCACGACAACAATTTACGTCTGAATTTATTTGCATAAGATCCTTCAAAAGCAAAAGGACATAGTCACATAACGACCAGTACCAGTAGAGAGACCGTACAATTATGATATTTTATCACCTTTTGCTTGAACAAATCCCCGGTTGCGAGACCACCACATAAGGCGCGCATGCGACAAACCTTTTTTGTTTTAACGAGCTCATGTATACAACATGCAAATTTTAATTTTATTAGTTGTGTGTTGCTACAGGCCCACGTGTCAGGTAATGCCAGAATTCCGAATCCTATAACTTTGAAGATGTTTCTGATCATAATTTTTTTTTTCATAAAGAATAATTTATATTGTAGCTTCAAAATCATTCAGATCAATATATTCCATATTTCTATTTGTATTAGCTATCTCCCTTTTTATATGGATATTCAAATTAATGACCGTATGTATTTATTTCTTCAGCTTCAATAAACAGCTTCCAACATAGCCTAATAGACTTGAAATGAACAAAGCTAAGTAATCGCCTACTATTAAAAAAAAATTACCCTAAATAGAGTTAAAACAAACTAAAGTTACCTAATCAGAATCATCATATATCCAAATTTAGCCCAATCTAACTACATCTCTTCCCAATTAAACTACATCTAAAAAGGAAAGTCAACCATAACCACTGAATTCTGAGTTCTCACACACGCACGCACCAGATGGGAAAATCAAAAGTAAGGACCTGAATTCGAAGCGGGCCCTCTCCCCTCGTCTCTCGGCTGTGGTGATTCCAGCTTTGGTTTCGCGTTAATTCCCAGAAAATCCCTCTCCATTTCTGGGAGGCACCAAAACCCACCTGGTGGTTCAATTGATTGTATCTTCCCTTCCTCCGCGAAATGTGCTAACAAAGGATATCTCTCTCTTTAAAAGACCTGGGCACAGAACTGAGTGGGTCCCAGCGAGGTGATGCAAGGCCCGAAATTTTTATTAATAGAAATAATAATAAATTAATGTCAACATAGAACAAAGAATTCGTCAGATTTCCAAATCTAACAAAGACGTTACTTTTCGTAACGTCCAGGGGACGTTATCAACGGTAACGGCCCGATTAACTAAGATGGAATCGCTAATTGCAGCTGCTAAGGGCTGGCCGTTGAGAACGGTAACGTCCAGGAAGAAAAGAAAAAAAAAAAAAAACCTGTGGCCGTCGCCAACGATGACGGCCTGCGCAAAGAAAAAAAATAAAAAAATAACTCGAGGCTTGCCAATCATAACGTCCAGACTAAAAAAAAAAAAAAAAAATTTTTGAGGCCGTTGTCAAAGATGACGGCCAGACTCTTATTGCAGTTAAATAATGTTTATCACTTAAGAGTTGAGATATCATTATGGAAGAGACGGTTTGAGCTTGCCCAAGTGAACAAAAAAAAATGTTGTATTTACAGGGTCGGTCAATTACGTTCTTTGCTCCAAATATAAAGCTAAAGCGATGAAATAAACATATCTGCTAACCTGCCACGTAACCCCTGCAAGCTCTCATGATTCAACCTTTTAACTGCAATAAGAGTCTGGCCGTCATCTTTGACAACGGCCTCAAAATTTTTTTTTTTTTTTGAGTCTGGACGTTATCGTTGGCAACGGCCTCGAGTTATTTTTTTTTTTTTTTTTTTGCGCAGGCCATCATCGTTGACGACGGCCACAGCTTTTTTTTTTTCTTTTCTTCCTGGACGTTACCGTTCTCAACGGCCAGCCCTTAGCAGCTGCAATTAGCGATTCCATCTTAGTTAATCGGGCCGTTACCGTTGATAACGTCCCCTGGACGTTACGAAAAGTAACGTCTTTGTTAGATTTAGAAATCTGACGAATTCTTTGTTCTATGTTGACATTAATTTATTATTATTTCTATTAATAAAAATTTCGGGATGCAAGGCTCATAGGATTAGGTGGGACCCAGGAACCGTACACCTGACGATTTACCGGCTGGTCCGGTTACCTCGCACGTGGCACGTGGGAGGTAATAGTTTCCATTGAACCGGTTTATTGTGCGAGCGCCAGCTCTCACCAGCGTCGCCTGCTGACTGCGGTACGAGAAATTGCGAAGTGAACCTGTTTGTTTCCTATTTACATTTTTTTTTCATTTCACCGTCGACCGGTGCTTGAACAGCTTTCTTTTCTTCTTTTTTTTTGCATTTTTATCATTATTACAGTATGCAAATAGTCGATGCACGGTTCGCTAATACGCCAACTGCTAAACCAGACAATAATTGATTCTAATAATTACTAATTTATTAATTTTGAAGTAAACGTGATGTTTAATAAAAAAAAATTTGGAGGTAAGGTAAGACATGATTGATTCAATTCAAGTTCAAATAGTACGGTTAAAACATTATTGAATGAACCAATACTAGCGTGAAAATTCGTTGTTGAATGGAAAGCTATTGATCTATATTGTGCATTTCATCCAAAGTAATCAAGTATACAAAAATCAGTCTTTGATCTAGTGGCAAATGTAATATTTTCCGTATGAAATGTTGCAGGTTTCAAATTCATAAGAAACATTTTTTTGTGAATTTTAAATAGTTTAGTGGCTTGATATCTAACATTTACTCAAAAAATACATGTGAGTTGGAGCAAAACAATAATTAAACCAATTTTAATATTGACATAATATATTGTTATTCAATTCCTTTTAATGTATTTATAATCGTAGGTCTATATATGACTGTAAGTAACCAAAAGACAGAGTTGCAGAGCTGGAACGAACGACCTTTTTTTAGTGTACGACTTAATTAAGAACCATATTTTTAAAAAAATATGAAGAAAAAGTTTGGAAGCAATGGTACACTAAATTTCTTCTAATCTCTAATCTCATTTAACATGTTGCATCGTTGAAAATGGATTGCTCGACTTGTTATCTTCTAATTAAAAAAAAAAAAAATTGTTCCAGTCAAATTATTTTGTTTTGTTATTATATATTCAAATCTAGTGTTATCATTCACAATTTCACATCAACACAAATCATATGTATCAGCAAAAATGTACATTAATATAAATTAAAAGTCATTTGCATGAGCAAAAAAAGTTGTTCGCATGAGCAATATATATCCTAATTATCGCACTATTGGTTATATTTGAATGGAGCAACTTAATTATAACAATTGAAATTGAAATTTTGCTTGAAAAATAAAAAAGCAAAGTTTGATAATTTTCGGAAAAGGTGCTTATTCAGTATAAAAAAAAAGTACTTGCACATTATAACCATTATAACCAAATACTAAATCGGTTGTGTTTCCATTAAAAATTTCAGCTCGCTCTTTATTATGAGGTCTCCTATGATATCAATTTCATATAATGCATACAATGCATATGCCATATTACACAGGCATACAATGCATATTGAATGGTCTTCGTTATTGAAATTTACGTACTTAAAAATGAATTAAAAAATTTCCAACCTCAAAAGAACTCGACAAATTTACGATTTTTCGCGCGCTAAATTTGTTTGTTTTTTCTTTTACACCACCGGAGAGGGCAGCATCTGGCGAAAGCTGTTACAGGCAGCGAGCAGCACTCCGGGCTGCTAAAGAACTCCGTAATGGTGGGGGCCAGCCATGCATAAATAAATGCAAACAGTTTGGAGAAAGCTGTTACAGGCACCTGGCGAAATATACAAATTCGAATCCTCTGTGATATCTCAAACTTTGAGTGTTTTATAGAAAATCCCGACCGTTCAAATACGTTTTACACGAATCTCAAAGAACAAATAATACTGGCCCCTGCGCTCCCGAATAGGCACCATACACGTCGGTCACGCAAAAATTGAGATACCTCAGAGAATACGCACTCGAAAAATACCCGTTCGTTGAAATCCTCGATCGACGATCTCCTGTGCACCAAGTCCACGGGGAAAGTGAAGTCGGGAGTTCAGATATTGGTTTGTCTGACCAGGAGATAAAATATAGACGCGGTTCGAGGTGCGCTCACGTGTTGGTGATGATGGATGGTTAAATTAACAGGATTAGTTTATTAAGTTGAGAACTTGAGATTAAACCACGGGAAGCTAATTGATTTGGGCACCCTTTCGTTTACCCATATGGCCATATCGTCTTGAGAGATGGTAAGAGGATAAGAAGTGAGTTGGGCATGATCATGCTTTCAGATCCTCCCCGGTACCGTAATAGGAAATCTTTTATAATTATTGGATCTGGACTGTTCTTTTTAACTTGGCACGAATCTCAAAGTCTAATAATATTGCCCCTGTACTAGCCCGAATCTCAAAGCGACTGAGAGTTAATCTCAAACTGTAAAGTGAAGGGAATCTTTTACAATAATGGAGAGAATACTTGTTCTCGGATTGCTGGATCGGATTTGCATGAAAATCAAATTTTACTTGTTGTTTTTAAACTTCCATTTGGTTTTTTATTTTTAACAGCAAGTATTTCGTCATAAAAATATTCATTGGAATAAATGTTTAAATTTAATTTTGTTCGTGAAAATTTTATTTAAGTCCGAACATGTCTAACCTAATATAATTATTCACAATATATCTTTTCTTTTAATTTGAAACCATGTATAAATAATAAATCAGATATTAAATTAACAAGAAATAAATAACAATGCGAATATAACTCAAAATTATTTTATTATGCCGAAATTTTTATTAATATCCAAAATTAACAAATAATTTCAAAATCTACACCCCATGCAGAAGAATTTTGAAATCTGTCCAAACTGGAGATTAAATTCCCGGTTTCATACAAACTTTCTGCAAAAAATAGTTTCCGGTTCTAGGCATTCTGAAACCGGAAAAAAAAATTAGATTTGAGGAACTGGAGAAACGCGATTTAGGATTTTCTTCCTTGAGCGATCGTAGAGAAAGAGAGAGACTCAAAGCCACTCTTAGAGTGGCAATCTATGTTGTAAATAGACTGTATTACTTGCCTTTTCTTCTTTGAGTGAGCGATAGAGGAAGGAGAAGATTGATTTCAAAAATGCATCGTTTGAGTAGAAACATCTCGAGAGACGCGCGTCAGAAAAAACACCTCTTTTGTGTGTCTTAAATGAAACAATTTCCATATGACTTTTCATGTAGCGAGTACGCTCCGAACTAAATTTAGACTTCTATACTTTTGACAACATGAAACAGATGCATAAAATCGAAATTATTGATTAATGGCTTAGATTGAGATATATTTTTGATGAGTGGCTGAGATCTACTAAATGAACGGCTGAGATTTTGTCTAGGTGAATAGATGTTTGGAGTCTAAATTTTTTAACGTGATATTATAGTAGCACTGAGAGAAACGATTTCTGCTTATAATTAAACTTGAAGTTGATTCAAAACTTAAAAAATATCATTGAGATCTTCAGAGCGCAATATTATATCTATCAAGAAGCATCGTGATGGAAGTAATTGATTATATAAAGATATGAGTAGAACTAGGGTGCTCCTAAGCTCATCAAGCCCTTCGTGAGCGCGACTCTAAAACCTATCAAATTGACTTCAAACGATATTTTCAAACCGTTAGATGTTCAATCTATATTAAAATGTGTTTGGAGACCAAATTTTACATTTTTTGGAATTTTTTTACTATTTATTAAGATGGTTTGAAAATCGTTGTTTTTATTAAAATTCTGCACCATTGGAAAACAGCGATTTTCAAACCATCTTAATAAGTAGTAAAAAAATTTCAAAAAATGTAAAATTTGATTTCCAAGCACATTTTAATATAGATTGAACATCTAACGGTTTGAAAATGTCGTTTGAAGTCAATTTGATATGTTTTAGAGTCGCGCTCACGGAAGGGCTTGGTGAGCTTAGGAGCACCCTAGTTCTACTCTAAAGATATATATGAAAAGGATTACATTAGCAACATGCCAACCCACCAAGTTTTATTTATTCTACAATTCATATAATGCGACCTCTTTCGCACGTTTAACTTAAATTATTTATCGACTTTAAAATTTCAACCTCCAAAAATATGCAGAAAAATCATCCACTTGTCGTTAGTGGAATTAATCGGATGATTAATTTATCGGAGAATGCAAACATTTTATAAGGATATCTGGGAAATTTGGGTGAACTTTTATGTTTTTGCTTAAGCGCAAATGCCACCGAACCTCCAAAATTTTCAAATTGTGATAATTATTTTGGTTAGGCAAAAACGTTAAAATTTTAACAATTATTTTTTTTCAAAATTAAAAAAATTAAGGCAATTAGCCTCACAACTGTTATTCAATTAACGCTGTTAATTGTGAATGATAAAAATTATCTGCAATTTAGCATTTATTAAATTTATATTTATAAATCTAGAAATTCTACATTTTTCAATTTGAAAGTAAAAATAATAAATATTCAATTAAACCATTTCTAGTTTTATGCTAAAAATAAATTAATCAAAATGTTGTTGATTTTTAAACTAATATTTTTTAAATTGAATTTATCGTACTGAATTGCAATATCAAATCTAATTGGTTATGCATATATCTTACATTTGTATCACTATTTTTTTTCCTGAAAATTAAGTACATAATTTGCCTTCGAATTAAAAAGCATAAATAAGTAGAACTAGCGTGTTCTCGCCCCTTTATGAGCTTAATTCAAAAACCTATTGAATTGGTTTCAAACGATGCATTCAAACCGTTGAAATCGATCTACTTCATGAGTGATGCGTTTACATGTCAAATTTATAAATTTTCGAACTAATTTAGTATAAAGTCAAGCAGTAAAAAAAAATGGTTTATAAGTTAATTTTAATATGTTCATTTTTCATTATTTTTTTACCGCTTGACTTTATATTAAATTAATTTGAAAATTTTATAAATTTGACATGTAAACTCATCACTCGTGATCGAAGTAGATCGGTTTCAACAGTTTGGATGCGTCGCTTGAAGCTAATTCGATGGATTTTTGAGTTAAACTCACAAAAAAACTTGGTGAGCTTAAGAACACCCTAGTTCTACTCTAAATTTAATAATAAAAAAATTATATATGTTTAAAGTCTTAAAGATATCTTGTAATCTAACCTCACAAATTAATGGCCTTCAGCTTATTAGGATTTTTATCTTTACATGTGTATAACTTTTTCCGGGTTATTTATGATATTACATGTGTATAACTTTTATGAGCAAAGAGAGACTGATATTTGATGCGTGTCATGACATGTTTTGGTCTGATTGTACTTCTCTGTGTTGAATACTGAAAAAATATTTCTATTTTTTTGTATTAATTGCACAAGTACACAACAAGAAACATTCAACTGTTCAATATTGATTAATTGGCCTAAAAAAGTATAACGTCTAATTAACAAGTTTTAAATAAAAATAAATGGTGTTCTCAATTTAATATTCTACGTGGGTATTTTATTATCTGTCCGGCCGTTTAATATTTTATCAGACACTAGAAAAAAAAAAAATATAAGTTTGAATGTTCTAAAATAGAGAAAAATTTGTCACTGCACATTTTTTTATAAAGTTATTCCTTATTTTTTTTATTGATTATAATACATAATTAGATGACCTGCCTATAGTAAAATTGACATTTTTTTTTGCATAATAAAATACATATTTAAGATCAATCATATAGATTAAACTAATGCTACCACTCGATGTGATCGAACATTGGTTAGAAAGCATTTTACATCCTTGGCCATAAAATATTAAAATTAAAATGTTGTAATTAATAAGAATTTTTATTTAAAAATAAATAAAAGTTCCACCTGGTGATGCGAACATCACATGATATACTGAAATCATTTACCGAGCTCAACGACCCTATAATTAATAAACTTTGCACTCGATTTTTTTTTTTTAAATCGTTTAACATCTACGACCTTAATTTATTTACGTCCTATCTAAAGCCTAAGAATTACCAAATAATTAACTGATTAATAATAATAATAATAATAATAATAATATAATAAGTTTGGTACCTTAAAAAATAACTTAATGAAATCGGTGAATTTTTTCCATTTTATCAAAATAGAGGAGGTTCTAATACCTCATGCTTTTCATACCTCATATTTTATATTTTCGTTTTCAAAGTTCAAACTGTGGATCCGAACCGCTCAACATGATATGCATACTAAAATATGTCTAGGGATGAATTTTTGAAATTTTTTTACTATTTTTTAAGATAGGTACAAAATCACTGTTTTTGGACCGTTCAAAAAACAGTGATTTTCTACCCATCTTAAAAAATAGTAAAAACTTTTCAAAAATTATAAAATTTAATCTCCAACCATATTTTAGTATGGATATCATGTTAAACGGTTCAGATCGACAATTTAGACTTTGAAAACGAAGATATAAAACATGAAGTATGATAAGGTATGAAAGGCATGAGGCATTGGAACCCTCCTCATCAAAATAATAATAATGATAATAATAATGATAATAATAATAATAATAATAATAGAATTATAACAATAATTGGAATAATAATTAATAATACCAAAGAATAGTTTTGTAGGGTAGCAATGTAGCATCAACAAATAATGCATAGGACTATATAGGTATGACAAAGAAAAGAAAAAAGAAAAAGGTTGTTAAAGCCTAGGAATCGTTTGGTTTCGGTGCATGATTAGCCGGACAGCGCGGTTCTTGACTTCTTGCCTGATATTTTAAATTTTAAAATATTCGGTTGGACCCAAGTACAACTAGTCTATGAGTTGTAGTTTGATCTTTGATGAGGCTAAAACTGAAACATTTATTATGCAAGTGTTTCTTTTTATTTAACGAGAGGGGCGGACTTAAGTGAAGGGAATGATGTCTCATTGTTCTTTAAATTTTTTTGTATTTATAAATGATTTTTTTTATATAATTTAGAGTAAAATGTTAGTGTATTATAAAATTAATCATCATTAACTGTAGAAAAATTTTATATAATGAATCTTCATTATGTGTTTGATTCTCATAGTTTCAAAGTTTAGCTCCCTCTCTGTTTAATGTGATAAAATAATTTACCTCTGAAAATATTTTCAAGTTAACGCTGCATAATTTTGTATGAGGTTCATACTTAATAGTAAAATTGTGTACAGTTTATACTTGAACTTTCACCTAACATAAATAAAATCAATACACGACATATTCAAGCTGATGTGCAGCATGAAAACAGAAATGTCTCCCACAAACATCATTAGAACAAAAAAATAAAATGATGTTTTGTGTCATTTTTGCTCTACATGCACCTGGTAAAATAATGATGCGACCATATTATGGAAGACCGCATGCTGACACAAAATTGCCACAGAGGAAGGCCACAGAAAAACCCAAGTCAATATATTTTTTTTTAAGTACAAGCACATTCAATGTACTTACTACTAATGTGCAATAATACTGCAATGTCATATATTCTGACAAGTGAAGTGTGAACAACATGTGCTATATCACCTGGGATTTAGTTTGAACGCGCACCAATAAAATATAATAATGCACAAGTTGCAACAACATGTTGGATCTTCCTTAGCGGTTCGGGATTAGCGAATAAAAAAGTACCAAAAGTAACATCACAAATTGACAATATTGTTAAGTTAAATTTAATACCTTTATGCAAAATCTAGTGGTGATTGTGTTGCACTACCTACTGATATAAACAATGCGCGCCTATTGCAACTTGAGTATTTTTTCTTATAAACAATTTAAGGGAGAATTAGATGAACATAAGAATTTCATATCGATCTTTACACGGCATAATGTCATAAAATAATTAATAAATAATATTTGGAGTTCAAAAGGGTCTTGTAATTTTTAGTCTTGAATTCTTTTTATAGAGTGTTTAGGTCCGATGGGCTTTGGACATTTTTTAATCTAATGAGCACCGGAATTGTTTGACGTGCTTTAAAATTTGTATTTTCTGCTTTGAGATTCGTGCACACAAATTTTAAATCACATTAAATGACTTATGTGTCCATTAAACTCTAAAGTAAGTCCAAAATCCATTAGACCTACTATGCACTCTCTTATAATAGATCCAATAGTCCGAGTTAAACCCGATCCGAACTCGATCCGTATCCATCCCATTACCTCCGATAGTTAGGTGGTATATAATATACTGTCATATAGGTATTTAAATTGAGAAGCAACCTTGCAATGCGTGGTCAGATTTGTCTTATTTCCGACCAAATAATAGGCAGCAATTTTGTCTTATATGATGTTAGTGTGGGCTGTATTATATATGTACACCAGATCACACATTATACGGTACGAAATCACATGCTAGAACTAAGTAATTTAGGTTTAACGCAGGTGTTATCTTTTTTTTTTTGATGAAAACGCAGGTGATATCTGATCACGGTAGACTTGCTTTCTGACCTGACTGTACACACAACCAACAAACTTAAACAAAATAAGAAGACAATAGGCTGGAAAAAGTACTAAATTCATTAGGTCTCGCATCAATTATTAAATAATGAGTGAGGCTATGGTGCTATGCATAGCACGGATGGGGTCCGTGCTACGGCTAAAAATTTGACTTTTTAAAATCCTAATGGTCGATCCAACCGTTCAATGTGATAACCATATGAATATGTACTTGCAAACTAAATTTTATATTTTTTCGAATTTTTTTACTATTTTTTTAGATAGGTAGAATTTTGATGGTCCAGAATTTTCAGAAAACACTGATTTTTCTACCTATCTAAAAAAATAGTAAAAAAATTCGAAAAAATATAAAATTTAGTTTGCAAGTACATATTCATATGGTTATCACATTGAACGGTTGGATCGACCATTAGAATTTTAAAAAGTCAAATTGTTAGCCGTAGCACGGACCTCATCCGTGCTATGCATAGCACCATAGCCTCACTCTTAAATAATTGTACTAAATTAATTGGGTCTCTGCGTCAAGTCTTAAATAATCAATACCTGTTACTTGTGCCTAAATTATTGTTTCGAATCATTATATGCAATTATGGAGGTAAAAAATATTACACATCATAATCATAACATTTTTGTTTTATGTGAACTTGGGCAAATCATTATCGTGACCTTTATTGTTTTCAGGATAATTGGCCAATGAAAATTTAAAAGATGGGGTCACTGAATTTTTATATTTTAGCATTCTTTCTAACTTTTGGTAGTTTATCAGCAAAAACCTTCTTGCGAATTTTTTTTATTATTATTATTATTATTATTATTAGCATTAGTATCAGTATTATTATTATTTCAATTAATAACTTTTAAACTAATCATGTACAATAGCGTTCTAAAAAAATGGCAATGCAATATATATATATATATATATATATAGAGGACAGTGCTACGGTGCTACGCATATATAAGGGTCCTCCGTGCTACGGCTCACTTTTTGAGTTTTTAAAATTCTAACGGTCGATCTGAACCGTTTAACATGATCTCCATATGAATATGTACTTGCAAACCAAATTTTACATTTTTTAGAATTTTTTTACTATTTATTAAGCCACTTTGAAAAAACACTAATTTGTACACAACAGTAAAATCTGCTGGACCATTGGATCAGCGATTTTCAAAGTGACTTAATAAATAGTAAAAAAATTCTAAAAAATGTAAAATTTGGTTTGCAAGTACATATTCATATGGAGATCATGTTGAACGGTTCGGATCGACCGTTAGGATTTTGAAAACTCAAAAAGTGAGCCGTAGCACGGAGGGGCCCTTATATATGCGTAGCATATTAGCCAGATTCTATATATATTATAAAAGTGGCTTTCACACTTATTTCATATAAAATGAAACCTACATTGTTTTTAAGATACTGGTACCAAACCTCTGGTAGCAGTCCTGTCAGAACTCAAAAGAAAAACACGGCAATGCAATATTCATATTTAATGTAATATTTCGTATTACAGTTTTCATTATTTAACCATAATTAAACTGAGAGAAAACAGCTCTGTAGTATTGACGACCTTCAAATTTTGTGAAAAATGAATATTATTTGGTCTTACCTCGCCAATTTTTAAATCCACTACTACAAAAACTGGTTTTGTACACTGCACATTGTACACGGATTTGGCAATTATATTAAAAACAGTGTACAAAATATGAGTTCAAAAGATCTGAACGATTTCTACACGGATAATTAGTTAACAATCAGTGTCGAATTATTATAGAGAGCTACACGGTTTATTAGAAACCACAAATTCGTGTGTAAATAAGTGTGTGTGCAAATAATTGAGAGAGCTACACGGACTTTTAATACAAAGCCGTGTAGGAACATTACACACGGTTTTTTGATATATAGCCGTGTATAAATCTTATAATTGTACACGGCTTTATAACTAAAAGGCCGTGTAGAAATAGGTGGAGAGCTACACGGATATATAACTAAATAGCCGTGTATAAATCTTATAATTGTACACGGCTTTATAACTAACAAGCCGTGTAGAAATAGGAGGAGAGCTACACGGATATATAACTAAATAGCCGTGTATAATAGTGTAGGGTTTTATTATCTTCCCTTCCAGAGCGCCGTTTTGATCAAGTTTTTAGTTCATACATATCGAACTGTGCTTTTTATTTCTGCGAATTGATCGAGGCCAGCAGCTGAGATCTGAGATCTTTGAATTAAGTTTGTATTTTCTCCTCTCCATCTTTCTAAGGTTAGTAATATGTATTTAAATCATTTTCTTTCTCTAATTTTCTGTTATTTAGGCTTATTTAGGTCATTTCATGCATGCTTGAATTCTTAATTTTAGATGTAATTAATTAGTGTATTGTGGTCCAATAACCGACCTTTAGATGCTTTTAGGTCCATGCCCGTTCAAAATTAATCCAATAGGGATTAATTTTGGATAGTCCCCGTTTTGGGACTGCTCTTTGAATATTATGTCTCATTTAGGATGTGAACACATATTAGCGGGATTTAATTAGTATTTGAGGAAAGTTCGACAGTATTTTCCCTTATTGCTCCTACGAGTATGTGGTTCGTACGCATACTTGGGGAGTTAAGGGGAAATGCTGCCGAATTTTTCTCAAATACTAATTAAATCTCGCTAATATGTGTTCACATATGAGACATAATATTCAAAGAGTGGGTTAGGATTGTAAACCGGCCCTTTGTAAGCCCAAAATTTTGTACACGAAGGAGAATGTTGACCATGCATGATTAATTGATCAAATCATTTTTTTAATTTAATTTACAGATGGATCGAAGCTGGATGTATGAAATGCGACGTGACAGTGAAGAATATTTGGTTCGCGTTGATGAGTTTATAAAATTTGCTGAGAGTTATAGAGTGAATAAAAAATAAGAAGACATTTTATGTCCTTGTAAAGATTGTAAAAATTTATTAAGATTTTTGGACATCGAAGAAATTAGAGCTCATTTGATTTGTCGGGGATTTAAGAAGAGATATACATGTTGGTTCATGCATGGTGAGAAATTTGGGGAAAGTAGTAGTGCCAATAAGGATTGTAATCGTGAATTGAATGATGAGAATGTTGGAATTTCTGATAATTTTGAACTTGATTGGAACGAGGATTATGAGAGTGCCGAATATTCTGATATTAACGTCGAACCCGAAAATGACGATGATGAGATGGAGAGGAATTTTGATGAAAATGTAGAACACGAGTTTACTGAAAATTTGGAGGATATGTTACGTGATGTGGAAGATGAAATTAGTGATAAAAATTATGATAAATTTCAAAATTTGTCTAATGAATCCAAGAAGCCGTTGTATCCCGGGTGTACCAAATTTACAAAACTGTCAGCTGTGTTGAAATTATTAAACTTAAAAGCAGACAATGGTTGGAGCGATAAGAGTTTCACGTCCTTATTACAGCTTTTAGGAGAAATGCTCCCAGATAACAACGAGTTACCCGGTACAACATATCAGGCAAAGAAGTTGATATGTCCAATGGGGTTGAAGATCCAAAGAATACATGCATGTCCGAATGACTGTGTATTGTATCGTAACGAGTACGAGGCCATGCATGTCTGTCCTAAATGCGGTGTTTCACGATATAAACGTCGTAAGGACCAGGACACTGATGATTGTAACGAGGACACAAGTGGCCGACCTCCGGCTAAGGTGTTGTGGTATTTGCCGATAATACCGAGATTCAAACGGTTGTTTGCGAATCCCAAAGATGCAAAATTATTGCGCTGGCACGAAGAAGAGCGCAAAAATGACGGTAAACTAAGGCACCCGGCTGATTCTCCTCAATGGAGAAACATTGACAGACATTTCAAAGAATTTGGTTCTGAACCGCGGAACCTTAGGATTGTGGTGAGCTCAGATGGAATGAGTCCGTTTGGAAGTATGAGCAGTCGGCACAGTACTTGGCCAGTTCTTTTATGCATCTACAATCTTCCTCCTTGGTTGTGCATGAAACGCAGATATATAATGATGTCATTACTAATCCAAGGACCCAGACAACCCGGAAATGACATAGATGTATATCTCGCACCATTAATCGAGGACCTCCAAAAATTGTGGCGTGATGGCGTCCCGGTGTGGGATGCGTATATGAAAGAGACCTTTAACTTGCGGGCCATGGTGTTTTGCACCGTAAATGATTTCCCCGCGTATGGGAATTTGTCGGGTTACACTTGTAAAGGAGCAAAAGCGTGCCCGATCTGTGAAGATGACACGCAGGTGCTGAGGTTGAAAAATTGTCAAAAGAATGTATTCATGGGGCATCGTAGGTTTCTTCCTATTAATCACCCATATCGTAAGAAGAAGATGGCATTCAACGGGAAAATTGAGCTTGGAGTGGCTCGTCATCCATTAGACGGGGAGAGTGTCTTCGAACGGGTAAAAAACATTGATGTTGTTTTTGGAAAATGCGCCAAAGCACTACCGAAGAATATTTGGAAAAAGAGGTCCATATTTTGGGAGCTACCGTACTGAAAATATTTAGAAGTGAGGCATTGCCTAGATGTCATGCATGTCGAAAAAAATGTCTGTGACAGTTTAATTGGTTTATTATTGAACATTCCGGGGAAGACGAAAGATGGTATTAAAGTGAGAAAAGACATGGTAGAGATGGGAATACGACCCGAGCTCGCACCGCAGGAGAAAGGGAAGCACACATACCTACCCCCCGCACTGTGCACAATGTCAAAGAAAGAGAAAACAAGCTTCTGTGAATGCCTCAATGGTATAAAAGTCCCATCAGGATATTCTTCGAATATTAAGAAGTTGGTGTCGATGAAGGACTTGAAACTGGTCGGTCTGAAATCTCACGACTGTCATGTTTTACTGACACATATAATTCCGGTTGCAATTCGGGGAATTCTACCAAAGCACGTTCGTCAAACCATTACGAAGCTTTGTTCTTTCTTCAATGCAATAAATTCCAAAGTGATAGACCCTCTAAAATTGGACTCTTTGCAAAAGGAGGTCGTCGTTACTCTTTGCCAACTTGAGATGTATTTTCCGCCATCTTTTTTCGATGTCATGGTTCACCTTGTTGTTCATCTTGTGAGAGAAATTAAGATTTGTGGTCCCGTGTTCCTTCGGTATATGTATCCATTCGAGAGATACATGGGCATCTTGAAAAAATACGTAAGAAACCGACATCGACCCGAAGGCAGCATTATAGAAGGATATTCTACAGAGGAGGTGATTGATTTTTGCACCAACTACTTGACCGGTGTGGATCCTATTGGCGTTCCAAAATCTCGATACGAGGGAAGGCTCCAAGGAGTCGGGACAATTGGGTTGAGAGCCGTAGTTGCTGATCTAAATGAACTACAAAAGGCACATTTTATTGTACTACAACACATGACAGATGTTGCTCCCTATATAGATGAGCACATGACAATCCTTCAACAACAAAACTACACGAGGAGTCAGAAGTGGCTTACTAACGAGCATAATCGTTCTTTTATAGGATGGCTGAAAGAAAGAGTGGGGTCACACCCCGTACCTGAAATTGTTAAACTACTTGGCGCAGGACCCCAAATTGTTGTTAGAACATTCCAAGGATACGAGATTAACGGATATACATTTTATACTAAATCCCAGAGTGATAAGAGCACGATGCAAAACAGTGGGGTGACGTTGGTGGCGACCTCTCAAGAATTCAGTAGATCCGGAGATGGCCGGGCTGTAATAGCATCAAAGTCATATTATGGCGTTATTCAAGAAATTTGGGAGCTCATTTACAGTCCTCGCCTGAGCATTCCCGTGTTTCGGTGTCAATGGGTCGAAGACCGAGGTGTTAAAGTTGATAACGACGGGTTCACACTCGTTGATTTAAACAGGGTTGGGCATGTTGATGATCCGTTTATACTCGCCAAGCAAGCCACCCAAGTCTTTTATGCCACTGACCCGAGTGATGCCAGGTTGAGCGTCGTCCTATCCGGAAAAAGAAGGATTGTCGGGGTAGAAAATGTCGTCGATGAAGAAGAGTACGACCAGTTCGACGAAGTACCTCCATTTTGTACTGATGTGCAAACTGAGGTAGCAACACTTGAAGGGGTAGACGAAGCTGACTACATGCGGTCCGACCACAATGAAGGATTATGGGCCGAGGGTACTGTTCAAATAGTGGAAAAAAGGAGAAAAAGGAAAAAAAAAGCATAATGTGTAATATTTATTTTGTTTAAGACCGTGTAGCTTTTAATATTGCAACCTTAGCTTGTAATATATCAAATAAAAAAAGGAAAAAAAGAGGGAAATAAGGAAAAAAGCATAATGTAGTATTAGTATTATCAAATATTATCAAATATTAGTTTAATGCAACAATGAAGGATTATGTTTAATGCTTATAATATTATCAAATATTAGTATTAGTTTTTGAAAATATTAGTTAATACATTTAATAATAAAATAAAATAAATAAAATTTCATTATTAGATTTTAATATTAGTTGCTTGGTACAAATATCGGTATAATTTTTTAAATATTAGAAATCTGAAAGTACATAATGTATTTATTATTACTTTAGAAATATTAGAAATCTGAAATTTTACTTAATATATTATTACTTTATAAATATTAGAAATCTGAAATTTTACTTAACCTGGGACCCGCCTGTCGGACTTATTTATACACGGACATTTAGCTAATAGTCCGTGTAGAAATGGAAGAGAGCTACACGGACTATTAGCTAGATGTCCGTGTAGAAAGGATATTTGCACACGGACTTTAGAATATGTCCGTGTATAAAGCTCTTTGTACACGGTCTTTTAAGTTAAAAGTCCGTGTATAATGAGGAAAACACTATTATTTCGAAATCCTTCTCTGCCAAAATTTTCATAAGTCCGAAAACCCTCACAGAGAATTAAGCGGTTCAGTTCCAAAAACCCTCACAGAGCTACTCGAAAGCCTACTCCGAGCTCTTCACCGCCTTGCCGCCATTTTGCCTCACCATTATTTTGCAATAGGGGTTCTGGTTAGCGTCTCTCTCTCTCTACTATTATTTTGCAATAGGGGTTCTGGTGCTTTAAACTGAGTTGAGCTCTTGTTGATTGACTGAAAGTCATATTCTTTTTACTTTATTTTTCTTATTGGGTTTGAACCCGTTAGCCATGGTTGGTATTGAATACATTATGGTACTTGTTAAAAATTGTGTCAAAAATTGTGTCAATTCATTCAATTCATTCATTAATCTAGGTTATATGTCAAAAATGGTGCTATACCGGATATCAATTCATTCATTAATTGTGTCAAAAATTGTGCCAAAAATTGATTAATCTAGGTTATATGATATAGGGTATTTTAGGGTATTTTAGGTTAATTGATTAATCTAGGTTATATGTCAAAAATTGTGCCAAAAATTGATTAATCTAGGTTAATTGATTAATCTAGGTTATATGATTTAGGGTATTTTGCCAAAAATTGATTAATTTAGGGTATTTTAGCAAGAGGTGATTTTAGCAAGAGGTTTAGATTAGTCAATTTTATTTTATGTTCATTTTAGCAAGAGGTAATTTTAGCATATTTGTACAATAATATCAATTTAGGTTTTCATTATTGGTCATACCTATGATATTTTGAACAAGAATATCAATTTTTGTACAAGCATATCAATTATTGGTCACTTATGATTTGATCTTTAATTTCATGCAGAACCATGTCGGATGAGGATGAGTACGTCGAGATGATGGCAGAAGAGGAGCAGCAAGCTACTGCCTCATCAGAAAGAAGGAGGAGAGGGCCGACAATGTGCACGAGCACGTCCGAGCAGACCCATCAAGAAATCTGGTTCACAGAAGACGGGCGTGCGCAGGGACCAAAACGGCAGAAATATTCAAATTGGTGTACGAGCTTCGTGAGGCAAAATGCGAGTATCCTTGTTGAGAGATGGGATCATTTTGAGGATGACTTGAAGGACGAGTGGTGGAACACGGTGAAGGTAAAGTGCCTAACAACTCTTCTCTTGAATTATTGGTCATGTATGATCTATACTTAAATACACTAAATTTTTGTGTCAATCAGGCTCAGTGGAACATCGAGAATGATGTTCCAAAGGTTAAGACTTTGAAGATTATGAACAATGGTTGGAAGCAATACAAGAGCACGTTGAAGACGGAGTTCATGGAGAAAGGGAGAAATCCGGTCGGCTACTACAAATGGCTAAAACAAGAGGACTGGGATGCGTTTCAAGCTTTGAAGTCTACCGAAGAGTTCAAGGTATCTAACTCGTGCCAAATTTATGCTTATTCTTTCTCGATATGTACTCTTTTTTCTAAAACTAACTGATCGTTATTGTCTTGTTTCTGTGAAGGCAAAAAGTAATAAAGGCAGGATGACCGTTGCCTTTAACAAGTATCCACACCATCTAGGGTCAGGTGGTTACGAGGGTAAGACGGCAGAATGGAGGAAAGTCCTGGACGCGAACAAGGATTCTGACTCACCCGTGGTTAGGATCCAAAATCCTAGGGGCAAAGATTGGGTCATGGGTAGAGCCGAGGTAACCGCTGACGGGAGGATAGTACTCCCAACGGATTTGCAAAGCGTGGCTCAAAGAATGGTAAGAGTCATTTATAACTCCGAAAGTACATCAATTGTTCTTTTGCTTTAACTAATTCTTCTACTTGAACAGTTGGAAGTGGAGGAGGAGGTCAACTCGGGTGCCCGGAGTGTCGAACGACAAAATGATTCCTTGTCCGCAACGCTCGAGAATCCAGAACACCCGGGTCGAGTAAGGGGTGTAGGGGTCTACAGGGGCTGGAAGGAGGTGTTCCGAGTGGAGGGACAAAAACCTCGAAGAAAATCGCGTGCCAAGGTAAACAAAGACGAGATAGTTGCGCAGATACGCGCGGAGGTGAGCAAAGAGTACGACGCAAGGTTTGCTGAGATGGAAGCAATGTTGACACAAATTAGATCAGCAACTACGCAGCCATCCGAGCAACCACCTCCCATTTCGCCGGGAATTCGGCGAAGTAGTCAAGCATCCGGCACGTGAGGCGCGAACGACGATTTGGATAATCTCAAGGTAATCAATACTTCTTCATAATCTAAAGGTATTTAAAACATGTTTGCAACCTTGTTATACAATATCGCATCACTAAAATAAACAACTTTCCTATAAATTTGCAGGACCCCAGAGCATGCGACCTCATCCTGCGGAATGGCAGTGTTTCTATACTCGTTGCTAAGGGCGTTGTACATCCACTCGCCAAAAGTGTACACCATACTCAGCTAAGACCCGACCATGCATGCGTGCAGGTTGAGTTAGTCTTGGATGGATGGCAGCGCGTACCCCTTCCTGTCCCTACCGACGAAGCGGTTGTGCTTGATGACGCACGGATGTCATTTGTCCAATGGCCCAAGAGTCAGATTGTTTTGGATCAGGTAATCCATAAAATAACTCATTTATTTTGTTACGTTCAACTCATTCTTTTTGAAATACTAGAATAATACATCTATAACTTGATACAGACACGAGGAGATGATGTCACCGGTACGGCGATGTCACCGGTACGTCAGGAGGTGGCTTGCGACGTCGGGGCTGACGCGCCACAATCACCGCCCCGTCCTATGGTCACAGAAGAAGAATACAGCTGTTTGCCCAATGATTTGCGCTTTCTCCATGACTACTTGATGACGGCGCCCGAAGGCATGGAGGCTATCATCATCCCTGTCCCACCTGGGATGTTTCTACACGAAGGCAGGGATCTCCTGCTGTCGTTCAAAGACTTCAAGGACCTCTTCCATCACTCGTCATCCGACAAATGGCTCGATGTGTCACACATCACCATTTTTCTCATGTTAGTGATATTAAAATATTTTCATTATTGTATAGAACTCAAATATATATTCTAATTACAATATGATGAGTTTCAGGAAGCTAGTCCGAAACTGTGATGAGATGGTTGAAAAGAAGAACTTGTGCATGTTTCTGGACCCCGAGAAAGTGAGTTCTACGGCAGTGACATATTATCCGGATATGGCTATCGAGTACATGTGTTCTGCGATGCATCGTGCTAATGCGGAGGAGAAGAAATTCATTCTCATGCCATACCACGAGGGGTTAGTTCTAATCTTAACTTATGTGTTGTTTATATTTTAATTAAAGAATTGTATAAAGAAATTCATTCTCATGCTAAAGTACTATAATTCTTCTCCTCGATCCAACAGCAAACATTGGTGCACGATTCTCATTGTGCCGTACTTAAGCACGGGCATAATTATTGATTCTTGTAAGCCAGGAGGAAGGACCGCGGCTGCCAATTGCAAAGTTATCTTGCCTTTTGTGAATAAGTAAGCAATAATAATTCTATAGGTTTGCATTTCTTTCAATCATATCAAATTATAAAATTGCTAATTACATTCACTCACTTTTGTAAGGGCTTTTGTGAAATATATTAAAGAGGGAGGATCACATAGCACGGGCCCGGGCAAGAAAAGCAAGTTGAATTGGAAGTACTTGAAGGTGAGCACACGGCCTTGAGTTAGAAATTTCATATCTTGTTAAAAAAATTATTGTCATTCTAACAAATGCCGCTAAATGTAAATTTCAGTGCCCGCAACAGAAGGAGGGTTGGGAATGCGCTTATTACACGATGATATTCATGTTTGACTTTGTCGAAAGAATACAATTCGAATTCCCAGATGCGGTATGTACTTCATATGAATTTCCTATATAATAAGCAATTGATATCTACCTTTTCTGAAATACTAACTATTATTGTTCGCGCAGAAACGCAACGCAAGTTTCGGTACGCTTGAGGGCGTACCTTTTAAAACCGCGTTTACACTTCACGAGTAAGGGTCGCAAGTGCACAACCCCTATCGAGTAGTATAATCGGGTATCGATCCACAGGGACGGTTAATTGCGAGGTTAGATTCTATCAAACTCAATCAAAAACTAGAAGTGAAAAATGTTTGGTTTGGTGTTTAATTTCCTAAAGGGTCAGATCAAACAATTCAAACAATGTAATAAAATGCTAGAAGAAATGTAAATTGTGTTTTGATTATGGATAAAAGGCGTTTCCAGGGTTTCAGACTTCATCTCTGAACTGCCTCTAGTGGTACGGCCCGTACCAAGTTGGTACGGCTAGGCCGTACTTCACTTGGTAAGGCAAGGCCGTACCACCCTGGTAAGACCCGTACTGGCTTCCCAGAACAGAACCTACCAGTTCGAGTGAATGCATTTCCTTGCTGGTACCTTGTGCTAAACTCTTTAGAAAGGTTCAACTGACCATACCTAAGGTTCCTAACCCTCAACCATCGTTTGTTGGATCAAGATCTAGGTTGGAATGCAATTGATTGCCTTTTAGGGATTTCTACACCTCAACTCTCGTGTGTTGGTACAGATCTACCCTAGCTGGTTGATTGGAGGTCTAAGGCACCCTCTAATCTGTCGATTAGAGGAGAATTCAACCTCTCGGCTTCAATTCGAACTATTCTACCCTAAGCATTTGATTTGGATGAGAGATTGAGATGATCACATGACCTTGATAGGTTCGATCTAAACCTAAAGGGACATCATACAACAATCACAGCAAGCAAAACAAAAGATAGCAAATAAGATCACAATCAATCAAACTAAAGAGTTCATACAAAGTACAAGTCAAAGAAAGTCAAAACAAATCAAGAATCAATCTCTAACCCTAGAAACTAAAATAACTACTCACAGCACATGATAATATCTAAAAATACAATAAAAGGGAGAGAGATAGCCATGGATCGAAGGGATCGAGAGGAGGAAGCTAGATCCGTCGAGTTTCGCCTCTTCCTCTTCCTTCCTTCTTGCTCCTAGCTCCTTAGCTCTCTTTCTCTCTCTTACTGTGCTCTCAAATCGATCTGGAATGGAATTGATGTGAAATTTGGAGAGTTCCCCGCCTTAAATAGCCCCTGCCCAAATTTGAATCTGTCAGGACGCCTTCATGTACGGCCCGTACCAATTTGGTACGGCCTGGCCGTACCAGGCGTGAAGAGCTGAAAATGGCTAAGTAAGGTCCGACCCGTACCAAGCCTGGTAAGGGCCGTACCTCATCATGTGAATCGCCATTTCTTCGTGTGTTTTGCTCCAAACCTGCAGAAAACAAACAAACACTCAGCAGTACCAAATTCTAAAGATATAACAATGAGATGCACATGATTCTGGTAAATTATGGCACGAATCTGGTACTAAAACAGGCCTAAAATAGACTAAATATGCGAGGTATCAATTATCAAATTATAATTTTGTAGAATGTGACAAAACAAGCGCATTACACCAAGGATCAGATCGACGATGTGCGGTGCATGTGGGCAAGGTGGTTTGCCATGGAATTTTGTAATCCTCGATATGGATTTGCATAATTTTGTATAATTTGGTGTATATGAATATTGTATAATTTATTGCATATGGATTTCTGGCTAATCTGAAAAATATGAATTTCTTGCTAATATGGATTTATTGCTAATCTGGAAAATATGGATTTCTTGTTATATGAAATCTGGAAAATCTGGAATATATAGTTCTGTAACAAAAATGGCTAGCAAAACTGGAGGCTAGCCGAAAAACAAAAAATACAAAAAAAAAAAATGTACTTTCTACACGGACATTTAACTAAAGTCCGTGTAGAAAAAAGATAGCTACACGGTCATTTAGTTAAATGTCCGTGTAGAAAGAGGAGAGCTACACGGACATTTAACTAAATGTCCGTGTAGAAAGAGTTAAGCTACACGGTTTTTTCGTTAAAAGTCCGTGTACAAAAAGAATCGTACACGGTTTTTTAGGTAATATCCGTGTAGCTCGGTAAATGGAGTGCGACACATTCTGGTCTTTGTACACGGCTGTTTGTGAAGTTATACGTGTAGAATCTTTAAAATTGCACACGGCCAAAAGTCCGTGTGTAGTTATTGAACTAATCGTACACCCTCGATTTAAACACGGTAGGAAATCCGTGTAGCTCTTCCTTTATTGTCCGTGTATAATCTCTTTTTTTGTAGTAGTGATCCCACTTGGCACGATGGATCGATTCTGATTTCCTCTTTAATTATTTGATTTGAAGCCAAATTTTGGCGTGTAATAGAAAACCTAGAGTCACAAGCGATAGATTTTGGCGTACGACAGGTACGTGACCAATAATATTTATCACAAAAATGATAGATTTTGGCGTACGACAGGTACGTGACCAATAATATTTATCACAAAAATGAACATGAATTCTTTTATTTGCTATTGTGTTCATTTTTCTCTTTCTCATTATTTCTCCACTTCCGGTGGAAAAATGTGTATTTCTTTATTATCACATCCACATCTACGAGTTTGTTCAGAAATTATTGTTATTATTATTATTATTATTATTGTGTGTTGCTACATTCACTTCGGAGAATGAAGCATAATTAATTGGACTAAATTCATGATCATCAGCAACTCGTTATTTTATTCAACCATAAGGATACAAGAAATCTACTCAAAATATTTCTAGAAATCTTCTTCAGGAAGATTAAATTATTGAAAATAATAATAATAAAAATAATAATAATAATAACATCATATAAAATTTGCGCATCATATAAATTCTCTTGAAATTTCCTTCAGAACAATTTCTTGAAATCTTCTTCAGAAAAATTAAACTATTAGAAAAAAAAAATGAACATCTTAAAATTGAATACTATGACAATTTTTTTTTTTTTAATACTATGGCTATGGGCCAGTTGAATAGACATCCGTTAATAAGAATATGATTGTTAATTTCAATACCATGGCTTCGGGTTATCAATACCATAACTTCATTTTATCAATGCCATAACTTCAGATTATAAATGTCACAACTTCAGATTATTAACATCATAACTTCAAGTTATGAAAAGAGAGATAAATAAATATAAATAAAAGAATATGTAAATTGCATAAATTCAATAAATAATTTAAATGTATTAACAACTTCAGGTTATAATAAAATATTTATTTAATAACTTCTGGTTATTAAATTGCTTGACCGCGCAATGCATAATTTAATTTAAAATAACGTCGGGTTATATTTTCATCCAATGACCTATAATAACTTCTGGTTATTATATTGATTTTATATGAAAATTTCTAATAAAACTTCATGTTTTTAATTGGAAATAACTGCAGGTTATTATTCATTCAGTGGCCTATAATAATTGCTGGTTATTATATTAATTTTATAATAACTGCTGGTTATTTTATACTAAAATTTCTAATAGAACTTTAGGTTCTAAACAATTCTAATAATAACTTCAGGTTATTATTCTATTCGGTTAATACGAACTTCGGGTTCTTGATAAACTTTTAGTTTCGATAATAACTTCAAGTTATTATTCCATTATTCACTTCAAGGAATTATTCTTATAAACTAAAATAAATATAATAAAAAATTTAAATGAAATTTAAATTAATGAACAATATAATAATCTATCATATAAATTACTTACATAATAACTTTGCAAAAATTCTTCCGAACAAGTAGTGCTGATAATGTGTTATAAAGAAAAAAAAATAATAAACAAGATAGAGAATACATAAAAGATGACAATCTCTTTATTCATACATTTCTCATATGTACAATACAAAATTACAAAACTCTATTTTTAGGTCACAAATTGTGAATGAAAAGCCATCTAAATTAATTACAATAATAAATGAAAAAATGAATTTCAATAGTAGTGGGATATGAATTCCAATAATAATGAAAAAGTGGAGAAATGAATATTGAGAGTCATGAACATCCATATTAATAATTTATTTATAATAGTTTTCATGTGTCCGCTGATTATTAGTTGATAGAGATATTTTTCTAGCTTTTCATATTATTTGAGAATCTTAAATTAATATTCTGGCGAAACCAATTAGCTCTCTACATTTACATGGTCATTATAAACGGAAGAAAAATTTAATTTCCATATAATTTATTTAAAAATGTCTCCCGTGGAATTAGGAATCTGTAAGTGGAACCTGGCACGTGAATGAAAAAAATACCAATGTGGGAGAAAATAAAAAATTATCCTCAAAACAAACGAAAATTCAAAAAAATTCAATATATTTGGGTTGTCTGTGGCAGATTATAGACCCCCACCTAGGCTAGCACCTGTGTTACTGACAAGTGGGACCCCGGTCGGAACATTATGTTTCCCCCGTTGCCGCCCCCCGGGTCCAGATCCCCTAAAGTAATTCAATTTTTGAGTTTTAGATCGGGACCGTCCGATTCAAATTCGTCACTCGGGATTGTCCTGAGATTTGAATTTGTCGTCGGGATTCGCTCCGCTTCAAAATGGATTGTCGCGGATTCGAATCGGACGGTCCCGATTTAAAACCCAAAAATTGGGTAACTTCACTGGATCTGAATTCCCCCTTGACACTCAAAGCGTTTGTGTAAATTCTTTATTGCTTGCCTTTTTGGCCAGTTTTTATTTTTTATTTTTAGAACAGATAATTTTTTTAAAGAATAAAAAAGATGATTTGTTTTTTGGAAGTTGATATGAGTACCCGCAGTTGAGTACCCGCACCTAAACTGCCATAACTGCTTGTAGGGACCGCAACCGTTTTCAAAACTGTAATTTTGTTTTACAAGTATTAATAGTAACATTGTGAAGTATTTATATCTATACAAGACATGTATTTATATCTATACAATGAACTACATATATGGTATATGAATTTTTCTTAAATAACCGTACCCGCACCTTTTCTTGAAAAATTCTCGCTCCGTACCCGCATTTGGAGACCACTCAAATGGTATGTGGGGACCACGAAAATTGTCAACAAAAAACGTTGACTTAGTTTATATGTGGGTAATAAACGACATGTGGGGACCACTAAAATTGTCAACAAAAAATATTGACAAAAAAATATTGACTTAGCTTATGTGCGGGTAATATTTATATCTCTATTCTTGTGGTATTTATACTTACGAAACAAAGTATTTATAACTATAAGGGTGTGGTATTTATACTTACGAACTAAAATATTTATATCTATATTACGTTGGATGAATAAGAATCTTAAAAAAATATTTGAGTTGAAATGTTGAAGACCTTTAACCAAAATGCATCATGTCAATGGATCACATGGGCACTCTCTTTTTTATATGTTGGATCTAATACAACTAGTTTGTATGAAATTTTGATCCAAACTAGATCATAACCAAGAGTTTTGGTAACATGAGCCCAACTTTACGAAACTTGGGCCAAACCTTGATTGCATGGTCACTAAGTGGTAAGGACATAACTTTTATACAAACATTGTATTGGATCTTGAGGAGTATATGTTATATGGATCACATGGGATTGCATGCGTACAAAAGGCAATATGTATATATGTTGCACTAATTGTAATCTATTAGTATTCTCTATGGTTTTATATGAATTCATATAATAATCGGCCCAACGGAAGTTTATTATATATTTTTCAAATTTTTAATAATTGGTTGTTATTAATTTTTTTTAACTTTAAATTGTAACTGCCACTTTATTAAAATGAATTTTGTATCTGAACAGATCAAATATTTATATATGAATAGATCAAGTATTTATATCTGAACACATAATAGACAATTACATCATCTTCGCAAATCAAATTGTCACAAACATCTCAAAATCCAGCAACACTAAAACACGATTGTGTATATGAAATAGAAATGAAACGATATATCATTATTAATTATACCAGAACAAAAACAAAATCGAAAAGAAACAATATTAATCTAGTTGATCACATTTCAAAATCACCGATTAAATTTGTGAGAACCACACGAAATCGCTTTCAGTTTTGAAATCACCTCAAAAATCGCATCCAAATCGCCTCGAAATCGACATAAAATCGCCTCAAAATCGCCGAAGCCTTCGAAAAAGAAAAAAACGAAGAGAAAGGAACATTTGAAATTCAAAATGGAAGGTCCGATAACATTGTTAGTTAGATCGGTAGTTGTGGGGACCGCAACATTACAGTTATGGAAGTGCGGGTACAGTGCGGGTACTGTAGCGTGGGTACTAAAATAATTATTCTTGTTTTTTATGACATTGAAGCAATATGCAGTTATTTGGAAAATTTACCAAAGAACTGCAAATCTGATGCAGTTCCTTAGCGTGCTACAATGTAATCCGTTGAGAACCACAAAAATATTTGTTCATAAAGAAATCCTATAATTGACGCAATTTGTCATTTTTAAAGAAACCACATATTTATATGAAATAACTCTAAGAAACCTCCGCAGTCTCCTAGGGAGCACACTAAATTGTGCGATCAACTATTCAGCGTTGTGGCACGCTAAGAAATCACACAAAAATATATAATTTTTTAATGAATTTTCAAAAGAACTGCAAAATTGATGCATTGTCTTCCATATCTTGGTTATCTTTATAATTTCTAAATATATTTTTTTTCTAAAAAAAAAAAAAAAAAACTACTTCTGACATGAATTCGTATCGTACTACAATAACTATAGAACGAATTAGGACCGTCCAATTCATATTGATACAAATATTAAAGAGACTCGTGTATTGTAGGTGTGGACCGGATTGATCCGGATTATAATTGGATGATTGAGATTCTAAACTATAAAAAAAATCCAATAAATGTTAGTGCGAGTCCATTAGCCCAAGCTTGAAGGAGTGTGCTTATTAACAACGTTATTTGTGCTTGGGACAGCACACAACTGAATGTTTTGTTTGAGATAGATTTCTTTTTTTTCTTTCTTTTCTTTTCTTTTTCTTTTCTCTTCTTCTTCTTCTTTTTTTGAGATAGAGACTGAATGTTGTTATCACTTATCAGGTACACAGTATTGCTCTTGCTCACATAAAGAGAGTAATTAAAAAACTTTATAGACGCTGCGTTATCTTGTCATTGTCATTTGTCATTGAGGGACCATTGATCATACATTGACCTGCTTCAAGTATTAATGTATTATCATGACCACATACTCTACAATTTGCAGTAATTTAATTTTGAATTAAAGTATTATAAAGCAAACTTTTAAAAAACATGATTGAACTTGCGATTAAATCAGTTAAATTGGTTTTGAACATTCTAATGTTAAAAGTTTCTAAAGGCATGTCACTGTTGAATGGCGATTAAGGTATCGATTAATCAATTTAAACCGTTAAATAGAATCTTACCGTTTAATACCATTAAACATTCTTTTAAAAGCTTGGATAAAAAATATTGCAATTAACTTTGAGTTAGAAATTAAATAAACCACCAGGTAAGTATGTAAATGATATTTATTTTGGAGTCCTTTTAATTCAAAACAAGTATTATACAAGGTTAGAAGCATAAGAGTCTTATACAAATTAACATACTAGTTTGGGGGAATTTCATGTATCTCCTTCAAAACTTAAATATTATGTATTTCCCCTCAAAAGTTTAAAATATCATATTTTCCACTAAAAATTATAAAACCTCACATATTTGTCTAATTCATCAATTTTTCATCCATCTAAATTTCTGATTCCCATTTTACCTTTATTAGAATAAAAAAAACTACTAGCTTCTGCAGTCTCTCTCTTTCATATTAAATTCACAGCTCCCATACGTCTCTGTAATCCTATATCGTTATATGAACAAAATAGATAACAAATTCAAATTCATAAGGTATCCATGAACAGATTTTGAATATACAAAACACCATTCTCCAATACCGGCTCAAAGAGACAGTACCTGGCTGCACAAAACCAGTACCGGATGCGTGTAATTACAATAATAATAAGCACAATTCATAATATAGGCAGAACTAAATAAAAATGAGCACAGTCAATAAAAATGGACAAAAATAGAAGTTTGACTAATGTGAACTTCATTGCTCCTAAGTCCTAACTCTTATTGAAAGTTCACATTGGTCCTTAAAATTTTTTTTTTTGAGAAAAAATATGGGTCTTAGCCCATATTTGATTCCATTAACAGTGGTAAAAATTACAAAAGGTTTGTAATGTGAATAAAGGGAAAAGTGAAAAGCTCATACAGTTGAGCCGGTACGAATTGTACCGAAATAAAACATAATAACTAGAGAAATTAAAATCAAGTTAAACTGAGTGTGGAATTTGGAAAAGCCACATTGAAGAGTGTGGAGAAAACCAGTGAGAAGCAAGTGATGGCCTTCTGTCAGGGACCTTTTTGCAAAAGTCCCCAAATTTCCCTCCCATGAACTCCCCCTGTCGGGTGCAGTACCGGCTCCTTTATTCATTCTGAGTTCGATATAGTTCGAGATGCCATATCACCTCTTGCCACAATTCATCCGTGTCCTTACATTTTGTCGCGAAGCTTTGAGCGCAGCGCTCCCTCCAAATGATAAATTGCATGATGAGCATGGCCGCTTTCTGTTGCTGATTCATAAAGCCTGTCTTTGCCTTGGTAGTGATGCATATGGTTGGTTTGGTTGGCCAGCGGCATTCTGGCATCATATTTCTCAGCCTCTCATATAGGTGCCTTGTATAGATGCAGTCTTGAAAGATATGTTTGCTCGTCTCCAGTGCCTGTCGGCATAGGGTGCACCTACTCACAATTTGCCACCCCCGTTTCTGTAGGTTGTCGTGCGTCAGGATTTTGTTTTTAATTGCCAGCCATGCAAAGATTAGCATTCTCGGCGGTGCCCTGACTCGCCATAGTCTATGAAGTTCACTTCTGGTCTTTGGTTCCTCGGTGAGTAATTTATATGTCGATCGTACCGTGAATGTGCCCGTTTTAGTTGCTCTCCAGGTTATTTGGTCACTGCCCTGCCGTCGTAGGTGAACGGTCGCCACCTTGCGGCACAGCGCTTGCAGCTCCTGTTGTGCCTCGTCAGAGAGATTCGGCCGGAACTGTAGTTGCAGCAGCGTATTATTTTCAGCAGCGATCGCCTCAGTCATTTGCCGAAGTGTAATTCCACCGTTTAGGACAAATGTGAAAAGAATTGGGAAGTTGATTTTCATGATGCCCTCGCCCCAGTCGTGAGTCCAGAATTGAATGCTCATGCCGTCCGCAGGTGTCCATCTTATTTGGTTGGTGAAGAGGTTCAGTATGTGCTTGTCAGTAGCCAGCATAATCGGTGCTAATGGGGAAGCATGTTGTGTTGCTGCTGTCTGCCTAAAGAGAGGCTTCCATAGGCGGTGCTCCGGTTGATGCCAGAACCAGTGCCATTTGAGTAACAATGCCTTGTTGAATGTGTGTAGATCCATTATGCCCAATCCCCCGATTGATTTAGGTTGGCAGATGTCGGGCCACTTTGCCAAATTGTACCCCTTATGTTGGTCTGAGGCGCCATGCCATAGAAATCGGCGTCGGATTTTGTCTATTTCTTTTATTGTCCATTGCGGTAATTTCAAGACGGACATGAAATATACCGGTATCGAAGAGAGGACCGAGTTAATGAGTACCAATCTACCGCTATGGAGAGATACCGTGCCGCCCATCCCGTTAGCCGTTTGCTGAATTTGTTTAAGAGCGGCAAATATGACGACTTTGGCAGTCTCTTGTCCGATAAAGGCAATCCAAGATAGATGAATGGGAAGGTGGCTAACCTACAGCCAAAAACTTCTACTAGTTCTGTTGTGGGGTCCTGTTGCACATTTGGGAGTAACACCTCTGATTTTTGCAAGTTGATCTCCAAACCGGACACTCGTTGGAAAACCAGGAGTGCTATCTTAAGGGCCCGTGCTTGATTGATGTCCGGTTTGAAGAAAAGTAAAGCGTCGTCAGCATAGAGAAGGCATGGCCTCATGGTCGGTACGGGTAGTCGGATTGCCCCCGTTTGTGTCAGTTTTTGCAAGTATCGCGCGAGGAAGTCCATGGCTATAATGAAAAGGGACGGTGACAGCGGGTCTCCCTGGCGGACGCCTCTGTGCAGTGTGATTTTCTTCCCCAATAGGCCATTAATCAATACCTGTGATGTTCCCTGGAATACTAGGTTGCAGATCCATGCTATCCAAGTCTGAGGGAATCCGAGGTTTTCCATTACTTTGGCTGTGAACTCCCAACTAACGGTATCGAATGCCTTTTTGATGTCTAATTTGAGAAGGCCAAGTGGGAGCTTCTCTCCTCTAGTGTAATGCAGCACCTGTTGAGCGTATATGTAACTTTCCGTAATTTGCTTGTTTTTCTGAAACCCCGTTTGCATGTCGGAGATGAGGGTATGCATGTGCGGTTGTAATCGGTTTGCGAGCACTTTGGAGAGGATCTTCTGAATACCGTGGATGAGACTGATGGGGCGAAAGTCTCCCGGCGTGGTTGGGGACGGTTTCTTGGGGATCAGAACAATGTAGGAAGAATTTAAGGGGTGCATTGTGGTTTGTGTGTCCATGACATAGGTGAATACCTGCAGTAAATCTTCCATGAGGATGTCTGAAAATTTCTTGTAGAACTCTCCCGAAAATCCGTCCGGTCCCGGACTTTTGTTGTTTGGCCATTGGGCTATGGCTTGTTCGATTTCTTGCCTTGTTATCGGGGTCGCCAAGCTTGTCAGGTTCGGTCGGTGAGTGTACAGATTACTCCAGTGTATATGAGGTGTGGCCGGAGCTGTAGTTCCCATCAGTTGTGATACCTCGCATATTTAGTCTATTTTAGGCCTGTTTTAGTACCAGATTCGTGCCCTAATTCACCAGAATCATGTGCATTTCATCGATATATCTTTAGAATTTGGTACTGCTGAGTGTTTGTTTGTTTTCTGCAGGCTTGGAGCAAAACACACGAAGAAACGACGATTTGGGATGATCTGGTACGGCCCTTACCAAGTTTGGTACGGGTCTTACCGGACTTAGCCATTTTTCAGCTCATCACGCCTGGTACGGCCTGGCCGTACCACTTTGGTACGGGCCGTACCTAAAGGCGGCCTGACAGATTCAAATCTTGGCAGAGGCTATTTAAAGCGGGGAACTCTCCAATTTCGACATACATTCCATTCCAGATCCATTTGAGAGCACAGTAAGAGAGAGAAAGAGAGCTAAGGAGCTGAGAGCAAGAAGGAAGGAAGAGGAAGAGGCGAAACTCGACGGATCTAGCTTCCTCCTCTCGATCCCTTCGATCCATGGCTATCTCTATCCCTCTTATTGCATTTTTAGATCTGATTATGTGCTGTGAGTAGTTCTTTTAGTTTCTAGGGTTAGAGATTGATTCTTGATTTGTTTTGACTTTCTTTGACTTGTATCTTGTATGAACTCTTTAGTTTGATTGATTGTGATTTACTTTGATATCTTTTGCTTTGCTTGCTGTGATTGTTGTATGATGTGCCTCTAGGTTTAGATCGAACCTATCAAGGTCGTGTGATCATCTCAATCTCTCATCCAAATCAAATGCTTAGGGTAGAATAGTTCGAATTGAAGCCGAGAGGTTGAATTCTCCTCTAATCGACAGATTAGAGGGTGCCTTAGACCTCCAATCAACCAGCTAGGGTAGATCTGTACCAACACACGAGAGTTGAGGTGTAGAAATCCCTAAAAGGCAATCAATTGCATTCCAACCTAGATCTTGATCCAACAAACGATGGTTGAGGGTTAGGAACCTTAGGTATGGTCAATTGAACTTTTCTAAAGAGTTTAGCACAAGGTACCAGCAAGGAAATGCATTCACTCGGACTGGTAGGTTCCGTTCTGGGAAGCCAGTACGGGTCTTACCAGGGTGGTACGGCCTTGCCTTACCAAGTGAAGTACGGCCTAGCCGTACCAACTTGGTACGGGCCGTACCACTAGAGGCAGATCACAGATGAAGTCTGAAACCCTGGAAACGCCTTTTATCCATAATCAAAACACAGTTTACATTTCTTCTAGCATTTTATTACATCTGTTTGCATTGTCAGATTTGTTTGAATTGATCTTTTAGGAACTTAAATACCAAACCAAATCTTTCTCACTTCTAGTTTTTAATCGAGTTAGGTAGATTCTAACCTAGTAATTGCCCGTCCCTGTGGATCGATACCCGATTATACTACTCGATAGGGGTTGTGCACTTGCGACCCTTACTCGTGAAGTGTAAACGCGGTTTTAAAAGGTACGCCCTCAAGCGTACCGAAACTTGCGTTGCGCTTTCGCGCGAACAAGTTTTTGGCGCCGTTGCCGGGGACGGTAACCAATTGCCTAGTTAGATTTTACTTTGCTTAGTTAATGTAGACTTTATCTTGTATCCTTTATTTTCTTTTATTTTGTTTTGTTTTTTTTATTTATTTATTTTCTTTTTTTCATGAACACTATGGCGATTACTATCTGAGGAGCTCGAGACACCATGGATCTCATGTACAACATGACGACAGACCAACATTGGTTTGGCCGCGACAATTTTCAAGCTGGAGGAGGCGGCCGATCCAAAGCTGATCAGATCACAGCTCTATATGCTAGAGCTGCCGAGCTAGAGGAGGCCATGATCGCAGCTCTATATGCTAGAGCTGCCGAGCTAGAGGAGGCCATGGAGAGTTATTCAATCAGAATGAGCATGAGGGCAGCCAGAAACCAGAAACCACAGCCATGTGCCATGTGTGGGGACAGGAGACACTCTTATGAGTATTGCCCACTGGCTGATTGGAGTGAGGAACCGGAGCAGGATGGCTATATCAGCAACAACAATTGCAATTTCTACGACCCTGCACCATTCGATGACTCGAACAATTGCGTATTCCAACCCGACCCACCCGAGCCGTACGTTGATCCCGCTGAGATCGAATTCATACACGAGCAAGGCAAGATGAATCAGATGATGTGGGAACATATGCAGAGCATGTCCACTCAGATGGCTGCTCAACAAAATCAAATGGCCGCTCAAAATAAGCTGTTGGAGCAGTTGAGTCACATCATCACCTCACGCCAATCTCAACCTGAAAAGCTGCCAGCTCAGCCAGAATGCGAAGGACCAGCCCAGCCAACAGACCAGACCGCACTTGACGCGACCCGCATCATTGAGACACGACCCGCATCTCCACCTGAAGAGCATATGGACGCGACCCGCACACCACCCGATGCGACCCGCATGCCGTGTTCTGATGACCTGGAGACCAAAGGAAGCGAGTCGGATTGGTCAACATGCGATGCCATTCCACCTGATGCGACCCGCGTCAAGACCCAGACAGAGCGGCTGACTCCTGAGCTCAAGCCTCTTCACCTCAGGTATGAATTTCTAAACCCAAATAGATGTTGTCCTGTGATCATAAGTGCAGATCTTGAACCCGATCGGACTGCTTCACTCTTGGAGAAATTGGAAGCGCACAAAAGCGCGATCGGGCGCTCGATCAAGAACTTGATGGGAATCTTGCGGATTTTTCTGATGCAAGAGTATGATCGCACGGTTCGTGTTCCTCAGAAGTGGGTGCTCCCACCAGTGCCACCTGATCCACCTCCCACCGATGACTGAGCGGGTATGTTTTCTCTTTCCCTTTTGCTTCTATATCTCTTTATCTTTCAGTCTTGAAGCATTGAGGACAATGCTCAGGCTAAGCTTGGGGGGGAAGACGACTTTTGTATCTTAGGATTTACTTTTGTGTTTTAGGATTTATTTTGATTGCACTTAGGTCATTTTTACTTTTCTCTTGCATTGTTAGGTGAAAAATTTGCTTGATTGTTTCGATTTGGGACCTGTTTGAAAATTTTCATGTGATTGGGATGACTTTGGGAAGTTAGAACTAACCTCATAATTGACCAAATAGAACTGATTAGGAATAAATGGTTTGAGACTTGTGAGAATGGAGACTTGAATGTTGAAATAGAATTTAGAAACTGAATTGTGCCTTTAAATTTTGGAAATAGGGATTTCAATTAAAGAAAGGTTGGGATATCCGTTGGTGTGAATGAACGCTAGTGGATGTGTGTATTCATGGTATGTGCAAATAAAAAAAATAATAAAAAAAAAGAAAAAAGAAAAAAGAGAGAGATGAAAAGATGGAGAAAATAAGAGTACTGGCAATAAGCCTTGAATGGGCGCCTTTGAGCTCGTCTCCCAATTAGAAATGAAAAAAAATAAATTTTTTGCACATATCAACACACGAAGTCCGCAACTTTCTGACCTAAGCTTGATTCAAGCTTGGGGGTGCCAAAAAGGGAAAATCTCTACAAGGGAAGGCATAGTTTAGTGAAAGAATGATAAATCGATAAATTCGAGTAATCAACTTTGCAAGACTTGAAACATTTAGAGTTTGAGGTTTTATTAATCAATTTGTGAGGTGAATCACAATTGACCAAGGGAAGTCCGAATCATAGCAAAAAGATTCTTGCGTTCTTTTATTGTAGCAATCATGTAAGTTTTCACATTTAGACTTGTATCCGCATTTAGATTTAGTTGTCCAGCACTTTTACCCGAGTTTGAAACTTTTTGCTTGAGGACAAGCAAAGGTTCAGCTTGGGGGAATTTGATACCTCGCATATTTAGTCTATTTTAGGCCTGTTTTAGTACCAGATTCGTGCCCTAATTCACCAGAATCATGTGCATTTCATCGATATATCTTTAGAATTTGGTACTGCTGAGTGTTTGTTTGTTTTCTGCAGGCTTGGAGCAAAACACACGAAGAAACGACGATTTGGGATGATCTGGTACGGCCCTTACCAAGTTTGGTACGGGTCTTACCGGACTTAGCCATTTTTCAGCTCATCACGCCTGGTACGGCCTGGCCGTACCACTTTGGTACGGGCCGTACCTAAAGGCGGCCTGACAGATTCAAATCTTGGCAGAGGCTATTTAAAGCGGGGAACTCTCCAATTTCGACATACATTCCATTCCAGATCCATTTGAGAGCACAGTAAGAGAGAGAAAGAGAGCTAAGGAGCTGAGAGCAAGAAGGAAGGAAGAGGAAGAGGCGAAACTCGACGGATCTAGCTTCCTCCTCTCGATCCCTTCGATCCATGGCTATCTCTATCCCTCTTATTGCATTTTTAGATCTGATTATGTGCTGTGAGTAGTTCTTTTAGTTTCTAGGGTTAGAGATTGATTCTTGATTTGTTTTGACTTTCTTTGACTTGTATCTTGTATGAACTCTTTAGTTTGATTGATTGTGATTTACTTTGATATCTTTTGCTTTGCTTGCTGTGATTGTTGTATGATGTGCCTCTAGGTTTAGATCGAACCTATCAAGGTCGTGTGATCATCTCAATCTCTCATCCAAATCAAATGCTTAGGGTAGAATAGTTCGAATTGAAGCCGAGAGGTTGAATTCTCCTCTAATCGACAGATTAGAGGGTGCCTTAGACCTCCAATCAACCAGCTAGGGTAGATCTGTACCAACACACGAGAGTTGAGGTGTAGAAATCCCTAAAAGGCAATCAATTGCATTCTAACCTAGATCTTGATCCAACAAACGATGGTTGAGGGTTAGGAACCTTAGGTATGGTCAATTGAACCTTTCTAAAGAGTTTAGCACAAGGTACCAGCAAGGAAATGCATTCACTCGGACTGGTAGGTTCCGTTCTGGGAAGCCAGTACGGGTCTTACCAGGGTGGTACGGCCTTGCCTTACCAAGTGAAGTACGGCCTAGCCGTACCAACTTGGTACGGGCCGTACCACTAGAGGCAGATCACAGATGAAGTCTGAAACCCTGGAAACGCCTTTTATCCATAATCAAAACACAGTTTACATTTCTTCTAGCATTTTATTACATCTGTTTGCATTGTCAGATTTGTTTGAATTGATCTTTTAGGAACTTAAATACCAAACCAAATCTTTCTCACTTCTAGTTTTTAATCGAGTTAGGTAGATTCTAACCTAGTAATTGCCCCTCCCTGTGGATCGATACCCGATTATACTACTCGATAGGGGTTGTGCACTTGCGACCCTTACTCGTGAAGTGTAAACGCGGTTTTAAAAGGTACGCCCTCAAGCGTACCGAAACTTGCGTTGCGCTTTCGCGCGAACAAGTTTTTGGATACAAGATAAAGTCTAGATTAACTAAGCAAAGTAAAATCTAACTAGGCAATTGGTTACCGTCCCCGGCAACGGAATGCAATAAGAGGGATAGAGATAGCCATGGATCGAAGGGATCGAGAGGAGGAAGCTAGATCCGTCGAGTTTCGCCTCTTCCTCTTCCTTCCTTCTTGCTCTCAGCTCCTTAGCTCTCTTTCTCTCTCTTACTGTGCTCTCAAATGGATCTGGAATGGAATGTATGTCGAAATTGGAGAGTTCCCCGCTTTAAATAGCCTCTGCCAAGATTTGAATCTGTCAGGCCGCCTTTAGGTACGGCCCGTACCAAAGTGGTACGGCCAGGCCGTACCAGGCGTGATGAGCTGAAAAATGGCTAAGTCCGGTAAGACCCGTACCAAACTTGGTAAGGGCCGTACCAGATCATCCCAAATCGTCGTTTCTTCGTGTGTTTTGCTCCAAGCCTGCAGAAAACAAACAAACACTCAGCAGTACCAAATTCTAAAGATATATCGATGAAATGCACATGATTCTGGTGAATTAGGGCACGAATCTGGTACTAAAACAGGCCTAAAATAGACTAAATATGCGAGGTATCAAGTTGCTTGAAAAAGTTAAAGAAAACCGCCGCCTTAGTTTCCTGATCGGAGTACATAACGGAGTCCTGTTCAATCTGCATGACGAAATTGAGTCGCTTTGAGCCCGATGCCAATGCATGAAAGTAGCGTGTCCCTCGATCACCTTTCAGTTCCCATCTGGTACGCGCTCTATTTCGCCATATATCTTCCTCAAGAACAGCCAGGATCGTGTGGCGGCGCTTGGTGATTGCCATGACCAGTTTTTCTAAAGGTGTGATCGGCCTCTGCTCTCTTGCTTTTCCGATCCACTCCAGGAATGTTCTGCATGTTCTGATTTGGTTGGTGACATTGCCAATTTTATCTCTTGCCCATTCTGTGATCCGGTATTTGAGTTGTGTGAACTTGTCATGCAGGGCCGCAGGTGTGGCAGCCGCTGGCAAGGTTGTCCAGGTGTCGCGGACCATGTCGGGAAAAGGTTCCGATCGCAGCCACATATTTTCGAAGCGAAAAAATCTGGTCTTTCTAAAAGCCGTTCTTGCAGTGCAAAGAATAGGGGTGTGATCGGAGCTCGTATTCGCGATTGCTCTTTGTGCCGAGTTTGGGTATGCCATGTTCCAATCTGTCGAGATAATGAATCGATCTAGACGGGCCATGTGCGGTCGTGCCCGATCATTGCTCCACGTGAAGTTTTGACCCGCAAGCGAGAGATTGATGAGTTCCAATTGTGAAATAAGATCTGCAAAAGCTACTGTTGACCTCCAAGTATTGTCATTTGAAGTTCGGTCTTCCGGATCTGCCGTGACATTGAAGTCGCCGCCAATTATCCACGGCGTTCCTCCCTCGGGTTTAGAGTCCCGTATCTCCTGAAAAAACCTCCGTCTTTCATGATGTGTTGTGGGGCCATAGACTGCCGTAATAGCTAATGTATTCGGTTGACATGTGTGCTTCAGATGGAGTGTTATTAGGAACTCTTTGATTTCTGCCCGGACCTTAGTGTATAGGCGCTGGTTCCATGCCACTAGGATTCCCCCCCTTGTACCCTCTGCCGGTAGGACCTCAACTCCATCCAGTCGACGGCCGCATATTTCAGCCATCTCTCTATTATTAATGGTAGCCAACTTTGTTTCCTGCAGTGTTATAATGTCTGGATTTTCAGCTAGGACAGCTTGTCGGACCGCCAAGCGTTTATGTCTGTCGTTAAGGCCACGAACATTCCAAGAGAGGAGTGAAATATTAGTTCTTGTATTCATAAGATAACAATTCATCTCCGTGATACATACTGGTACTGCCCAATACAGTGTTGCCATTTGAACTATATGGTGAAATAAAATGACTCATGCCATCTGCTAACCCAACTATCCTTGCCTCCACCCAATGTAAAATAGCTAACATACCGAAACAAAGTACAGAAGAACGTAAAAGAGTCACTAACATTGGCAACATTTAACTCCTATAAAGGGCAATTTTTTGCCAGATCCAACTTCAATTTGGCGCAGTGGCCGATTGACCACATGAAACCGAGTCACCTGCTGCCTTTTTTATCTTGGCCAGGAGTTCTTCGTCGAGCTCCACTCCGGCAGCAGCAACCACGGCACAGGCATGGCTCTCAGTCAGAGGGTTGTAATTGCGAAGGTAGTCCGATGTGGGACGGGTTGCCGGTTTGGCTTTAGTTCTAGCCGTCTGCATGAGGGATCGGACAGTAAGGAAACCTTGCGTTGCTCTTGCCCGCTCCACGGCGGAAATGTACCTACCGCCATTCTTGCCTCGGAGACGGAGGCTGCGGCGCCGTTCTTTTTTCTTGTAGCGAGGTGGGCCTTCAAACCCGGGTGGCGCCCCTTCCAGGTCAGAGGTTTTGGCAGAGGGAGTGATTGAAATGGATAGGGAGGAGAGGCGGTCTGTGGTGTGGGAGAGAGCTGGAGTTTCTGAATCTATTTCCTGGGAGGCCAGTTGAGAGTCGTTCGGGCCCTGGTCTGAATTGAATTCTTGTGAGGAGCTGTCCGCAGACGTGGCTGCATCGCGATGAGGTGGTTGGTCGGTTGGTAGGTCGGTCGGGCCTGCAAGGTTTGGGCCTGCTGATACCTCGCATATTTAGTATATTTTAGGCCTGTTTTAGTACCAGATTCGTGCCCTAATTCACCAGAATCATGTGCATTTCATCGATATATCTTTAGAATTTGGTACTGCTGAGTGTTTGTTTGTTTTCTGCAGGCTTGGAGCAAAACACACGAAGAAACGACGATTTGGGATGATCTGGTACGGCCCTTACCAGGTTTGGTACGGGTCTTACCGGACTTAGCCGATTTCAGCTCATCACGCCTGGTACGGCCAGGCCGTACCACTTTGGTACGGGCCGTACCTAAAGGCGGCCTGACAGATTCAAATCTTGGCAGAGGCTATTTAAAGCGGGGAACTCTCCAATTTCGACATTGATTCCATTCCAGATCTATTTGAGAGCACAGTAAGAGAGAGAAAGAGAGCTAAGGAGCTAGGAGCAAGAAGGAAGGAAGAGGAAAGAGGCGAAACTCGACGGATCTAGCTTCCTCCTCTCGATCCCTTCGATCCATGGCTATCTCTATCCCTTTTATTGTATTTTTAGATCAGATCATGTGCTGTGAGTAGTTATTTTAGTTTCTAGGGTTTAGAGATGGATTCTTGATTTGTTTTGACTTTCTTTGACTTGTATCTTGTATGAACTCTTTTGATTGATTGATTGTGATTTCTTTGCTATCTTTTACTTTGATTGCTGTGATTGTGTATGATGAACCTCTAGGTTTAGATCGAACCTATCAAGGTCATGTGATCATCTCAATCTCTCAACCAAATCAATTGTTTAGGGTAGACTTGTTCGAATTGAAGCCGAGAGGTTGAATTCTCCTCTAATCGACAGATTAGAGGGTGCCTTAGGTCTCCAATCAACCAGCTAGGGTAGATCTGTACCAACACATGATAATTGAGGTGTAGAAATCTCTAAAAGGCAATCAATTGCATTTCAACCTAAATCTTGATCCAACACACGACGGTTGAGGCTTAGGAACCTTAGGTATGGTCAATTGAACCTTTCTAAAGAGTTTAGCACAAGGTACCAGCAAGGAATGCATCAACTCGAACTGGTAAGCTCTGTTCTGGCAAGCCAGTACGGGTCTTACCAGAGTGGTGCGGCCTTGCCTTACCAAGTGGAGTACGGCCTAGCCGTACCAACTTGGTACTGGCCGTACCACTAGAGGCAGATCACAGATGAAATCTGAAACCCTGGAAACGCCTTTTATCCATAATCAAAACACAATTTACATTTCTTCTAGCATTTTATTACATTGTTTGAATTGCTTGAATTGACCTTTTTAGGAACTTAAATACCAAACCAAAACCTTCTCACTTCTAGTTTTTAATTGAGTTTGGTAGATTCTAACCAAGTAATTGCCCGTCCCTGTGGATCGATACCCGATTATACTACTCGATAGGGGTTGTGCACTTGCAACCCTTACTCGTGAAGTGTAAACGCGGTTTTAAAAGGTACGCCCTCAAGCGTACTGAAACTTGCGTTGCGCTTCTGCGCGAACACCTGCCGTGTGTGGGAAGGCTGAGTTGCTTGGGAGGCCGAGGGGGGTGCATATTGGTTCGTTCACGGGCCCGGTTGTGTGAGGGAGAATTGTAGCGTGATGGGGGCCTTCGCCGATTGGGTCTGTGCCGATTGGGCCTGTGATTGTTGGTAGGCCGAAGTTGTTGCAGGCCGTTTCAATTAAAGGCCTTGTTGAAAGAGAGAACCGTGTGTCCTGGCCGGGCCCTGGGCCTGCAATAAATATGTTACCTTGAATAGTGAGGAAATTAAAGTGGCATGCAGAGCCTCTGTCTCGCGGCCCGTGAGGGTGCTTAGCAGGTGTGGGGCACGCGGCTTCGTTTCCTGAGCCTGCAGTGAAGAGGGTGTGCTGCGGTGCCTTTTTGTTGCTGTCAGTGTTTGAGTTCCTAAAGGATGTAAATAACGGTCGGGTCAGGATTCCTGGCGGTGTGAGGAAGGTGACAGAGGTCAACTTTTCATTAATGCTTCCTTTGTCTTTAGTGGCGTGAATATGAACTGACGTCCACTCCTGTTGAAATGATATTGTTGTTCCTGCATGGGGAGCCTGCCTCGGTTTGGGTAACATTGTGAAGTTGACACGTGTCAACGCTGCATCAGTTGTTGCGGTTTGGGATTCCTCTCCATTTGCACGTTCAAGATATCCACTGGAGCCTCTAGTTGGAGTTCTGTAATTTGCAGCGGTGGGTCGAGCGCCGTAGAGGGTCGCTGTTTGCCGTGGCCGGGCGCGGTCGCGATTACGATGGCGGTTGCGTTGCGGACCAAGGTTGGAACCTCCTTGGTTGTCAATATCACCGCCATCATATGGCGGGGGCGGCAGGGGCGGTTTAGGGATCCATCCCTCGAGTGTGATGTCCACCACGGTAGAGCAAGGGTGCTTGTGGAACTAAACGGACGGCGGTATGGTCGCCGGGTCGAAACAAGAGATTAGGACCCTGAGTGTTTCAAAGTTGTCGTTAGTGATAACCGGCGCCATCATGTCGACGTATCCAAATCCTGATACTAGGCGGCTAACGCCTTGGAAATTCCAGAACTGCATGGGGAGACCGTGAATGGTGATCCTTGCTTGGTGAGTGGTTGGGTCACGGGCCATGTTCGTATTGGGAGTCCATGCGCGCAACTGAACCTCGACGCCTCGTGCCACCAAGAAAACACCGATATGCACCGCAAGGTTGCGGAGAACTTGCGATGGGAATTCAACTAGTAGATCTCCAGTCTCTGGGTTGAGCGGTGAGACCTTGAAGTCAGCCGGGTGGCAAGCGAACGTGGTGACGAGGGTGTTGGTGATGCGGCTGATAACGATAAATTATATATACATTTGATCTTGATTTTATCATAAAACAACCTCAAATATCTTGTGTTTAGAATATAAAATGATTAAAATACACCTGGAATCAAGTTACTGCGGTTATTTGGCTTTTCAATGCAGGAAATGATGCAAATTGGTGAAAATACCTCTCAGTGCGGATCACTGACACGCACTGCGGATTGATTCAACCGCACTAGGGACTTAGCCGCATTTCCAACCTCTCAGCCCTGCGCAGGATTTTTCCCGAGCCTAATGCGGACGCACTGAGAGCCGCACTGCGATCCGCACTCAATACTTAGCCAATTTCAGAAAGTTCAAAACACAGAGTCCAACCGCAGTGCGGGTCATCCATACGCAGTTCCACCCGCACTCATGTGAATTCGCAGAAAATCCAGGAAAGTAAAAAAGGAAATTTAGACCCAGTGCGGGTGAGACCACCCGCAGTGCGGATGGACATGACCCGCAGTCAGCCAGAATTACTCAATTTCAACACGGATTCTATTTTTGGCACTCCAAGGACACGATTTAAGAAGACAAAAATAGACATACTTGCCAGGAAAGAAATGTAAAAAGAGCACCCACTAACTCCACACTCTAGCCTCTAAATTGGGCATGATCTCTTACTTTAAAAGGGGGGCTCATTTCCATTCAACAGACAACATATTTCATTCTTTCTCTCTATACACAAACTCTTAGCCATAATTTCTGAAGGAGGTAAAGCTTTCAAGCAAGGAGAAGAAGGATTTCCTGAGCAAGATTCGGCAAGATAGAGGTTTTAGATTCAAAGGGTGTAATTATTCTTTATTCCATTTCCTTTTATCATTTGCCAAACTTTGTGATGTTTTCCTCCAAGAGGGAGTAGTTCTCTCTCTAGGGGTTTAGGTCAATATGCATGAACTTGTTTAATTCTATTTTATTCGATTGTTTGCTTTTATTATGATTGTTTTATCGGATTTGATTGTTAATTTCTGTGATTTAAATAATTTGTGTTAAATACATAATTAGTACTTGAATTGTAGCATCTCGTTTTGGTTTCAAAAGAACCAAAATTGACTAGGATCAATAGGATAGTACCAAATTATGAATGCAAATACCTTAGGTTTAGATTAAGATTCTAACCAATTTAATCTAAGCCGGAACTATAGAAATTAAGGTTAGGGATTTGGTGAAGAACCTAACCGTGAAGTCAAACCCTAATTAGGACATCTCAAATCGAATCGGATATTGGTGTCATGGACTTAATTGTGAAATACCAATATTTGAGGAGAGGAGAGACTAACAAGAGCTTATGGTCGAGGTAGCTAGGATGAAGGACTTAAACGTGAAGTCCGAATTACTTAGACACGTCATTAATTCATGAAAGTGACCCTTAATGACATATTAGGTTAGAAACCTCATCAAATCAAACATGAATTTAAGCAAATACCGAATAAATAGAGTTAACAAGGGATTGTAGACCAAAGACCCCTAGATTCTCTTAACCTTGAAAACAAACCGACTTGTCTTTCTTTTACTTTTACTTCTAATTGTTTAAAAACTCCTTCCTTCGGGTATTGAACCCAACCTTAGGATTTTTAGTACAAACCCCCCCAAATTTACTTTATTGCACTTTATTTTCTTTCTTTTCTGAAATTTATCATCTAAAGTTGAAAATTAAGTATTTATCTTACTCCTTGTGGTTCGATACCCGATAATATACTACACGGTAGGATTGTATACTTGCAATCTAAATCGAAAGTGTATTTGAGGATAAAGCTTTTTATATATACCCTTTGGACGTATCAGCGGCAGGGCAGGTGGGCGACAGTAGCGGCATTTGGCCCCAAGAGAATAATGGCCGATCGGTCAAGCATGGTGTTGGGTGAGCTTATGTTGTCATTCGGGGGAAAGAACACTCGGGTTTGTGGTGCCGATGGCTGGACGAGTTCAGGGTCGAGCATGGGGCTGGTCTCCCAAGTGTCAAGGTCCATTGTGGGAATGGGTAGTGGTGGTTGCGGCTGTGCTGCAGTATGCTGCGTTGGTTGCTGTGATGATTGAGGCGGGGCTGGATTTATATTGCTTGTGTTCTGAGCATTGCACCTCTTGGCAATATGGCCAATGCCATTGCATTTATGGCATCTAACACCATTTCTGCATTCAAACTGTGTGTGTCCTCGATCCAGGCACTTATAGCATCTACCCTGAGACTTCAATAAAGCCGTGTGCTTATTTAGCTTTGGTCTTGTTTTCCTTTCCTGTGCTGTAGCATGCCTCCTGCGTCTCATTACCGTTGTCCAACCTTCTTCTGCATGCGCTTCAGTGGGGGGATTAATGGTTTCATTTAAGGTTCTGTGTTGGTGGTTGGGTTCTTGGGGAGTCGTGTAGTGGATGTGGGACGTGTTGTTGACTGTCTGGTCGCGTGGAAAGGGTCCGGGGTTGAGTCCTCTGGTCACTGCATTGGCATAGGTGGTCGGTGTTGTTCCTGCTTGTCGTCGTGTAATTCCCTGGAGAGTCGCCTCCTTTTTCGCCAAGCGGGTTGGGAGAGACGCCATCAATCGTCAAAATCAGAATTTATTGAGTGTCGTCCTTAAAATTTTATTTAGTTGAATTTGGTTGTAGTTTATCTTGATGCGACCATCAATTACAGTTGCTAATGGCTGCTACATTCATATCTTACTTTCATTTTTTTTTTCTCCCTTTCCAACTCTGATCATGATTGAGAAAGAGACAGAGATGAAAGGAAATAGGAAAAGAGAAGGACTCAATCATTTGAACAAAGACTTTAGAGACGAATGTTGGTGCCGCGCACTGTCTGTGAACTACATAAACTATGCGTCTCATCATCATACTAAGATACAAATGAATTTCTAATAGTTACCAAAATAGTTCAAGCCTACAAGGACTCAATCACTCAAAATCCAAATAGAAGTTTAAGCCTATTTCAAGAGAGCCTCAAATTTCTGAACAACAAGAACACAAAAAGGACAAATAACCTTGTAATTGATGCTTTACTGCTCTGTGATCAAAGTTTTAAAAATTTACATAACACAAATTGAGTTTTTAACAGGATAAGGATACTGGTAACATCATGTAAGCATCAATTGGTAAGCAATGCAGACTTTCAGTATCTAAACTAGTAATATCCCAAAATTATTTTTTGCTAAAGTTACTAACTGTGCGAAACTAAGAGCATCTACATTTTGGTATTATTAGATTTTCTAATCTGATGTGGCAGTTTCTAATTCAGTTTCAGGGATGTGGTAGAGTTTCTTATTTAGAAACTATGCAGTAAAGTTTCTTTAAACTGTTTATAAACTCAATAGTGGTCAAATAATTGGCTCAAATTATTTCTCATTTTTAATTTGTTGCTGACGTGGCTTAATAGAAACTCCAAAATTAATTTCAAAAATGTGAGAGTTAGAAACTTTAGAGACTTTAATTTCTAAAAAGTAGTTAACAGTTATTTAGAAACTCATTTGAATTGCTGGGATGTAGATGCTCTAAACTTATCAATTTCTTGAAATAATAGATGTTCTAATTTCGTTTTTAGAGCCCAACGAGTACAGAATACGATTCAAATCTCGGTTCCTGTTTTAACTTACTTTTAAGCGCAGTATTTGAACAGCGAGGCCCATTGACGGTAATATCATTCTGGGCCATGACCTGATATTCCCCTTAGGACTCCTGATCTTCTGTGGCAGATAGTGGCTATAGCCTATATGTTATATCGATGTCATAATTTCTATGGCCATAGAGTGCTCTAAAGCAAAAAAATATATAAAAATAAAAAGAAAATTATAAGCTAAAGGTGCTCGGTGCAACATCTCAACACAGAATCTAGTAATACAAATAGTAACAAATGAATTATTCGAGTTTGGTTCGACAGGATCAAAAATTCGTGATTCGAGAATAATTCGGATATAATTCGGGTATAATTCGGAATTATCTGGACTGGAGATCTCAGTCCCACAAGAGAGCAAAAAAAAAAAGTTCGGGAAAAGTTCGCGAATGATACATTAAATTCGGGATAAATTCGTAAAATTCGCAAATAATTCGGTCAAAGTTCGGTCAATCTAATAATACAGCGTTCAGTTTGTCATTAAAAAAATGAATTATTCACGAATAATTCGCGAATCCTGTGACTATGTACAATTGAGAAAAAAGGTTGATATCGTTCGGAGGGCCACATGAAATATGCAACAAACTCTCAGAAGCGAATCAAAGCTTATCGAACCGCAAGAACGGATGCCCCAGATTAAAAATAATTGAAGGGTTGAGATGCATATATTGCACAAATTCATTTTTCCGCTGCATTGGATGTTAGCGCACATGCATTTTAGTTGAAACACTGTAAAAATTCATTGCTCGCTCTCCTGAAAATAATAAAATTCTGTTATTTTTTTTTTATTCAGCGTTCATAATAAAGCGGCTATGTAAAAAAAAATGTACATTATGGCCTTCATCTATGGACAAGGACAAGTATCCTCTCCAATATTGTAAAAGATTTCCTTTATTTTACGGTTTGAGATTAATTCTCAGCCGCTTTAAAATTCGAACTAGCGCAGGAGCAGTATTATTGGGCTTTGAGATTCGTTCCAAGTTAAAAAGAACGGTCTATATCAAAAAAATGTAAAATATTCTCTATTACGGCTGAATTCCTTCATCTATATCGACACAACGTAACTATGCGTGTGCATTAATTTTAAAAAAAAAATCTATATATTATTCAAATTTGCATGCATGTTGTCAAAACACCTAATAATAAGATATCGGAAAAAAATGTAAACAACTCGTTAACCGCGCGCCAATTATTCAGAACCCCATGAAACTGTTCATTGATGTTTGGCGTAAATAAATAAACTAGAAAAATTTAAATATATGCCCATCATATCTTGTTTAATTAGATATTTTCCCATTCAAAATTAAAAATTAGTTAGTTCCCCGTTCAAACATAACTATTTTATTAATGGTAGTGTGTGCTGAGGTATCAGTTGGAGTATCCGGACAATTCTCAACACCGGAATAAGAAGAGTTTTTAAAGGAAATTATAGAATAAAAAAGAAAGTGAAAATCCAAACATTTGAATTAGTTTTTGTTTCTTTCATTAACAATTATGTTCATTGTTACCCTTGCCCTTCGAGCAAGAAGTCGAAACTTGGTAATTTCACTTGTCCATCTTGAAGCTCATATTTCTTAAAAGCTAATTTGCATAAGAGATCGAATATCCAACCCTCTTATGGATAAATAAATGCACCACCAACAATGAAGTTCCCTGCGTCCATAGATTGAATAACTTGAGCAAATTCTTCATCTTTCCTGGTGCTCGTATAACCAAACCTATACGATTTAAAAATAAGACAAATGGGTTGGAAGGGAAGGAGGAGGGAAGAATTCTAAAGGTTAAAATTGTCATTTAGATATTTTATTAATATTAATATGAAATTTTTATGGAAAATAATTCAGAATGGGTATATTAATAAAATAGTTGTGTTTTGATGGGGAAATAATTAATTTTAAATTTGGGATGGGGAAATATCTAATTGAGCAAGTTACGATGGGTATATATCTAAATTTCTCAATAAACTATTAAAACCCGCATGGAGATGATTAGAAGTTAGAATTGATGGAGACGGTCATCAAAACTATTCAATTTTAATATTGTGGTAATAATAACAAGTTGATACATCTAACTTAAAAAAAAATTAAGTAGTTCAACAATCGCACTAAAAATAACTCTCTTAATGGAGCCAAACAATATGAAAATCTGACCAAACTCATAAATTATTTCAATAAAGTACTATTTTGATCCAATCTTACCAATTGTCGCGCTTATTACTCGACTAGAAACTATACACTAGTTGTTTTCTCTTCTTCCTGTGGAAAGCTAGCTGTTCAAAAGAAAGAAAGAAAGAAAGAAAGAAAGAAAGAGAAAGGAACTAATCAGCAAAGATGCCGAATCGAAAAACCGTGGTGGGATTCGTCGGTCTCGACAAGCTCAGCCTCCGCCTCGCTTCTTCATTGATCCGATCAGGCTACCATGTACAGGCGTACCAGGTCTATCTCTCTTCTTCTCATCTTCGTTTTTATCATCACTTCGCATACACTCTAGTTAAGTTCTACTTAAGCAGCTGGTTTAATTGTCGTCTTCTGTGTAAATTACGAAACAAAAATTTGTTGGGAACCTTCATTTAATTCAAGGGCTACATCTCTGGCCTACCAGTGTAAGGTTATTAGGAACAATCGGTACCTGTTGTACTGGAAGTCTGGAATGGATAAGTAGGAAGCTTTGGTGGGGCCACTACACTGTAGGAATAGTTATCTTATTTTGCAAATTACACCCTGATGTTTTATTTTTATTCTTTCCTTTGCTTAATACCCAACATTCTCATGTTCTTTTTACTAATACCAGCAAGGCAGCAAATATTGAGATATTCCATAAAAATTTGCGACATTGCACCTACGCGGCTACGCTTAACGAGCATTTGTTCCAGCTGTCCTACTTTAACTAAAATCAACCAAGGAAAATCAGATGTTGAGTTTTAAGTTAATATGAACACGTTATGATTAATTACTAGAACACTATGACGAACTCTGGTATTGTTTTTGCAAATAACCCAGGCATGTCACGTGTCAGTTGAAATAAAATAAATGTTGGTCACAGTAGCAAATAAGCTAAACATATATCAGTTCTTTTTGGTTTAGCTATTTAGGACGGGCAGGTATGTAAGGATTAAACTAATAACATTGGGATTTTAATTTTTTTTTATGCAGGAAGATAGTTCTTATGTAAATGAGTTTTGCAATTTAGGCGGGGCAAGTTGTCAAACCCCAGTAGAGGCAACAAGAGGTAACCTAGTACTAGACGGTCTATACCAGTATTAATAGCGACCTAAAGGTGCTCTGTTGTGTGTACTGTTTTCTCATCCAAGTTGAGTATCTCATTTTATTTTGTTGTAGATGCTACAGTTGCAATACTTGCAAATGTTGGTGATGATATTGCCGATATATCAAGTACAATAGGAGGTACAAAAGTAGAGTTTTTTTAATTATCCTATAAATTGTGAAACAAGTATTCCACATTTGCCCCTCGCTTAAAGTGGATGTACCTCCTTCTCTGACCTTACATACAGGTTTGGGCAAGGGCACTATTGTAATTATTGGATCCCAGCTATCGCCTAGTCATTTGCAGAATATTGAAAAGAAGGTTTTAGGTAAATCATTTACAACTACTTTTTTTTTAGTAAAGGTTGGAGGTCAAGCCACAATCATTTACAAATACTATCATTAAAAGAAGATTGATACTACTTTTGCTGTCTTATTTCTGATGTTTACTTTTCCATTCAGAGATGGAGGATGTAACTCTTCTTGATGCATATATCTTTGAAGGATATGCTGAAGCATTGGACCGAGATATTATTGTGAGCAACTATTGGAACCTTGTGTCAATTGTGTATTACATTTAAAGAATTTATGTTATGTTACCTTCCCATTGTTGGTAATCTCAGGTTATTGCATCCGGAAAGAAGCATGCGTTGGAGAGGGGTGAACAATTTTTATCAGGTAGAATGAAAATTTCAATTGCCACAGCCCACAGGCCATCTTTCTTATGAAAAGAAAAGTTGGAAAAATAACTTTATTTGCTTTTATCATACTTTATTGCTGTTAACTTGAAATTAATAATTTAATGAATTTTTATTCTTCTCCCGAGAAGCTTTAACCGACAAAGTGTATTACTTCGAGAATGAAGTTGGGATTGGAAGGTACATATTACTTATGCACTAAGAATGTTTATTCTTGTCCCTTTTAGTCTGATATTTGCTGTTAGCATTGTTTACTTAAGATAACACCAAACTGGTACTATTATGTGATTGAAAATGTACAGACATTTTGATGCTGACCATGTTTCTATGGTTCAAATAAGGTATTTCCCCCAAATTCAAATGATATTAAATAAAACCAAGAAAATTTAAAAGTTGTTTTTATTCTGCCGAAGATGTGTTGAGAAGTGGTTTGGATAACTTATTATGAAAGCTTATTCATCGGTTGAGAGAAGAAGGTATGCACTTGCTGACCAAGTTGGCCGTTATACAAGTATGGTTAAATCCTGGGTTTCATTTGCAAAAACCACATTAAATCCTGATATATCTACTTCTTTTCTAAATTTGTTTCCTCATTTTCTAACAGTAAAATTAAGTTGGTTAATGATTTACTGGAGTGCATTCACTTGGTGGCATCTGTTGAAGCAACTTTTCTCGGTGCAAGAGCTGGTCTACACCCATCAATTCTCTATGACATCATCTCCAATGCTGCTGGTAGTTCTAGGTGACACCATTATTTTTTAATCTTTTTTCACCAAATTTTAATTTTTTCTGAAACTGCTTTCTGAGCTGGCTTTGTTTGTAATAATTTTCAGGGTATTTGTGGAGATGGTCCCGAAACTTCTCGCTGATGATTCTCTGCTAATAGATTATATGAATTCGTTGCTGAAAGATGCGGTGAGGGTTTGAAACTTGGTTATGATAGTTGATTATCATATATACTGTCTTATTAATTAGTCTATATATACTAGAATTTTTTTTCTTTTTTCTTGATTTTATAGATGATCCGTTATTGCACTCAGTTGGCATACAATAAACCAAATAGGCAAAGATTTTTCTTTCCTCCCACTGTTTTGAATGAAAGAAGAATACATCTGAGATTATTAATTAGTGTTGTTGTTTTTTATTTTCTTTCCCTTTTTTCATACTTAATTACTTGTTCTATTGGCAGAACTCAGTGATGGATGGGGCAAAGGCTGTCAAATTTCCTCTTCCTCTTTTTGCAGTGGCATACCAGCAATTAATAAACGGTAGTTAAAAGTAGATAATAATGCCACGTACCTTGGATAAGTCCATTTCATATGCAATTTGTACTGTGGTACAAATTGGCTTTTAACGCTTGACAGTGCACCCTATTAGACAAATGACTTTTTCAAATTGTACAGGTCAGGCCTTTTTAGACATCTAGTTAGTTTTGCACCAGTTACATGCTGTACGACCACCTCTAGTACCATAACCACTGCTGGTTGATATGGCGATTGTTGGTACAAAATGCATTGTTCCGTAGATGATATGCAAATTGGGAATTCCAACACTATTGTTTTCTTTTGTTCAGGTTGTTCCATGAAGGTTGGCGGTGAACTCTCTCCCTCACCAACAAAGGTAGATTTTTTAAGTTCTTAGAACAACAGTGACATCTTTAAGAGCTTGGTGTGTCACTTTCATACTTAGCCTCTAGAAATTGTTCAAAGCCTTCTGAAGAATAATTTTTGCGAAAGCTGAGAAAACAATAATTTTGCAAACTTCAGTTTTTTTTTAAAGCCATACTTCTTTCCTTGAAGTAGCCTATATCTCCAAGCCACAAGATTGGTAAAGCTGAACTATTGAGAAACAATCAAATCTAGTCAAATACGTCTTAGCTTTAGAAATTTAATGCTTGTGTTATTATTGGCCGTTTTACTTTCTAATATTCATTACAATCTGAGGAATAAAATTTGCAGGCTTATGAGCAAATATATGGCATGAACATCAGAGATGCAACGAAGCAGTCCTCATATGATCCTAGTGAGTTGGCCCGAGAGCGTACTGCAACAGCTAAGGGTGTTAAGAAAATTGGATTTATCGGGCTGGGTGCCATGGGCTTTGGCATGGCTTCACATTTGCTAAAATCAGGCTTCTCTGTTATTGCATATGATGTAAGATCGGATTTTATTATTTATATTTCTAATGACAGGTAATTGCGAAAAGGCCCCTAGTTAATCAAGAAATTTGCAAAAAGAGATTGCACTGTTAAATGCTGGTTATTTGAGTTACCTGCTACCTGTGTAGCAAGGTATAGTAGCCGTTGCTTTACATATAATATCTGACGTGGCCTTCGAATGTACAAATTTTCCGTCAGTATTTAAGCTATTGTTTTGTAGAGATATTTCTAAGAAGCCTTTCTGTTATGAAGTGATACCAAAAGAGCCTCAAGTTTAGGTTTGCAGCATCTTTGCACAATATGACCTGAAACATGTTTGAGTAAACCCAAATTACAATAAATTCACAAACAATTTTTTGGTACCTTTAAGGTCTTTTCTGTGCTGCATCTCTTTGTTGTAAATTTTTTTAAGAAAAATATACATATTATTTTTTGGTATTATAGGTGTATAAGCCGACATTAGTGAAATTTGCTGAATTAGGTGGTTTAATTGGGACTTCTCCTCGGGAAATATCCCAAGGTATCTTGCAGTTTAAACTTTGAAATCATTTTCAAGCTTTCATTGATCTACTGCTCTGCTCCCAAAATCACCCCTACTGCACCAAAAAAATAAAAGAATCTCAACTGATGCAATTTGATAGATAGGTTAAAAATTATCTCAACTGATTAATAGCTATAGTTTAGATAGGTTATGTACCCAATTTGATGCAATTTCGGAATTGTTCGGTCATCGATGAAATGCTGATAAAACTGATCCATTAAAATTTTCAAACCGCTCGATGGATGACCAATTAGCTTTCAAATTGGATCAAATTTGATATGCAACCCATTGAACTACAAAGAGGATATCTGTCATTTTATTTTCTAACTTAGATAATTATTTGATTAGTTACTGCAGTGCTCTAATTAGTTTGTTGTCAACATAACTTATCTTTTACATAAAATACTGTTGTTTGCAGAAGTGGAAGTGCTCTTAATAATGGTTGCAACTGAGGCACAAGCTGAAAGTGTTCTATATGGGGACACCGGTGCACTATCAAGTAACAAAATGACATATCAAATTCTTTAATCTTCTTATATCCTTTGTTGTTCTATTTCTCTTATAAGAGAAGATCCCTATTTTCTAATTTTTGTAAATGATCCCACTTGTTTTGTTATGTCAACAGCCGTTCCAGTTGGTACATCAATAATCCTTTGTTCTACTGTCTCTCCTGGGTATGTAACCTTTCTTGAACAAAGGTTAAAAGGTGAGCCATCCCTTTGTATTTGTTTCTGCATTTCCATTTTGATGGTTTAATCTGTAAATCTTTGCCTATTTGCATGTTTCAATGTTTTGATTTGACCCCTGAACTTGTATAAATTAATGCAGATGGAAGTAAGGATTTGAAATTAATCGATGCGCCGGTATCTGGTGGTGTCATAAGGGCAGCTGATGGAACCCTGACAGTATGAATTTTTCTCTAATTTGTTAAAAAAAGCATTTTTCTGATAGTAAATACTTGAATGGAATTTATGTTTTATTATCGAAAATTTGTCATCCTTTAAATAGATAATGGCTTCGGGCACAAATGAAGCACTTCAGAGCTGTGGCTCTGTTCTCTCAGGTAATGAATTATGTTTTTCCTTCTTTTTAACTATAGTTTTATACCGTGGATTGTATATAACCAATAACTTACATGAACTACAGCATTAAGCGAGAAGCTTTACATCATAAAAGGCGGATGTGGAGCGGCTAGGTAAAAAGACACAGAACTCATATTTTACTTGGGAATTGTGAAAACAAAAACACCTACGAATTTAGCATTTGTGAAAATTCCCATAATTTATGGTCAAACAACATACTACTGACTGGGTGTCCGAAAAGTGGCTACTACAGCCCCAGTTCCCTAAACCCAATCAAATCCCTAACCATATTACAATAGTAGGGTCAAAAAACATTGTTCTCTCTTCTTTCTCCCTTATTCTTTGCCTCATTTCCGCCGTACATAGCTTAAATGTGAATAAAAATTAAAATAAACGTTGGTTTTGTGCAAAGATAATGAAAGGGACTATCACTAGGGAAGTTAATTTAGAGACACTACATTGTTAGATTATTCTTATCCTCACTTTTTGAAATGCAAAAATAAAGGATGTTTCTTAAAACAAGGACAACATGATTTACTTTTGTAAACTCTGATCCACAAATTCAAGTGAAATGCACTCTAGTACCAAATACTCATGTTGTCTTTTTTTTTCTTTTTTCTTTTTTTTTTGTGAAACCAGTTCTGTGAAGATGGTGAACCAGTTGCTTGCTGGGGTCCACATTGCATCCTCTGCTGAGGCAATTGCATTTGGAGCTCGATTAGGTATTGGGACAAGAAAGTTGTTTGAAATTCTTCAACATTCAAGAGGCTATTCATGGTATATTTCTCCTTTTTCTTGTCCACTATTTTGAAAAGGGTAATTTGATTCTTACTTTGCAATGTGTTTGAGTACCAAGTGTAACCCTACAAAAAAGATTAGTGCCATGCATAATTTTATAACAGTATATGTTAGAAAGTGTTATGCCCCTTCATTACATTAGATGGGTTCTCTGTACCCTCACTTTCCTCTTCACATTAAAGGACACCCTTGTTACTCTCCTTTGACACTATTTATTCCAGAATAATGAGGCAGAAAAGAATCATAATTTGGGTATTTTGAGATGTTACTGGGGAAGTAAAAAACAAAATTGATGTTTTGCATGTTTTAGTGGGGCATTTAAGATGCTCACTCTGCAGAGTACATCATTGGACACTGGATTCAGTCGATCAGTATCTGTACACTGTACTAGACTTGACTACTATCCGTGAAGTTCCTCCTTTCAACTCTCTGTCTATACGTCCCTGCTAAAACCTTCAGAAATATGGCATAATTCAGAATAAATGCCCCAATCAGAATTTATTGATTTTGCATTACTGATTAAAACAGTAACAAGAATAGAGAGATAGAGAGGTAACAGAATGTTTTTATTTCATTCTTTCTTAATTTTTTACAAGAGTAGTATATGCCTCTTTATATAGGCTTACAGATCAATCTAGAACATTCTCTTAAGCCCTTCTAATTACAGCTGTAACACTAACTGAATTAGTTACTGTGTAACTAATCTAATCACAGTAACTGCTAACAACCTTAACAGTAACTATACTCTATTACTCCCCCCGCAATCCGATGCTCGGACTGTAAGCCGTGATGAGAGAAGGCTGAATCGAGGTGAAGCTAAAGGCTTTGTGAAAATATCTGCGATTTGATCCTTAGAAGAAAGAAACCGAATCAAAAGAGATTTGTTGGCAACCCGGTCACGTACGAAATGGTAGTCGACCTCAACGTGTTTCGTACGAGCATTGACCATCGGATTGGATGCTAGAAAGGAAGCACCAATGTTATCGCACCACAAAGACGGAGGTGAAACTGAAACATGCAACTCAGCAAGGAGATACTGTAGCCAACTAAGTTCGGAGCTAGTCACTGCCAAAGCCTTGTATTCGGCCTCTGTGCTTGACCGAGCCACAGTAGGCTGTTTCTTAGAGCCCCACGAAATAATATTAGGACCAAGAAATACGCAAAACCCCGTGGTAGACTTGCGATCATCTAAAGAGCCGGCCCAATCGGCGTCGCTATATGCGTGGAGTGTAAAAGTAGATGTCGGTTTGAGAGTGATACCATGAAGAAGGGTACCCTTAAGATATCGAAGGATCCTCTTAACCGCTGTCCAGTGAGAGATGGTTGGGGCTTGCATGAATTGGGACACCTTATTCACCGAAAAGGCAATATCGGGTCGGGTTAGAGTCGCATATTGAAGAGCCCCGACTATTAACCGGTAAAGGTGTGGATCATCGAACGGATCACCATCAAACTTAGAGAGGGTAGTCTTGGGGCACATTGGTGAGGGGAGAGGATTAGCATGAGTCATGTTGGCACGAGTGAGAACTTCTTTGAGATATTTGGCTTGTGACAAATGTAAGCTAGATGAAGACCGGTTTACCTCTAAGCCAAGGAAATAATGCAAGTCACCAAGGTCTTTGAGAGGAAATTTTTTTTGAAGAGATGTAACAAGGGATTGAAGAAGAGAAAGGCTAGAACCAGTTACGATAATATCGTCTACATAAATGAGAACGATAATTGTATTTCCATGAGAAGAAAACACGAAGAGAAGGGTCGTAACGAGAGGCTTTAAAACCTTGATTGAGAAGAGCTTTGCTCAAAGCATTAAACCAAGCTCGAGGGCTTTGCTTCAATCCATAAATTGCCTTGGAGAGGCGGCACACATGATCGGATTTGTCAAGATTGACAAAACCCGGTGGTTGTTGCATGAAGATGGTCTCTTGAAGTTCACCATGCAAAAACGCGTTTTGGACATCAAGTTGCTTGATAGGCCAACCATAGGATAGAGCAATAGAAAGCACGAGTCGGATAGTCGTAGGGCGAACCACAGGACTAAAAGTATCAAAGAAATCGACACCTTCCTCTTGATGGAAACCTTTAGCAACAAGGCGGGCCTTGTACCGCTCAAGTGAGCCATCCGCCCATCTCTTGATTTTGAACACCCATTTGCAACCAACCACATTTTGGTCAGAAGAAGGGGGAACCAGCACCCATGTATGATTGGCAAGGAGAGCGGAATGTTCGCCTCGACCCAATGAGCATGGTTCTTGGCTTGATTGTAGGTCTTTGGCTCGGAATCAATGAATTTTTCAGCAATTAGAGCAATCTGATTTTTGGTACGACTTCTAGTGAGCATAGGATGTGTAGAAGAAGGGGTCTGTTGAGAGAAAATTGAAGAAGAAACATGATTGGGAAGAAACAGGACTTCTAGTAAGCCCTTCTAATTACAGCTGTAACACTAACTGAATTAGTTATTGTGTAACTAATCTAATCACAGTAACTGCTAACAACCTTAACAGTAACTATACTCTATTACTGATGTATAGGTTCTGTACATTGATTAATGAACCATTTTTTCAGGATGTTTGGTAACCGGGTGCCACACATGCTAGAGAGCGATTACAAGCCCTATTCTGCTATAGACATCTTTGTCAAAGATCTTGTACGTATAATTATGTCTCTTAACTTTGAATATTTGTTTGAACTTCCAAGGATAGATAGGATTACTTCACAAGACTTGATTTTATCTTTGGCTTTCAGGGAATTGTTTGTAATGAAAGCTCCAAGATGAAAATACCGGTGCACGTTTCCAGCATTGCCCATCAATTATTTATCTCAGGTACTGTTGTTTAATTGCATCCATCAGACAAGCATGGTACTACCTCATTGCCATTCTTTCTTTCTTTTTTTCATCTTTTGGGTCCTGTGAATATATAGATCCTTGTTTAAGCTTATGTCAACCATTGGATATATTGGATTTTCATTAATTATGCCGTATTGATAATAGGTTCTGCCTCTGGTTGGGGTCGATATGATGATTCTGCTGTAGTTAAGGTTTAAGAACTTAATTTCTGCATCTTTAACATTTTGAAAGGTTTAATTTTACATTTCTATTTCTCAATATAAGTTCATATTCAGGTTTATGAGACATTGACTGGGGTCAAAGTTGAAGGGAAGCATGCTATCCTGAGCAAAACAGATGTACTAAATTCTCTTCCCTCTGAGTTTGGGGAGAATCCAATGGAAAATCAAGATATTATCGGCAATCTAAATTCAAAGGTATTAGTTGTGTTGGATGATGACCCAACTGGGACGCAGACCGTTCATGACATACAAGTTCTGACTGAATGGTAACTCTCACCCCACCCCCACCCCTCCTCCCTCTCTCCCTCCTTCCTCTCTAGCCCCTTGAGTGAAACATAATGTACATGAAAGAATATGGTGCCCTACCAGGTTGTATGTACCAGTTTGGCCACCTTTTTTATCTTTCTTCTTTTCCATTTTTGTGCTTCATTTGTCCCTTATTGCGATTTGAGGGTAAAGGCTGGCATGAACTGTGTTTACTTTGGGTATTTGCAGAGTGGGCCCTTAAATTGGGTCTTACTTTCACTCTGGGGACAAAAGGTAGGTGCAATTCTGATCAGAGCTGTATCAGTATATACTGGCACAGTCATGTTGATGATCAGTCCTTTATCAGTATATATGGGTATTGTAGAATACTAAATTCTTCACTTTCTCATTTTCAGCTCAAAATTGTGTAGAGCCCCTTTTACTATCTATATGTCTTAAATGCATTAGTCTCTAGGTAAAAAAAATATACAATGGTTTTTACAAAGTTATATTTTCTAATTATAGGAGTACAGAGACTCTGGTCGAGCAATTTGGGAAGAAACCTACCTGTTTTTTCATTTTGACTAACTCAAGGGCATTGAGTTCTGATAAGGTACTAGCTATAGTTGACCAAATAATAACAATAATACACTTTCTTGTTACTTCTATATGGAGTCTTTTTTTCTAAATCATCTGAAATATGCAGGCTGTGTCTCTGACAAAAGAAATCTGTAAAAATTTGGAAGCTGCAGCAAAGCAAGTGGCAGGAACTAGTTACACTGTGGTTTTACGAGGTGATTCAACCCTTCGTGGTCATTTTCCTGAGGTAAGAGATTTTCACCCTTTTAAAATCCATCCTTCTATTATATAGGTTTTCTTTTATCTGAGAATAATGACTTCATTTTTTTAGGAAGCTGATGCAGCTGTTTCAGTATTAGGTGAGATGGATGCATGGATCATATGTCCATTCTTCCTTCAAGGAGGGAGATACACAATTAACAATATCCATTATGTTGCCGACTCGGATAGGTATGTACTGCCACGTACTCTTCACATGGCTGTTTAGTACTGGTTAGTACAGTAGGCCTTGAAACAATGACAAAACATAACTATTTTCTTTTTTTAAGATTGATCCCGGCTGGTGAAACTGAATTTGCCAAGGATGCATCGTTTGGATATAAATCTTCTAATCTCAAGGAGGTATCTCTTCAATTATTTATATACATCATTTCTTCTCCATGAGTAAAGGAACTTTTAGCTTATTAATGATGGAAGAAATTCATACCATGGATGAATAGTGGGTTGAAGAGAAAACCAACGGGCGCGTTCTGGCAAGCAATGTTTCATCTATATCAATTGATCATTTGCGTAAAGAAGGGCCTGATTCAGTTTGTAAGCACCTCTGCAATTTAAAAAAGGTATACATGTTGCCTCATTTGTTTGTTTTTTGTTTTTGAAAGTTGCACCCAATATTTTCTTTTTCTGGGGAATGTATGACATTTCTCTTATTTCAATGGCAGAAGCAATTTCTTGACAATCTGCATGATACGCATAGCCCATGAAATTGTCCCTTTTTCAAAGTTTTAACTATGTTAAGATTTCATGTTTAATGAACAAACCTTGCAGGGATCAGTTTGCATTGTTAATGCGGCAAGTGACAGAGACATGTCTGTATTTGCTGCTGGAATGATAAAGGTACTAGACCTCTGCATATCTTGTACCTTTCTTTTTTGAAAATATTATATATTTTAGTAGTTTTAACTTATTAGCTCCATAGGCTGAAAGGAAAGGGAAACGGTTTCTCTGCCGAACTGCTGCGAGCTTCGTCAGTGCAAGAATTGGTATCATACCGAAACCTCCATTGCAACCGAAAGACCTGGGAATTAAAAGAGATTCTTGTGGAGGCCTCATAGTTGTAGGCTCTTATGTTCCAAAAACTACAAAACAGGTTCCATCTGTTATTCTCTTTATTTTCCTATCATTGGTTATCAGTTGGGCCCATGGATCTATGTCAACTATTAGCTGAAGAGAACCCCAAACAAGCACAACTAAAGAAAAATAAAATTTTGAAAACTATTAATAAGATGCTGTGTGCATTAGTAATTCTGCACTAGTAAGGTAATTTATGTATTTACTTTGTTACCAAAAAATTAAGAAAGATCCAAATATTACAAGATATCTGAAATGGCCTGGAAATGTAGATTAAATTTTGTTTATTTTATTTACCACTCCTTTGTCAAAGAAACAAAATGTCTTAATTTTTGAACTTCTTGTTAGGTTGAAGAGCTCCTGTCACAATTCAGTGCCAATCTGAAAATAATAGAGGTAAATTTCTTTCATGATCTGCACCACACCTTATTTGATAACTTCTGATTCTTTTTTATTTCATGCATATATGCAGATATCTGTGGATAAAGTCTCAATGAAGTCACTAGAAGAAAGAGAGGAAGAGATCTACTGTGCTTCTGAGATGGCCAGTGCATCCATTAGAGCACTCAAAGACACTCTTATAATCACGAGCAGGAAGCTCATTACCGGCAAATGTTGGTTTTGCAATTTCCGGAATATCACACATTTTAAATTTATTTCGTGTTATTTAAAAAGTTTTATCTAGCATTCTCTTTTTCTCTTTTCAGCTCCTGAAGAAAGTTTAGAGATAAATTACAAAGTCAGCTCTGCGCTGGTAGACATAATCAGAAGAATTGATGCCCGGCCTCGTTATATCATTGCTAAGGTAAATAACAATCTGAAGTAAGAGCTGAAAGGGGAATGAAGGAAAAAAGGAGGCATATTTCCAGATTTTTCCTGGTTTACAGTATCTTTGTTAGTTACTATTTTTATGTAATTATGCAATTCAAGGTGGGTTGTGATAATTTTGTCAAAGTGAGGTTCTTATTGATATGTAATTACACACTGAGGGTTTGCTGAGGCAAATTTGGTCCCTGATTGATGCTAGTTGAGGCAAAATCCAGGTTAACCTGGATGTTGAGGCAAATTTGGGCACATTGAGGTGTAACTGACTAATTGCACAATCAACGGCTGATTGACACCAATTTGGGTTAGGTTGATGCACAGTTGCATTGCTGAGTGCTAATTGACGCAAATTGGGTTATATCAAGTCTTGCTGCATGTGTTAATGGAGACAAATTTGAGATAAACTGAGACTTATTAAAGGTCTTAGTTGTGCTTTTGGGGGTATTATATACAGCCAGACACAAAAAAGTCTTAGATTTGTACAAATATATTCCTTCTTATAGTAGTTTAATATGCAGGGAGGAATTACATCATCCGATCTCGCCACAAAAGCACTAAATGCAAAATGTGCCACTGTAATAGGTCAGGCTCTACCTGGCGTGCCTCTCTGGCAGCTTGGACCGGAAAGTAAACATCCCAGTGTTCCTTATATTGTTTTCCCGGGTAATTATCATTCATATTTATCTCTTTTTTTTTATTGTTTTACGAGGTAATTATTAGTCATTACTATCTCTTCTTTTTATTCATTATTTCGGCAAGTTAGCCATTGACTAATGATAGTCACTTTAATAACAGGTAATGTTGGCGATAATGAGGCTCTAGCTAAAGTGGCCAAAACCTGGGCACGGCCTCCCAGATGTTCTACAAAGGAGCTTCATGATGTAAGATTGTGTGGCTTCAGTTAATTTATTTCATGAACATTTTCTTGTGAGTGTTAAATCAAAATACTACACACACCACTGCTGTTCGCGCAGAAGCGCAACGCAAGTTTCGGCACGCTTGAAAGCGTACCTTTTAAACCTCGTTAACACTCCACGAGTAAAGGATGCAAGTGCACAACCTCTGCCGTGTAGTATAATCGGGTATCGATCCTCAGAGACGGCTAATCACTCGGTTAAGTTCTATCTAAACTTGATTGAAAACTAGAAGTTGAAAAGGTTTTGTTTGGTATTTAATTTCCTAAGGTATCAAATCAAACTGTTCAGACAATTGAAGAAGATGTAACAAAATGTTTAGAACAAATGTAAATTGTGTTTTGATTATGGATAAAAGGTGTTTCCAGGGTTTAAGACTTCATCTCTGATCTGCCTCTAGTGGTACGGCCCGTACTAAGTAGGTACGGCTAGGCCGTACCTCACTTGGTAAGGCTAGGCCGTACCACCCTGGTAAGACCCGTACCGGCTTCCCAGAACAGAACCTACCAGTTCGAGTAAATGCATTTCCTTGCTGGTACCTTGTGCTAAACTCTTTAGAAAGGTTCAATTGACCATACCTAAGGTTCCTAACCCTCAACCGTCGTTTGTTGGATCAAGATCTAGGTTGGAATGCGATTGAGAGCCTTTTAGGGTTTCTACACCTCAACCATCGTATGTTGGTACAGATCTACCCTAGCTGATTGATTAGATGTCTAAGGCACCCTCTAATCTGTCGATTAGAGGAGAATTCAACCTTTCGGCTTCAATTCGAACTATTCTACCCTATGTACTTGAATTGGATGAGAGATTGAGATGATCACATGACCTTGATAGGTTCGATCTAAACCTAAAGGGACATCATACAACAATCACAGCAAGCAAAGCAAGATATAACAATGAAAATCACAATCAATCAAACTAAAGAGTTCATACAAAGTAAAAGTCAAAGAAAGTCAAAACAAATCAAGATTCGATCTCTAACCCTAGAAACTAAAATGATCTACTCACAGCACATAGCAATGTCTAAAAATACAATAAGAGGAAGAGAGATAGCCATGGATTGAAGGGAGATGGAGGAGGAAGCTAGATCCGTCGAGTTTCGCCTCTTCCTCTTCTTTCCTTCTTGCTTTCAGCTCCTTAGCCTTCTTTCTCTCTCCTACTGAGCTCTCAGATCTATCTGGAATGAATTGGATACGAAATCTGGAGAGTTCCCCGCCTTAAATAGCCTCTGCCCAAATTTGAATCTGTCAGGACGCCTTCATGTACGGCCCGTACCAATTTGGTACGGCCTGGCCGTACCAGGCGTGAAGAGCTGAAAACGGCTAAGTATGGTCCGACCCGTACCAAGCCTGGTAAGGGTCGTACCTCATCATGTGAATCGCCATTTCTTCGTGTGTTTTGCTCCAAACCTGCAGAAAACAAACAAACACTCAGCAGTACCAAATTCTAAAGATATAACAATGAGATGCACATGATTCTGGTGAATTATGGCACGAATCTGGTACTAAAACAGGCCTAAAATAGACTAAATATGCGAGGTATCAAATTCCCCCAAGCTGAACCTTTGCTTGTCCTCAAGCAAAAAGTTTCAAACTCGGGTAAAAGTGCTGGACAACTAAATCTAAATGCAGATACAAGTCTAAATGTGAAAACCTACGTGAATTTGCTATAGTCAAGAATTTCTAGAATCGATTCGGTTGTAATTCAAATATCCCTTTATAAACCTTGATTCACTCCACCAATTGATCAATTGAACTTCTTATTTTGAGATGCTTCTAACAATGGAAAGACTAATTACCTAGGTTTGATCGAAACAATTTCATTCTTTTTCCGAATCAGTGCTTTTATTCAAGGTGATTTTTCTTTTCATTTTCCCTCCCCCAAGCTTGAATCAAGCTTAAGGGTAAGAAAGTTGCGAACGAAGTGTGTTGGTATGAGCAAAATTTTCTTTCTTTATTTCTAATTGGGAGACGAGCTCAAAGGCGCCCATTCGAGGCTTATTGCCAGTACTCTTATGTTCTCCATCTTTTTTTTTTTTTTTTTCTTTTTCTTTTTTTTTTTTTTTTTTTTTTTTTTTTTTTTGTTTCTTTTTTCTTTTTCTTTTTGGTTTGCTCATACCATGAATACACACATCTATTGGTATTCATTCATACCAATAGATATTCCAAACTTTCTTAATTTGAAAATCCCAATTCCTAAAGGCACAGTTCAGTTTTTTCGAATAATCTCGTTCGATTCAATTCTAAGTTTGTTTCATCTTTTCCATTATTAAAAACATCTCAACCTAAGTAGTTCAATAACCAATCATGGGTTAGTTCCAATTCACTCAGGTCTATCCTAATCACCACCAAATTGTTTCAAAGTTATTCTCAATTCTAGCAATTCACGCAAATTTTTCACCTAACAATGCAAGAGAAAAGTAAAAATGACCTAAGTGCAATCAAAATAAATCCTAAAACACAAAAGTAAATCCTAAGATACAAAAGTCGTCTTCCCCCCCAAGCTTAGCCTGAGCATTGTCCTCAATGCTTCAAGACTGAAAGATAAAGAGATATAGAAGCAAAAGGGAAAGAGAAAACATACCCGCTCAGTCATCGGTGGGAGGTGGATCAGGTGGCACTGGTGGGAGCACCCACTTCTGAGGTACACGGCCCATGCGATCACACTCTTGCATCAGAAGAATCCGCAAGATTCCCATCAAGTTCTTGATCGAGCGCCCGATCGCGCTTTTGTGCGCTTCCAATTTCTCCAAGAGTGTAGCAGTCCGATCGGGTTCAAGATCTGCGCTTATGATTACATGACGACATCTATCTGGGTCTAGAAACTCGTACCTGAGGTGAGCTGCTGGAGGCTTGAGCTCAGGAGTCAGCCGCTCTGTCTGGGTCTTGACGCGGGTCGCATCAGGTGGAATGGCATCGCATGCTGACCAATCCCAATCGCTTCCTTTGGTCTCCAGGTCATCAGACCACGGCATGCGGGTCGCATCAGGTGGCGTGCGGGTCTCGTCTACATGCTCTTCAGGTGGAGATGCAGGTCGACTTGGCTCGATGCAACCTGGGTCCACATGTTCTTCCGTGGGTGATGCGGGTCGTGTCTCAATGATGCGGGTCGCGTCAAGTGCGGTCTGGTCTGTTGGCTGGGCTGGTCCTTCGCATTCTGGCTGAGCTGGCAGCTTTGCAGGTTGAGATTGGCGTGAGATGATGATGTGACTCAATTGCTCCAGCAACTTGTTTTGGGCAGCCATTTGATTTTGTTGAGCGGCCATCTGTGTGGACATGTTTTGCAACTGTTCCCACAGCATCTGGTTCACCTTCCCTTGCTCGTGTATGAATTCGATCTCAGCGGGATCAATGTACGGCTCGGGTGGATCGGGTTGGAATACGCAATTGTTCGAGTCATCGAATGGTGCAGGGTCGTAGAAATTGCAATTGTTGTTGCTGATATAGCCATCCTGCTCCGGTTCCTCACTCCAATCAGCCAGTGGGCAATACTCATAAGAGTGTCTCATGTCCCCACACATGGCACATGGCTGTGGTTTCTGGTTTCTGGCTGCCCTCATGCTCATTCTGATTGAATAACTCTCCATGGCCTCCTCTAGCTCGGCAGCTCTAGCATATAGAGCTGCGATCATGGCCTCCTCTAGCTCGGCAGCTCTAGCATATAGAGCTGTGATCTGATCAGCTTTGGATCGGCCGCCTCCTCCAGCTTGAAAATTGTCGCGGCCAAACCAATGTTGGTCTGTCGTCATGTTGTACATGAGATCCATGGTGTCTTGAGCTCCTCAGATAGTAATCGCCATAGTGTTCCTGAAAAAGAGAAAATAAATAAATAAAAGAAACGAAACAAAATAAAAGGAAATAAAGGATACAAGATAAAGTCTAGATCAACTAAGTAAGATAAAACCTAACTAAGCAATTGGTTACCGTCCCCGGCAACGGCGCCAAAAACTTGTTCGCGCAGAAGCGCAACGCAAGTTTCGGCACGCTTGAAAGCGTACCTTTTAAACCTCGTTAACACTCCACGAGTAAAGGATGCAAGTGCACAACCTCTGCCGTGTAGTATAATCGGGTATCGATCCTCAGAGACGGCTAATCACTCGGTTAAGTTCTATCTAAACTTGATTGAAAACTAGAAGTTGAAAAGGTTTTGTTTGGTATTTAATTTCCTAAGGTATCAAATCAAACTGTTCAGACAATTGAAGAAGATGTAACAAAATGTTTAGAACAAATGTAAATTGTGTTTTGATTATGGATAAAAGGTGTTTCCAGGGTTTAAGACTTCATCTCTGATCTGCCTCTAGTGGTACGGCCCGTACTAAGTAGGTACGGCTAGGCCGTACCTCACTTGGTAAGGCTAGGCCGTACCACCCTGGTAAGACCCGTACCGGCTTCCCAGAACAGAACCTACCAGTTCGAGTAAATGCATTTCCTTGCTGGTACCTTGTGCTAAACTCTTTAGAAAGGTTCAATTGACCATACCTAAGGTTCCTAACCCTCAACCGTCGTTTGTTGGATCAAGATCTAGGTTGGAATGCGATTGAGAGCCTTTTAGGGTTTCTACACCTCAACCATCGTATGTTGGTACAGATCTACCCTAGCTGATTGATTAGATGTCTAAGGCACCCTCTAATCTGTCGATTAGAGGAGAATTCAACCTTTCGGCTTCAATTCGAACTATTCTACCCTATGTACTTGAATTGGATGAGAGATTGAGATGATCACATGACCTTGATAGGTTCGATCTAAACCTAAAGGGACATCATACAACAATCACAGCAAGCAAAGCAAGATATAACAATGAAAATCACAATCAATCAAACTAAAGAGTTCATACAAAGTAAAAGTCAAAGAAAGTCAAAACAAATCAAGATTCGATCTCTAACCCTAGAAACTAAAATGATCTACTCACAGCACATAGCAATGTCTAAAAATACAATAAGAGGAAGAGAGATAGCCATGGATTGAAGGGAGATGGAGGAGGAAGCTAGATCCGTCGAGTTTCGCCTCTTCCTCTTCTTTCCTTCTTGCTTTCAGCTCCTTAGCCTTCTTTCTCTCTCCTACTGAGCTCTCAGATCTATCTGGAATGAATTGGATACGAAATCTGGAGAGTTCCCCGCCTTAAATAGCCTCTGCCCAAATTTGAATCTGTCAGGACGCCTTCATGTACGGCCCGTACCAATTTGGTACGGCCTGGCCGTACCAGGCGTGAAGAGCTGAAAACGGCTAAGTATGGTCCGACCCGTACCAAGCCTGGTAAGGGTCGTACCTCATCATGTGAATCGCCATTTCTTCGTGTGTTTTGCTCCAAACCTGCAGAAAACAAACAAACACTCAGCAGTACCAAATTCTAAAGATATAACAATGAGATGCACATGATTCTGGTGAATTATGGCACGAATCTGGTACTAAAACAGGCCTAAAATAGACTAAATATGCGAGGTATCAACTGCAAAATGAGAAATAACCGATATAACTCCGTAAACATGCAAAACATCACATGCTAACATGCTTTCTTAATTTCTTTGAAAGTGCCCAATTAGTCTTTCCTTCCTACTATTTATATGGTTATAAGGTGAGCAAGGAGAGGTACATTGGGCCTTTAATGAGTTTAATGGAAAGTGAAGGATACATACGATATTATTTATGTTTGGCTGTGATATATGTTCATCATTTTGCAAGGTTTTGTTTGTTATCTTGACAAATTATAGGGAGGTAAGTGATATTGCTCTTCATTTTATTTTTAACAATTACTTAAAAATGATTTTTATTATTTCGAAAGAATGCGGAGAAGGGTGGGTATGCAATTGGTGCTTTCAATGTGTATAACATGGAGGGTGTTGAGGCTGTCATTTCAGCAGCCGAGGCTGCAAATAGCCCTGCCATCTTACAGGTAGACTCAAGTCACGAGAAATATAATCATATTTCATCAACTCTAAATTTTATTTGCACTGTTAAATTTTGAATAAATGCTTACCTGTGTAGATTCACCCTGGTTCATTGAAAGAGGGAGGTCTCCCCTTGATTTCATGCTGCCTTGCTGCTGCTGATCGGGCCCGAGTAAGCGTCTATTCATAATGCCAATATTTAATATGGCGATGTCCGTGACGTAATAATGCTCATGTTATTGTCATTTTTGCCATGTCAGGTACCAATTACAGTGCATTACGACCACGGCAACTCAAAATCAGACCTGCTTGATGCTCTTGAGCTGGTGAGTACTGAAATCATTTTTTTCAGGATGCCTGGTACGCGGTTTCACATTATAGACGTAACTCATTTCTGTAACTTTTTGCAGGGTTTTGATTCAGTCATGGCAGATGGCTCTCACCTCCCATTAGATGAGAACATATCATTCACTAAGTTCATATCGTCTTTGGCTCATGAGAAAGGAATACTGGTTGAGGCCGAGCTAGGCCGCCTATCCGGAACTGAAGATGGGTTAACAGTTGAAGAGTACGAAGCGAAGTTAACTGATGTAGCTCAGGTTGTTTATCTTTCTATATTTGCTTGGCATTCTGGAATTCTATTGGAAATTTTTGTCATATTCTGCTTTTACCAGCACTAACTTGATTGATTATGATTCCGATTATTTAACATCACTATTTATTATGTCATGAAGGCCTCAAAATTCATGGATGAGACGAATATCGATGCCCTAGCTGTGTGTATTGGAAATGTTCACGGGAAATACCCACCTGGCGGACCAAATCTGAGGCTTGATTTGTTAAAGGTCGAGAAATTTGAATTTTGTAAGGATACTATCATACTAGTTTGAGTCTTCACTTTTCTTATATCTAGTTACTGTTTTGACAGGAGCTTCGTCAGTTGACCATGAAAAAAGGAGTCAGCTTGGTTCTCCATGGAGCCTCTGGTCTTTCTCAGGACCTTGTAGAGGTGCACTTCTCTCTGTACAAAAGCTGAGTTTGTAATTTTGTATTTAGAATTATTCAAATTATAATTTGTATATCTTGCCAGGAATGCATAAACTTGGGTGTGAGAAAATTTAATGTGAATACTGAGGTTCGAAGTGCTTATCTGGAATCTCTGAAGAAGCCGCAAAAGGATTTGGTGCAAGTGATGGCTTCTGCAAAAGAGGCTATGAAAGTCATTATTTCAGATAAAATGCACCTCTTTGGATCAGCCGGCAAAGCATAAGCAAGGTGTAACAGCGCAATTTTTCTCCAGTTTCCTTTTCCTTCTCTTGTTTTTTTTTCTTATTTTACTTTTTTTTATTTGGTTCTTTTATGGGCTTTTCAGGTCCTTGTGACATCAGCAGCAAGCCTTCGAGCTCTGATCTAGAAGCTGCATTTTTTATTTGTTTAGAAAAACAAATGAAAATTATCGAATAATGAATGATTAAATGAATGAATAAATCAAATTTGATTTGTAATAAGATGTTCATCTTATTCACCTGTAGGTTAGAGATGCAAAGAAAATAAAAAAGCAAATAAGTGTATCCCCTTTTCTTTGGTGTCTCTACAGATATGTTATCTGAACATTTTGGTTAATAAAAGAACAGTTGTAACACTGAATGAAAAGTTTAGTCTTTCGTTTTTTAAAGGTTAACTTTTATCTTTTGGATGCACCGAAGCAATACTTTTGAAATTCCTATTTGTACTTTTCTGAACTTTGTTCAGTTAAAAAGTTAATCACATTTGTTTTTTACTCAAAACGCAGCCTTTACTTAATTTTATCAAAAGATTGATTGATAACAAAATAGAGCACTTTCATTACAAACCAATCAACCCTGCTATCTGCATTTCTTTTCTAAATGTTTTGTTATCTATTAATCATCTCACTTATAAAACAGCTTACTTCTTCCTACAAAAAGTGAGTCATTTTTTTGCCACCACTATACGACACAAACCAATCAACTTTAGAACTGCAAACAAGCGCAAAAGGTTGAATTATGTAATTATGTTCATGATAAGAACATGAAGTGACATGTAAAGTCTTGGCACTAGAGTTTTCCAATGATTCGGTGATGTGCATCTATCTATCCACAGGGTTACTTTACACATAAGATGTGGTGGTATTAATGAACCTGTTGGGCACCATTGGAGAATAAGATGTATATAGTGATTAAATTTAGACTACTTGCAGTCTTTGTATCTTTCTTCAGACTGCCTTGCACTCGTCTGATTCATTGATAGAGATTAGACTTCCAATATCAAAATCTTGACAGCCACTGTCAAGCTTCTATAAAGAAAAAGGAAAAACAGAGTTCCATTTTCAATTGGTCACACACTTTTCTTTTCTCTTATCTTTTGAAAGCTTGACAGTGGCTGCCAAGAATCACTGTTGTCTTCTCTCTCTCTCGCTCTCTTTCTTTTTTTTATCGTCAACATGTAGTGCAACAGTATTGAGTTGTTTAGTTACTATTCCGCTCAATCAATGGGGGGTTTTGTTGAAGTGATTAATATGCTCCAAATGTGAGGCTTTCAATATCAGAATTTTTTTTTTTCTCATAATATGTCACTATTCTTTTCTTCTTCTTATATTTTAAAATTTAAAATCTCAATGTTAAATCAAAACTGTCGATCTTGTAATTTGTACAACGGATGCATGCACTTAAAATTCATAACTTTTTTTTGAGGAATTAAAATTCATAACTTCTAGAGTTCATTGTGTCATAAGATGAAAAAAAATAAACGAATTTAGTTAGAGGTCAAACCACCAACTATTTAATATCTACGAGAAATTCTCTCATTCGGATTTCAAACATGCGACCTTCCACATGAAGGGCATTGCCTATGCCACTAAACCAAAAACTGATTCTTTAGTTGATTATAATGATTGATTTGAGAATAATTGTTTTTTATTCTCTTCATATAAATATAAAATGAGCTTCGAAAATTAAATAGACAAATCTCTTATGAAAGTAAATAAAGTTAATATATTAAATTTAGCGTTAAATATCAAATATAAAATATAACTACAAAATAATATTCTATTACACTAAAAACTTATTCTAACGAAACCTTTCTCAATTTTCAAAAGCCGTATCATGCTTGTATTCAATATGATATACACTTCTAAAGTTCTAATATAATGTTCTAATAAAATATTAAATTTCAAATAACACGTGGGACTAAAAATTCCTGTCCGCACGTGTCTTGGAAAATGATCGGCGCAGGTCTGCCTGAGGGGTAAATATTAACAGAGTAGTTTTGGATTTATGCAGCGCAAAAATCATATACAACGCCGTTTTGATTTTACAGTCCGTACACTGAATGAAGTTAAAACCACTCTGTTAAAATCATTACCCCTGCCTAAGTGCCTATACGCCCAACTGCCTAATTTTCCTAGTCAATTTTCTGGATAAACCGCATTGGGACCGAACCAAGGATTACGAGTCAAACCAAACCAATCAGCGTTTTAATTCCACATCAGTCTTGTGACCTTTTCTATATATCTTTATGTACTTTTTCATTATTACTGTAAATGAGCATAGGCGACTCGAATTTGTTCAAACGAGCTGATTCGAGCTACTTCGTTTTTGCTTTCAAGTACAAATAGATTACAAATAGATTGCAGATTTTTATTGACTTAAACAGCGCATACTAATTTCATTTTTTTTCATGATGGCAAAAAAGAAGTACTGAAGAATTACAAACTTTTTTGGAATTGATCTCAAACGAGCCAATAGCTACAAGGTTTTTTAGAGCTAGACTTATTTCTAATTATATTTCATACTTATCAGTCCTGAATTATATATCTGTATTAAACTATAAATATGCTGTTAATTTGATAATTTATTTTTACTCATGTCACTTCTTTGCATTTACTTTTCACTGCATTTATGTTAGTCAATTACCATACATATGTTATGTATATCTATGAGAGATGCTAACAATCATTGGGAACATAAATTTAAAGAGGAGGGTTCAAATACCTCGTATTTTTGGTTCCTCACATCATTTATTTCTGTTTTGGCGTTTTTAAAATTTAAACAGTTGACTTGAACCATTCAACGTGATCTCCGTATTAAAATGTACTTGAAGATCAAATTTTATATTTTTAGATAGTTACAAAATTACTGTTTCTGAACCATCCACAAATAATGATTTTGTACCTATCTAAAAAGTTAGCAAAAAAATTTAAAAAATAAAATTTGATCTCTAAGCATATTTAGTATGCAAATCATATTAAGCAGTTCGAATCGACTGTTTAAACTTTGAAACATAAATAAAGTATGTGAACACGATTTTAGAAACTTGACAAGCGTTTATGTTCTCCTGATAATTTCATTGGTAACAAAGCATGCAATATATATTACATTCGGACCCTTTAATATTTTTCCGTAGAAGTTGAGGTTGATATACATATAGAGTAAGGCTACGGTGCTTTACAAAGTAAACAACTCTCTTTACTTCGGACTACTTTTTCAATTTGCAAAACTCAAACAACCGATCCGAACCGTTCAACATGTTCTAAATATTGAAATGTGCTTGGAGACCAAATTTTACATTTTTTGGAATTTTTTTACTATTTAGTAAGCCACTTTGAAAAAGTTTGATCCGGTGGTCCAGAAAATTTTACTGTTTTTTACTGTTCACAGTTGGATCAGCGATTGTCAAAGTGGCTTAATAAATAGTAAAAAAATTCCAAAAAATGTAAAATTTGGTCTCCAAGCACATTTCAATATTTAGAACATGTTGAACGGTTCGGATCGGTTGTTTGAGTTTTGCAAATTGAAAAAGTAGCCCGAAGTAAAGAGGACTGTTTACTTTGCAAAGCACCGTAGCCTTACTCTATATATATATATATATATATATATATATATATATATATATATATATATATATAAGACAGTGCTACGGTGCTACGCGTAGCATAGAGCCCCTCCGTGCTACGGCTCACTTTTTGAGTTTTTAAAATTCTAACGGTCGATCCAAACCGTTCAACATGATCTCCATATGAATATGTACTTGCAAACCAAATTTTACATTTTTTAGAATTTTTTTACTATTTATTAAGCCACTTTGAAAAAATACTAATTTGTACACAACAGTAAACTTTTCTGGACCATTGGATCAGCGATTTTCAAAGTGGCTTAATAAATAGTAAAACAATTATAAAAAATGTAAAATTTGGTTTGCAAGTACATATTCATATGGAGATCATGTTGAACGGTTCGGATCGACCGTTAGAATTTTGAAAACTCAAAAAGTGAGCCGTAGCACGGAGGGGCTCTATGCTACGCATAGCATATTAGCAAATCCATATATATATATTTAGTGTGTATCCGGGATTACTAAACAAAAGGAAACTGAGTGGAAAATGAGGAAATAATTGGTAGACACATTTAAAATAGAATGAAATATGATGGCAAGAAAATAGATTATTAGAGTACATATCTTTTAAAAAAAATATACATATCCTATTTTTCTTGATTAAATGATAAAAGTAACTAACTTTGTGTTTAAATTAATTATCTAAATATTTTAAAGTACATATCTTTTAAAAAAAAAAACCTTAAATTATAGAAGTCTGAGGTGGAAATGAGATAAACACTTCAGAGATGGGCTTCTCTTGTGACTTTATAAGAATTTGTGACCCACCTTGCGATCCATCGCAATAATGAGATTTTGCCGAAATTTTTATTTATAACATTTTTAAAAAATAAATTAATAAAATAACCATCGTTTTTGGTCAACTCTAAATCTAACACGGCCGCAGAATACCGGAGCGGACCCATATGGGGGGTACCGCAGAATGCCGGAGCGGACCCTTTATTTTTTATTTTAGAAATACAAAATTGTAATTTAGTTTCGAATGTTGTTTAAATTGATTTTGGTCGTATCGTATTTTAGATATGTCGTTGGTTTGAAATATTTTAGATATTTTAGATATGTGGTTTCTTTGAAATTCTTTTGTGTACTCTGAGATAATGAAATCAACAAAATAAATAAATAACAATAAAATCAAACAAACAAGAAACTAATCAACTAAATAAATAAGTATCTGACAAAACATCTACCAATACTACAAATAAGAATCTAACAAAACATCTAACAGTACAACAAATGAAAATCTACGGCTCTGGACTAAACACCGTCCTCGCCTTCTTCTTCCTATACCCCCGACCCCGCCTGCAGAGTGGCGTCTCGTCAGTATCTGCGGAGGATTCAGAGTCGTCTGCCTGGACATCCGTAGACTGAACCGGCTCCTGGCGAACCTCCTCAATCTCAGATGTCTGCTGGACCCCAGGACCAAAAACTGTGGTCTGTCCAGACTCAGCCTGCGTGAATAAAAACGCCTGTCTGGCAATGGGGTCATCGTGGAGGGAAGGGTGAGGTACCTGCGGTGAGGACAGGCCAGGGAACGGCGGGATGGGCTCTGTTTGAACATACCCTGGCTGATAGGCAGGAGGTGCAGTCTGAGTGGGACTGTAACCCGGGGAATACAGTCCATCTCCCTCTGTGCCATAATCAGCGGAGATATCGAAGCCTAGGTCCTCCTCGTGTCCACCCTGTAGTAAATTACAAATTAGATAATGTATTGAATAAGAAAAAAATCACAGTTATGTATTTTAATTTAAATTATACCTCGGTAGGCATCCTAGCCTGGGATCCCATGGCGTCCTGTGCGGCTCGGCGCATCAACTCGGCACCTCGGTCGAACGCCTGACCGACCGTCTCAGCGCCGTGGACGGGTGCAAACACGTCCTCATCACCAGTGTAGGGGACATAGACATCGGGCTCGTCAGATATGTCGTCCACTGCATCAACACCGCCCAAGCCAGCGCACCTCAGTAGAGAGTCGAGGCGCGCCCTGTACCCACACTGGCACACCGCAGGTACGTTGTGCTTGAGAATGACCTTCCCGAGCCTCTTCCATCCCCTGGTGACGGCCATCGTAGCCCCTATGACGCAACTCTTGACAAGATATAATGCCTGAAAATTGAAAAAATTATGAAGTAGTTGTACAATTGTAAATATTAATAGTTTTGAATTTGAAACTTCAAATTAAAAATACCGTGGCTGCGAAAGGTACGCCGGCGGGGATAATACCGTGGATCCGTCCCATACGATCCGGCTTCGGTACCCGCTCATGTGGGTTGTCGCCGATGCATCCCTCGAGAAATATGGTGTACGCGCCATGATCCTGGTACCAATCTCTGTAAGG